>VZTY01007187.1:0-10034 GCA_013400935.1 Turnix velox
CCACACAGCTTGGTGTCATCCAGAAAAATTATCAGCAGCCAAATCCACCCCAAATCTCATTCTCAGTTTCTGAATAGTTAAGAACAATTATGATCTTTAGGCAAGTTTAACTTTACATCCAGCTCCATTCAGAACTGTCAAACTTAAATCCAGTCTTTTTTCATAGTTTGGTCCCTGGTTATGGATTTTGTGTTCTTATAACATCAATCCAACTCAGTAACAAAATTAATTTCCTAGTAAATTCTCAATGTACAGTACCATTGCCCACATTATTAATTGTGAATCACATTATCTGGTACATGTTTGGCTGAAACTCAAGGTTCTCAAGAGCTAATCCCAAAGCCTATTGTTGAATCAAAACCTGGGAAAGAGGAAGAATGGAAAAAAATGGAATTACAGATACTGCATCTGAAACCCTGCTGAGAATCTTTTGCAAGAGCTATCTTCTGACATTGAGAGTGAATCTTGAAATGATGCTGAGAGATGTACTCTAGTGGCTCATAAAGAATCAGGAGTTCTGGACTCTGTCCCATGCCTTGCAAATGATTGAATGATAGACTATGAGAAATTCAATATTTTGCACTTCTCTATCCCCATCTACAAAAAAATAAGCTTAATAATATCTGCTTACTTTACTTGAGATCTAAAAGCATTGATGCATTCTGAAGAAAAGACATTACAAAGACACTCTTTTCCCCATTAAATATAATGGAAAAATTCTCCATTTTTTTCGCTTGAGCATGGCTGCCCCCCATATTGGCAAAACATATTATTAAAGGGGAATATTTTAAGTGGATTTGAATAGGAGGAAAGGACAAGACTGCCATTTGTGCCTTTGAAAGTGTCTGTGGTTTTGTGTTCCAGCAGTTCTTGTGGTAATTGTTGCTTCTGGAGGTAAAGCATGGATGCTTTTAGAAAACTAAGGAGCCAGTGAATACAATTTTGCCAGCTCTAAATGTCAGGAGTTCATTTCTGATGAATCTCAGTGTGTGCAAATTTCCTTTCCATTGACTTTAATGTGTGCTGGCCCTGGTCCAAAGGATTCAGTAGAAGCTGTAGCTACCAATCTCAAAGCAACTTTAATGATGCCACCAGCAATAACAGCTCCACATTGGAAACCAGGTGCAGTTATTTTTTAGATTTAATCAGTTAATCTGTTGGGTTTAATGTCATGAATTAAAAGCAGAGTTTAGGCTAGCATATCTAAAGACTTCTTAACATAATGGTATTCTGGTTTGTAGATATTTTGGTGTAATCTGTAAACACATACCAGTAGCCATGTGGAAAAGAGCCTGAGCACAATAGCCACATTTAGCACTTCATATGGAAAATATTCTGCAAAGCTGTCAGAGAAATTAGTTATTCAGCTACACTTTTGAAAAACAGGTTTTGCTTTGAGCAAGTCATTTAAAGAACAAACATAAAATACCTCAGTAGTGGGAATGATGCTGTAGAGAACTATGATTTACCTGAAGTCAGCACATGAGCTCTTGAATATAAGGATCCTTGCAATTCAATAAATGCTGAGTTGTAACTAGAGGCAAATTCATCCTTAATTGAATAGAAACATATCTGTATGTCCCAGAAATCTCAGAAAAGCACATTCCACAGTATGGCTCAGAATCTAAAATGCCATTCATCTCATTTTTTTTATCATTTTCTCCATCTTCTGCCTGCCAACCTGCTGATAAGTATATGGAATTATTTCCTGATTTCCTGCTTATGGTAGCTGTTGCCCTTTTCACTGTATGTCTCAGATTCAAACTTTTACAACATCCTTCCTCTGTTTATTGTTTTTGCCTAGGAGTTCTTCAGAATAAATGACTTTTTATCACTGTGGATTTTTAGCAAACAGCATGCTTTGCCCCTACTTGACCTGGTACTGCTACAGCTTTATGGTTATTAAATTGTACTGTCACAGAACATAAAACACAGACTTTTTCTGATCACTACCCAGAAGAAATCTCTTGATAACTCCAATGCAGAGAACAGAATAAAACCATCTTTCAAAACATGTTGAGGAGATGCCTGACTAGCTCTTAAAGATCTTATTCTCTAACAGAATTAGCAGGATAAATTTAGTTTGTGTGTGACTTTGTGCTGCCAAGTCTATGGCTACACTGTTTCTAGGACTGAAATTATCTCATTCACACCAATAGTACAAAAGTTTCTATAATTCTTGGGGCTTATACACTACAGACTGGGGAAAATATTTAGTCCCTCTTTTTCAGTGGAAGTTCTACAGATACAGGTCAGTTCAGAGTGAAAAAAAAACCAGAAGATTGTGTGGAGCTGAGAAAGGAGTTTAGATGAGAGAATTTAAATTGGTAATTGATTTTATATTTTCACACTAAATTTTACATTTTACACTGAATTTGGGGGTTTTTTATATCCTGCTCTTTTCTTAAACATGAGGACAGCTGTGTTTAATGAGCTGAAGCTGAAACAGGTCAATAAAATGTTACCTACATGACTAGAGAGAACCTACTGGGTATGGGAGTGTGATTAAGAGTCATGTAGCTTAGATTTGAATGAGATGGCATGTACAGCTAAAAAGTGAGTATTTTTGTGTAACAGCAAACCAAATTTCTCTTAAATATGCAACAAATGTCAATGTAAATTATCTAAATTATAAAGATCCCACAATCATTCCTGTCACCAATTATCCTTAGAATGACAGAATCATAGAATGATTTGTGTTGAAAGGGACCTTTAAAGATCATCTAGTCCAACCCTCCTGCCATGGACTAGGACACTTTTTCACTAGATCAGATTTCTCAAAACCCTCCATTTCTGCTGAAAACTGCAATTCCATTGGAGTTTTTAGCATCAACATAATTATCCCTTCTTCTTCTGAAGATAAAAGGGAAACTGAAGAATCTAGTAGACACTTTGGAAATAGAATCTTGAATACAGGGACTTTTCATCCTTTCAATGTTTCTTGCTCATTTTTAACATTCCATCTTTGTATACATGTTCAGTATTCAGCTGAAGGTTAACCTGATAAAGCCTTTTTTCTGGCAAAAATTGTAATAATGAGAAGAAAGGTAGAAAAAGAAGAGGAACCTTGAAGGAAAAGAGAGTGGGAATTTCTTCTTATTCTTTAGTTTATATATTTTAAGGAACATTTATCTTTGCAGCCTTTTTATACTGTAGTGTTAATGTACTATAATTTGCTTCTGTACTAGAACATATAGCAATACTGCCTGGTTTTGTTATTTTGGTAATTTTTATCATGCATCAACTGCATACAAATGGTGTTACAAAGGATTTTCTTCAGCCAATGTGATAAATCCTCTGTACATGTTGCCAGTCTAGTCTACTATGGTTTGGGCACCACAAAGGAGAGTACCCTAATTGAAAATTGAACTTTGTTATTTTCAAAGTCTGCTTATGCACATTTATTTCATTTCTACTGTTCATTTATTTATGTTATATCTCTTTGAAAGGTAACACCAAATCACAGAATCAATCCTTCAAAGTAGAAACTTCAGCAGAGATTCCTATTTTCAGCCTCAAGATAACTGAAAGATTATCATAGATACCCATTAACTTTTTCTTTTTTTTTTTTAAGCAAAACTGTTACAGAGGTAATAACTGATCTAGAAAAAATATTAAGGGCCCTTGTGTGCTATCCATAGTAGATGAAGGTTGTATTTTGATCAGGAGGTGAGAATGTTATGCATTTCAGTCCTTTCTCCAAATGTTTTCTGCTTAATGTGATTTCAATTAGATGTGACTCTAAATAAAAGACTTTAGCCATGCACTTTTAGCTAGATTAAATATTGAATTTTGTATTTAAATTTGGCATCTGTAGACCATTCATATAGCAGTGACTGAATTTTTTTCACCTTTCTTTAAGACAGTATTTCAGTCTCACAAGATTGAGTGCTGATGTCCTTGATTTTTGGTTTTTATTGTATTTTTCCTTTTATTGCTCCTTGATTTTTGTTTCTTATTATATTTCTCCTTTTATTGTTGTAATCCTGAATAATATATATGTTTATCAATTGAAAAGTTGAAAAGATAAGTGGGCAAGCCCACTTACAAGGTAAAATCACTGGTTTCTCTTGCAGATTTATCTCCTTCTGGCCATGAGATTAGCTAAAATAAGACAGAAAAAATCCTCTGTTGGGAGTTCTTGCTTTGTAAGATAAGGCAGTGGAATATGGACAATTTCCATAGGTTAAACCCTGCTCCTTCCCCTGGGGTTGACAACTGACTGTTGTTCTTTGAGAGAGAAAGAATCTGTGTTGGGGGATGTTTGCACAGAGCTGAAACTCACCACGGTGGATGCAAAAAACATGCAGGGCTAGAAAACTATTGCGAGAGGCAGATAGAAGTTCCTGTGTCCATGCACAGAAATGTTTCTACTGTGGCAACTTCCCCATGATATATGTCTGTATTTTCTTCATCATTCTGTCCCCCTAAATGTTCATTCTCTTTCATTCCTGAAGAATTACCCCAAGTGTTTGAAGTTTGTGTAGTGATGAGAAGGAAAGTCTTTGGTTTGTTAGTGTAACTTTGACTTGCAGAAAATCTAACAGCATCCTACCAAGATAACGTGCTCTGGATTACAATTTAAACCCTTTATTGAGAACTTCTCTTCATCAGGGACAAGTGTGATTACACAGAAGAGCACAGTCATCAATGTAACTACTGCAAAATTACAGTCTTTTAACATTGGGGGTTTTTAGTATTTTCTTTTGGAACAAAAGTAAATTATCCTCTTGCTTTTAATGGTTAAAAGAGCCCAGAAAGAAATGGAAAAACTTTCATAGGAATAATAATTAAAGGGAACAGAGCAAGAACTGAATATAAGTCCCATCATGCAAGGATCATTGGAGCTGTGAAATGGTGATAATTCTTCTCTAGTAGCAGTGAGTGACTTTTGCTATAACAAAGAATGTGCTGTTACCTGTCATTTTTAGGTCAGAACAACCTCCAGACTCCAGATTTTCTTTATGTGAGCAGGCAGGTTTGAGAACTGATTAAGAATTTTTCAAGATTTCAAAGACTCTGAGACTAATACAATATTCTTTATTATTTGCATTGGCTATTTCAATATGTTTTTCCACTCACTGTTGTAACTAACTGTGAATGAGGATGCTGGTGATAGGTTGCTGTGAATAACTGGTGTCTCAGTTCACTTTATTAAATTATTTCAGAACTTTTATAACATTTGAGTGATACCTGCAAATCAAACACTGGTCAGAGTTTAGCTCAGAGATACTTTCTCACCCAATTGCTTTTAAGAGCCCTGTGCAGAAGGGACATGAGAATGACCTTGAAACTTGTAGGATTGCAGTTCTCAAGAGGCATCAGGGTTTTTTAGGTAAGCAGATACAGGGTACAGATACTGAGCATATAATAATTAAATGTTAGGAACTTCAGATTCTTTAGAACTCACTGGAATTGATAGACCTGATACAGCTCGTGCTTATCCTTTTGAAAGTTCTGGCCCTTAAAGAACTGAGTGGCATTAACTATTGTTATTAAAGGAAAAGAAATGCAGATATTCATAGGAGAACCTCAAACTGACATATAAATGAGTTTTACTTTTATAAAAGTTGTGTCATCCTAAGCACTCACTAGTGAGTTACATGTTCATATCACAGGGGGGTTTGTGTTTTACAGGAGCAGCAACCTCATGATCTTAAAATCATATTATAGAGTCCCCATTTTCTTTTAGACGTGATACTGCTATCCAGGTTCAGCTTCTGCAAACTCAGAAGCTCTAAACACAAACTTTCTCCCTTCTTTAATAAGCTGGATGCTGCAAATTGCATGAGCACTCATTCCTTTTTTAAACTTGCAGGAAATACTATTGTCTTCCATCCTCTTAGGAAACCAAAAGGTGTCTTGTTTGTTACTGAATCTAACAAATTTTTTTTAGAAGGAGAAATGAGCTAAAAAGAGTGAAATGGAGGGAATAGAACTGGCATAAGACAAGAGACTGGTAAATAAAGGACAAGAAAAATGAGATATGGAGAGAAATGAACAAACAATACTCACCCAGCCATTGTGCCATTCATAGTAACATCTTCCTCCCCTTGCTGTCACCCTGACACTTTTCTCTCACTCAGTTCCACCCATCTTTTGTACTCTCCTTGTCCCTTTGCCCTTTGTTATCATCTACTCATTTTACAATGGCAGACTGAAAGAAAGGGATTAAAGAGAAAAACAGACAGCAACACCATCTTCACTCCTTCCACTCCTTCCAAATTCCTTGCATGGATTTTCCTGCAGCACCAGCTGCATTGTGTAATCAGGGCTGTATTTGCAAAGTGAAAAACTAAGACATTTTTATCATTTCACTGTGTAGTAAAAGGCTGGCAGAGGCTGCCTCTGCCACAGGTGCTGCAAGTGCTCAAAGCCAACTAGTTTACACATATGGCAGCTGCACAACTGCCTTTGTCAGTGGAGCAGGGGAAAATATGCACCTGAAATGCATGTAGCATTCAATTCTTAGCATTTTTATGTGGATTTCTTTATAAAAGATTGGATACTTTTTTTTTCCCTTGATCAAATAATCTTTTTCTGTGAGAACAGAGCAATAAACCAGATGTGCATCAAGCCTATGAAACGCAAGCACCTAATTACATATCAAATAAGAAAACAGGCACTTGTTTAAATCCATAAATCCTGACTGCAGCTCAGCACAAAAGGCAAACTTAGGAACTGAGCACACTGTAGGCATATAAAGTTTTCCTTAAAAGAATTAAAGTCCACCAATGGAAAACATAATTAGCTGTTGATTAGTGCACACAGTGAATATAATATAAATTGCAAACAAATTTAATTTACCCTTTAGGGCTACAGCTGAAAGCTATGGATGATGATGTCACTGCCAATGGCAGGAGGGGTTGGAACTCGATGATCTTTAAGGTCCCTTCCAACCCCAACTATTCTATGAGTCTATGATCTCAACATTACATTTTACAATAGTACAAAGCATGCATTATAGTAACAATGTCAGGGGTGCCTGGCACTGACATAAAATCAAGTCTCTTGCAGCTCTTCTTGTCTTTAATATAATAATTATAATCCTTCTGCCTGAGAAGTCCCAATAAAATTCTCATCCTCTGAATTCTGCCTGCAGATGACCAGTAGAGTTTCTTAAGTTTTATGAGGACTGCAAAATAAATAAAAAATAACTAGAAACCAGCCAATGAAAGTTGTTTTGTTCTGTGCTAATTTGATCCTCTCTGGTTATATTACACTGTACCCAGTTACAGACAATGACAACAAAATCAATCTTCAAAAAAAATGTTGCCACAGCCTAATTTCTGCATTTCTTCTGCTTGTGATTTTTTCAGTTTGTCTTAAATCCTCAGATTCCCCTCTACTGATGTATAAACAATTTTGGTTAAAGAGTAATTTTTGTATTTTCTCTTGGGCCGGAGTGGTGAAACACTGGAACAGGTTGCCCAGAGAGGTTGTGGATGCCCCCTCTCTGGAGGTGTTTAAGGCCAGACTGGACAAGGCACTGAGCAACCTGATCTAGTGTGAGGTGTCCCTGCCTATGACAGGGGGTTTGGAACTTGATGATCTTTAAGGTTCCTTCCAACCTGAACTATTCTATGATTCTATATGTATATTTTTTGAAATGGCTGAGGCTCTTGTCAGTAGTAAAGTCATGCTGTTCCCCTTCTTACTAAGCCTTATGAATAGGGTGTGCTAATGTCGAGGTGACCCAGCCTAAGCACTCAATCTGAATTGTTCTTAAGCTTCAGAAGGAGAAATTCTTAAAAAATTTCAATCAAGTATCCCAAGGTCAGTCTGTAAAAGTCATGTCTTTGTGTGCCTAAATCTGATTACTTCTAAGCTGGTTTACAGAGGAATTAAAAAGGCACAGCTAGGCTGAAATAAGACACTGCCATGAGATATTTGGTCTCCTCTGTAGTAACTTTGTGGTAGGCCATATATCTTTTGGGATAAGTTCTTGGCAAACCAGTTTGGAGAGTCTATTTTTTATAAAGATCTTGTAGTGACCTTGCTGTTTAAGGGACTAAAGAAACTGGAGAAAAATAAAGAGCAGAAATTAAAAGTCTAACAGAAATAGAGGAGTTGAAACTGAAGATTTGTTTGCTAAGCCACTGAGCTGGTGCAGCTTGAATTTCCTTCAGCCATTAAGTACAGTACAATTAAAAGTAATTAATTAATTAATACTCTACCTGTTCAGGAATTAAAACTGCACCAGATGGTACAAAGCAATGAGGAGAAGGTTATTTTCTACTGGAAAACCTCAAGTAGGTCAGTTGCTGAATCCAAAACTATGTGTAGCTGTACCATGAAAGTCAGATACCTCATTTCTCTGTGCTGATGATAAAGGCAGTGTGATGGACTTATGCAAATCAGCTATTGCTGCACATGGATGAAACAAGTGAACAGACTCACAGTTCTTCCATTAAGTGTTGTAGATATGTTTTTCTTCTAAAATAGCCACAAGCAGTTCTTTGGTAGTCTTTATAATGTTACTCCCCTCTGAATTTCTGGGAATGGGAAAGATTAAGGTATAGATGCAGCAGCAAAGGTGCTCCTGCCCAGCAGAATTCAAGGTGGCTGGATCACTGGTGGAGGCTGAAAGAATGGAATGTCAAGAAGGAAGCAGAAGGAGGATCAGATTCCTTTGGTAAATACTAACAGGTTTAGGAACAGACTGCAGCTTGTCTTTGAATGAGATTTCCATTTTCTTGGGAGAAATAAGTTGATTTTCTTTCTTTGGTAAAATAACCTGAAAGGTTTTGGAGATGCTTAATGATAAACAAGATCCATAAGGAATCAGAGACTGCCTTGTTTTTCTCCATCCCTCTGTCCCATCTCCATCTTATGGATCTAACATGGTTCACCCTTTAGTGTCTGGGTTGCTACTGAGTTTTTCACTGAGAAAAAAAATAGGAAATTTAAAGATTGGAAAACATGGGAGTTGCCACTTTTCATGATGTTGCAGGACATAAAAATTAAGAATTATTTTAACATGAAAGTGCTGTTTTGCCTTCCCTTTCTTTTCTTCATGCTATAGCATATTAGTTACATGCCAACATTACTGAACATGAAAACATGAAGAAAACACAGGTGGATCTTCACAGATTTATTAGTATCTCATACAGCTAAAATTCCTGAAGGAATTTAGAAGGAGCTTATAACCCTGAATATTTTGTCATTGTCACAAACTGGTGTATTGATTTGACACTACATTTGCAAAATGCCCTTACAAAAAAAAAATGTTTTATGTAGATTAACAAAGGAATGCACACCTATTTGTCATGCACATTTTCATTCTTATGCTGTCATAGAACCATACTGAGAGATTTTTGACAGATGGCATTACAATTCAAATAAAGAAAAGTAAGCTTCTGAATTCATACATATTTCCTTGTCATACAAATGCCAAGGGATTTTTTAACATAATTTTTAAAGTATGGAGTGACTTAGTTGGAGAGTCCTCATAAATATAACTAATGCACAATGATGAATAAGTTATGACAAGAAGTTTCAGAGAGAAGTTACGTGCAACTAAAGCAGATTTTTATCAATTGTGCAACTAAGTAAAAAGTAATAAAAGATGGGACTTCTCACCCTAGACAAGTCAATGAAGCCACTGAGGAGACACAATCAGATTCTAAGCTAATTTCACTAGTATAAATCAAGATTTGTTGCCTCAGCAGCTGCTGTATTAACCTGAATTTTCCATGGTGCAATGTAATCTCCCTCATCAATTGTATTGATTTATCTATTTCATCAAATACTATTTAAACAACTAATGTATTTGCACTACACAGAGTGAGCTAACTCTTCAGAACTGTGAAAGCATGTTATTAAAAAGCATGGTAGTCATGGCAACAGATCAGATAGAAAGTATCTTGAGGGTGATTCTTCTAACCAGTTGCATACAACTTCATTGACAACCTGGAAATAAAATATAGAAATGTACTTGATCACAGCATCAGTTTATTTAATCTACTCTGTAATTTCTATGCTAGTTCAGTGTCTGGTGCTTCTGAGGCAGTTACAGGGAGGGAGGGAGGGAG
>VZTY01007187.1:16996-45021 GCA_013400935.1 Turnix velox
GTTTCAGCTCAAGGTGCTGTTGGTGCAGTTTGTGTGAGTTCAGCCCTGAGGATGTGGTTTAACCCAGGGATGGGACAGCAGCAGCTCCATCCTCTGGCCCTGGCTGAGCTTTGTCTATGTGTCTCCCAGCTGAGGCACCAGGAAGAATCCAATTCTCCAGAGGTTAAGGTTCTTCAAAATCTGTTTCATCAAGCTTTTCTAAAATTTCCCAGCAAAGCAAATGTGCTGATGTGCAGCTAATTTGCCCATGGACCCAGCATATTTGCAGTCAGCAGGATGCCCTGGTCAGTGCCAGAGAGTACAGTGTCACACCAGAGGATGTCTAAGGGCTTCTTAGTGATGTGCCTTTGGTCTTGAAAAGTCACCCAGTGCTATCAGCCCTTCATGAATTCCTCTGGAGATGGTCCATGGGAGACGTGAGGAGCAATCAGACCCACCATGGCAGGGTCTATGGTCCTCACTGGACACAATGAAATAAAAAAGAGATTATGTAATGGCCTCTCCACTAATTCGGCCAAGCATTAGCTCCCATTTTTATGAAGCACCAAAGTATTTCTGTCCTGTACTCTTTCATTTCAATAGTGAAAATGGAATAGATGCCATTTTTTAACGTAATATAAAATAATCACAGTGCTCCTGAAAGCAAATGTAGCAAAATATTTATATTTTTCTAATAGAAGTAAGCCGCAATCCACTAACTTTGGCTGTCATACTTACACACTTCATTGTATTGGGCAACACAGAATTTTAATTAAACATTGCTTACAGGCTGCATTTCAGATGGTACAAAAAGTAATAATTTATTTCCTTTCTTCTGATCCCATGACTGTGTTAGGTAACCAATGATCAAATCTGTGCATTTAAAAATAGGTTCTCCATAATATGTCCAAATCATTAAACTTTTACTGACTTCTATGGTAGAAAAAAGGATTTGCCATTTGCCTTATCAATAGTCTTGCTTGTTCATAAATGCATTTATGTTTAATTACTTTAGGAAAAAAAGGCCAATAGGTTAATACTAAATCTTAAATTTACTTTGGATTTTCATAAATTTATAAAATTAAAAATGTTCTTTGTAACTGTATGCTTTGAAGTGTATATATTTACAGAAAGGTATCTAATTTGAAATTCGGGCAAGAAGTTCTACTTTTTATTTTTAACTGTACAGTTGGAAAGAAGCTCTTATCTACTAATACACTCTGGCAAAGGGACCTCTGTACACATCTCTCTCTTTCTCTCTCTGTGTATGTGTGTGTTTGTGTTTATTTTTAACTATGTACTGATTTTACTTGACTTGCCTCACTTTTCTCTAAAGTCTAATTTTACATGGCTAGATGATTAGGGGAAGAAAACAATGCAAGATTACATAAAAATAAAACTTAAACAACATTTAAGCTGATACTTTATTCTGTGTCAGAGTTTTAGAAAATCATTGCCTTATTTATCATGAATGTCTTGGGAACAAAACTTACTATGGGGGTGGTAACAAGATTTGTGCTTCATCTGGTTTCTTTTTTAATACTTAAAAATTGCATTCTGAGATCTTGTTGCAGAATATACAGGACTTTGTAGTAAACAATCAGTCTCCTACATATTTTAAATACAAAGCATTCCCTGTAGATCAAGGGAAATGGTCCTTCCCCTCTACTCGGTGCTGGGTCCATTTCTAGGCTCTCTCATACAAGAGAGACAGGGGCATACAAGATAGAGTCCAGTGAGGACACTGAGATGATGGAAGGACAGGGACACCTATCATATAAGGAAAGGCTCAAAGAGTTGAGTCTGTTTGGCTTAGAGAAGACAAGATTCAGAGGGATTTCATCAATCTAGATAAATACCTGAAGGAAACTGCAGGAGAGGAAGAACCAGACCCTTTTCTGGGATGCACGTTGACAGGGAGTAAAGGATGCAAACTGAAATACAGGACATCCTGCTTAAACATAAGAAAAACTTCTTCACTCTGAGTGATCAAATGCTTCACAGCATAGCCCAGAGACATGATAGAGCTTCCGTTCCTAGAGATACTCAAATGCCTTCTGCCCTGCTTTGGGTAGAGGGATTGGGCTACACAGTCTCCAGAGATTCCATCCAACCTCAACACTTCTGTGGTCCTGTACCTACTGAAATATCTTCTGCTACATTTATTCTTATGAAATACAATGACAACATAGCCCTGATGAAGGCAGATCAGGCTGCAGACCTGGGAAAATTTCAAAGCTAACATTCTAATATCAGAAAAAAATGGAATGCCAACATTGGAGAAGTCCTTAATAATGAATTTGTGGAGCTTCTCATCACCAGTCTTTGGTAGAGGGTTTGTGAATCTTTTGGGATTCATCAATTAAATTTCTTCTCTAGTTCTGCTAATTGTAATTATATTTAAGGCCAAAACACACTATTATATCTGATTTTGGTTTGTATTTCTGTGTACTGCTGTATACTCCAATGTCCCTGATACATAATTCAGAATGGAACAGAATGCCTATAGAGTCTGTGTGATTGCCATCACAGTAAGACAAATAGTACAAGGGTCTCAGGAACATTTAGGTATGCTTACATGGCAGAAGGCAAACTCTTTTTTGTTCTGTCAAGACCAATTTTTCCAGGATCCCTAGCAAACTAAAAAGCTCAGAAAGCAAAGTATTCTTTTGTGTGTTGGGAAAACAGAATGCCCTCACTTCATCCTATTGTGATGGGAGGCAAGATGTGCTATAGTTCATGGGTGGCACAACTTTTGGAGCAATAACCTAGTTCAACTAAAATGTGGTGTTCTAGAGACTGAGATCTGTGGTTAACATGCCAATTTTCAAGTTACTACTACTTGTATCTGCCACAGTGTGTGTGAAAGATTTGTCGTTTGCTTTGGTCAGTGCATCGAATTTTGCTACCAGGTTATTTCTCAGAGAAGGCTCACAGATTTGTTACTAGAAGTCTTAATGTTCTGTACTGCATTTACTGAAAGAGATAACTCTTTGTTTTTCAGAGCTTCCATATGGCTGGGAGAAAATTGATGATCCCATTTATGGCACTTATTATGTTGAGTAAGTTCTCAAGTTCAATATTAAGATGCCGTTATTATGTCATAACCTAACACCAGTATCCTCTGCAGCACTTGTCAAGTAATAGTACCCATGCATTGCCAGGCTATGTTAAACTGAAGATATACCAGGAATTCTCAGTTACCAATACAGCCAGTGTGTCCTAATATGTTCAGTGTGTCTCAAATCAGTGACTTGTGCATTCAGTCATCCTCATTCTCCTGGGTTTGATTGCATGGGGTCATTCTAGGTGATAATTATGCAAAAATCATATTCATCAAAGAAATACTGTGAAGGCTATGTCGTTTGCCTATCCAGTGAGGTGAGGGTCTCCCTAATCAAAGAAAAGAGCAAAACATAATCATTTTACCTCAGTTAAGATCCTTTCCTAGGTAATCCATCCTTGCTGCAAATCAGATGTTTACATTGTTTGTACTAGAAGGCAGGTTGTTTATACACTACATATAAAACTTTAGGAATGTTGTCTTTTATTCTGTACTTAAAAGTGCAGGTGAGGAGAGTGTGACTTTCTATTTTCACAGCATGATCATTACTTTCATAATTTTCAGGTATTATTTTAGTTCTGAAATAAGAAAAATTATTCTTACTCCTTTGTGCAGAGGGTAACAGAATGCTTTTGTTTGAAGTACTGGGTAGAATCTGTTCTGGCCAGTTTTTACATAAAATTAATAAATCAGATATATTTTTTCCTGTGTTTTAGCCTGACACAATGAAAGAGTTATACAAAGTGAATTTAAATTCAAAATTGTGATGTGTGTTCAAAGTGGTCAGTTCTCGGCTCTCTGCATGAAGAATATGACAGAGAAGGAAGAAACTCTCCAACACTGTGCAAACAGTACTCTGAAAGACTGAGAAAGATCTATCCATTAGTTTCTTAATTAAAGAAGAAATATGTGTTGAGAAGATGGCCCCTGACATGAAATCACAACTTCAAATCCTGACACTCAAGCATTAAGTTTATTCTAGTTGTTTCATACAACATTTAAAAAAAAATCAGTTTGTCTTTCACATTTTCCTTCACTTCTCAAATCCATTACAACATTTGGGCTGCAGGATCCCACTGGAAAGATACTGGGGCTGCAGCTTTTCCAGACTTTAGGGGATGCTACTATAAATCATGCTGGGGCAGAGCTGGACAAAAAAAGCTCTGATTCTTGGAGGGTTAAAAGTTTTAAGATTCCCTTTTACTGCTGAAACAACAGCAGCTTATGGATACTCCTGCACCTCCTCTAACCCTCCTACAAAGCAAACAAACAAAGGAAAACGCTGCCCTGCTGACTCCTTCTGTCCCATTCTCCAAAGGCAGGAGCACTTGCTCTGCTTTCTTCTCCCCAGCTTTTTTCCTGCCTGTAGGTGAGAGTGCAGCAGCTCCATCTGCTTTGTTGCTCCTCCCAGATCTGCTTAGTCAGTCCAGATCCAAAAAGATAAGTAAGGTTTTGAAGTCCCTACATAAAATTATCCTCTGTCTTTATGCCTTAGTTATTTTATAATGTCTCCAAGTAGCTGGGAGCTGGAGTTCTCTTGTCTCTTTGTACTTAACTCCCCCCTCCAAAGATTTCTGCCTGTGCAATTATGCTGGGTGTAAGTCTTCTGCCCCAGTGGATTTTGGTGTATTTCAGTGAGTTACAGGTGGCATGCAATATCTGTGCCTGAATCTCTTACTGGGACCCCTCTCTGTTGTTAGCACAGCCCAAGACATTCTGGCTCACACTTCACCTCAAAGTCAAAAAAGGAGAGGTATTCATCTCCATTTCATGTCCATCCACAAGTAAACAGACACAAGGCACTAGGTACTGATGTTATTATGAAATAACTGCTTTAAAGCTGTTAGTGCTAAATTTATTAATCCCACTACATGTATGATTTGTGGGAAGATATATATGAAACCTACTTCAGGCTAGAGGTTTTTTTAGAAGTGGAATGAATGTTCACAGGATGGCATTAAAACTACAGCAGTGCTAAATTCATAAGTAGTTTTATAGTCAGTAAAATGTAGCTGAGCTTTAATCTGCTGTCTGAGCCCAATAAGTTTGAAACAAAGATTGCTTTACATTTTTCATGCTGAAAAGTGGCAGTCACACCTTCTTTATTACCAGAATTCAACAGATGAGTTCATTTTTAGCAAGCTAAAACCACATTACTTTAAACTCTCTTAGTTGTCTCATAAAGTTACACCATGAGAAGTTGGGTTAGGAACTTTCATATGTTCAATCCCGGTCCAACTTTACATGCAGGTGTTTCAGATTGTCAGTGAAAGATGGGCTTGTACTGTTTTTTGCATCCTTTGGGAAGGATGAGGCAGACAGACACATGTTCACCTTACAAAGACCAGCCATACTCGGCTCCAGGATTCTGAAGCCAGTAGAAAAGCTATGAAGTAAAGAAAGAAAAACCTCAAAGATCTTGATCTCAAAGTCAGTGAAGGCTCAAATCACAATTTGGAAATCGTGTTAAAAAATGAGGTCCCCAGTGTAATGTCTTCTCTTAATCATGCATGGAGTAAGACATTATAAAACTTTTAATTTGCTTTGCTATGCAGGTCCAGGCTTCATTTGTAGGATGTAGGCTTTTGACAATAAAGGATAAGTGTTTGCTACATGTGAATTAAGTTTCATGCAATTTTCTCTTAATTTATAAGCGAAGAACTGGCAGCACTTAGCTGTGCAGAGCTAAGAGAATGTGGTAATTGAGCTGGGCCTCTCAGCATTCTAATTGCCAAAAGATTATTTCCCCCTTTAAGGATGATTAACTGCAACACAGAGCTCAATTGCCAGACACGGTCTCCTTCATAGAACAGCTAAATTGGCCATACAGGTTATTTATTATGGAAAAGTGTGCCTCCTTAACTTACCATTTCTGACAAAACTCTGCTAACACTCAAATTGAAAAACTTGTTTCAGATCTATTTGTCATTATAAAATACCAGTAATGGAAAAACATGAATGCAAAGAGGACTAGACACTAACAAGTTATGCATCAGAATGTCCATGTTTTAGGCATTCTGATCCTCATAATTACCTTGGTGGGTTACAAGCAACAATTTCAAATGTTAAGAGTCACAAACTACCAGGAAAATTCATACATTAAACTAGGAAAAGTAGATAGGTTGAACTCCTGCTGATGCATGTGCTTAGATGTGTTCCCATTTTGACAGGGCTCTGGATCTTGTCCACCAATAAAAAATCTACATACTAGCCTTTAGTGCTCATAAATCTCCTAAGATGTGTTTTGGTTTTCTTAAGCACATCTAGCATAAAATACCACCACAAAACCATCTCAGCCTGGCTGCCCATTCACTGACAAGATGGAAGAATGATGCCCATGTTACATAGGATGACTGGTTGTGGTAGCATCTTTTCAAAACACAGGGGACACTGTTTCAACTCAATAGCTGAAAGTAGCCCAAAACTGAATCCTAGCTCTGAGGGGTTGTCCCACTGCAGGCACCATCCACCCTTTCATCACTGCAGAGGGAAGTTCAGGGTTCCTGTGGCAAGAAAGCAAACAAAAGACAGCATTAGTCTTCTGTACAGTCACAATAGCACTAGAAGAAATTAGTTGGTTTCTCTTCTTTAAATTGGGCTGTTATACTTAATATGCATGCTATAAAATAAAGCAAGAAAACTGAAGACAGCAATGTTCACTTAATTAGATACTGTGAACAATGAGCAATACATTTTTGAATCACATCCAAAATCTATTTTAACCACAAAAGCACATACTTCCAGCTGAAACTTGCGTTTTGCTTTTCTTGTTAAGTCCTAGGTTAGTAATACCTATTTTGTATGCAGTTGGAGCAGCTAGATGAAAGGTTAGAATGTCCTTTCAAGGGAACTATTTAGCTTAATAATTTCTTTCTCAGGTAAACTCATCAGCAGCAATTTTTTTCTGATTTAGCCATGAAGCTGTATAGCATTTAACATTGCATAAGAGAGAGGCATCTCATGTCTCATCAGTCTAGGGGCATCAATTCAGTGTCATTGACTGATAAAAACAACTATCAGTGTAATTTTCTTTGACTCCTCTTGGAGACAAAGTTTAATGCAGTCATTTGATTTTGTTGGAATTCTCACATTGTTTTTCAGAAACTGCACACTACCATAAAACAACCAAAATAGGATAATAAATTTGAGCTAAACATTATTAAGATTGCACAAATACCTTGGTGAAGGTATCTCTGCTGCTTTTCCTGTCTAATCTGCTGGGACAAAAAAGTCATTTTGAAGACAGCCATAACTAAGGACATTTCTGCATAAATGGACTAACCCACAATGTGAACCTAACTAGAAACTGCAGAGAGACAATGGTTCTAGCTGTGATGTCAATACACAGGAACTGATGTTCCTTGAGCCATAGGCACATCCTATATTAGCTAAAATCCCATGGGTTTTTTTGTGTCACAGAATCAAATGGAAGTTCTAATTTAGATCTGCAGGAGACATGATCCCTGTGTTGTAACAATTAATCCACTATGTAGCATCCTTGTTTTCAACCTTATCTAACATAAAACAAGCTACATATTTTATCCCATATCTCTGCTATTGGAAGGTGTTTCGTAATTTCATACTTCTGCTTTTCAGAAGCCACATTTCAAATCTGAAATACTGACATCTGTAATACATGCTAGTATTTACTTCCAAGCATATTTCTAGAATCAAATTATATATCAGAATTAATTCTGGGTGAATAAAAAGCTAAATTTCCTTTGGTTTCTGTCACAGAAGGCTGCCTATCACTGCTCTTCCTATGAAACTTTTTCTATGGATTCATTTTACTTGGTCTTGGGCAATGAGAACTTCATGCAGTATTTCAAATGATGTTCCATCACTGCCTTGTAGAAGTAGTATTTACTTCACAGTATTGAAATATCTCATATTATAGTTGGTAGCATGAAAATTATCTTTTTCATGCTTATGTTAGTGATTCATAGCTATTCTATAAACATGAAATTCATGTATTCTTCATTTGTAAATGGTGAAGTTTATCTCCCTTCAGTCATACATTTCTACTTTTGCAATAAACGAAGGCTCTGAAGACCTTGACAATTACAGCAGGGTCTAACTAGGAAATGAAAGCCTCCAATCTTGAACAGACTGTCCAAAGAGAGAAAGAAACAAAAGGGATTTTCTTGGGTTGCAGCAGAAATTAAAATTTACAAGAAAACAATCACATTTTTGGAGTACAAGAGTAAGTTAGTAGAACATGAATGAGTTACAGCCATGTTAACAAAGTAGCAGCTCCAGGATTTATCACATTTACTTCCTCATATAAAATCAAATATTCTTTTATGTGACTAGTAAGTTTCTCATTGTGCTAGATCTGGCTACTAAATCCTGATTTTCCAAATGTTTTGCACTCTTGAAGGACTTGAGGCCACTCTTTGCCACTTCTTAATGGCAGTTCTACTTCCTTTCTTTGAAGTGGCACTAGGATCTGGGTCCCAAGGGGCCCAATAAGTATTTAATGTGGCATAAAAGGTCATTTCAATATAAACTGAAGGTATTCAACCCTTTTTAAGCTCTCAGAGTTTCAAAAGTTCTCAGGTCACCTCTCCAAGTGCTTTAAAAACGATGACTGGGATTGGAGTTTCAGAGGAACTCAATACAAACAAGGTCAGTGAGAACAAATAAGGAGTGACATGACTGAAACCCTGCCCTTCTGCACATGAGTATTTATTTCCCCAGAACAATGTTTGCAGCACAAACTAAGTTGGGATCTAATCATGATCCTATTTTACAGAGTTGTTCAATGAACCTATTCATTGCTTTTGCCTTCAGAAAACACGTGAAATGTATCTCAGGGCAGGATTGTAGGATTGCTCATTGTTAGATAAAATGTGTGCTTTAAATAAAACATTGATGAGAGAGTGTAATTAAGACAGTAGTTCTAAACACAGTACACAAAATTAATGGTGTAATGACATGTGCTTAGTGACCCTTTGTAGGAAAAGTTAAAAAAATCAAGAAAAAATGTGCTTTTTTCACTTTTCTTATATTTCAAATGTTCATGTGGTTTGTTCTAATCTAGCATCTTACTGTGACATCCCATTTTTCTGAACAGCTGAGAAACTACAAGAATTAAAAAAAAAAATCATTGTGGGTTTATTTTCTGTCTTTTTTATTTCTAACCTGCAATTATAAAAGCACTCTGTGTCCTAGGCTTTTACCTTTTCTGCAAGTGATGAAGTAATTTCACTTCCAGCTAATCAATAATAATGCACAAAACTGGTTGAGATCCTTTGAATCCCACACAGAACAATGCTTGTACTAAAGGACATGAAGAACTGTTGGAGCATGCTTCTGCAGCACTGCTTTTTAATATGTCATCCCATAGATCAAAACCATTTCTCTGTAGTGGAGTTGAGCATATTGAAATGATAGGGCAATCCTCAGTGCTCTTCATTATGCAACACATTATATTGTGCATTTCTCATCCCCAGAAAAATTGTGTGGAGTACAAGGAACGTGCTCAGTCCCACTGGGGTTTCCTAATGGTTTTTGCTATCTAACCACACACACCTCAGCCACATACAGCATCCTACTGTGAAAATGATAATTTTTCCCCAACTGAACCCGATTTTTAATGAAAACCAAAATTTTTTCCAGCCACATAAATAGAAGAACACAATTTGAAAACCCTGTCCTAGAAGCGAAAAGGAAGCTACAGCAGCATAACATGCCCAACGCAGAACTTGGAACAAAGCCTATGCAGGCCCAAGGTTTCCGAGGTACAGTACCATGTCAGCTAACTTAGTTCAAGATGAAAGATCCTGCTCTCCTGTTTATGTGACAATTATTTTGTCATAGTCAAAAGTTGCCAGATTTCATTATTTTTTCACCTATTTCCTTGTATATTTTTCTTTCCTAAATGTCCAGGCTCCCAGAGCTGCAGTACTTATGAGACATAAAATGCTCTTACTGTCGGTGTCATATTGAAAAGGCAGGAAAGTTGATTCTAGTGTTTCTTAAAGATTGAGAAACAGAAAGCACAACAAGAGCCCCAGAATAATTTTCTAAATAAAGTTATTAATTCTGGTTTTGGGAATGCATGACTCTCTCTTGAGCACGCAAGGTTGGCAACACTGAAATAATTAATTGTACTTTCTCTAATTTACTGTTAATTGATGTTTAGTATGTTTCTAAGCTAGCTCATCTAGCAAGCATCAATTAAGTTTAAAGCCTCAAGCACTGTGTTAGAGGAGTTTACAAGAATACAGCCTCTTGGTAATGTAAAAATTAATGTGCTTATAAATGAGCTGTACAAGCAGCAAACTCTATTGGTAGAGATGAATAAGCTTTAACATAAGGTTATAACCCACAAATGAGGCATCTTCTCCTTTGTAACAGTAGAAAGCTCCTCATCAACCCTACCTAGACCCAAACTCGCCCACCCACGCCCTGCTCCCAAGAGGTCCCACAGTGTGAATGACCTGTCCCAGTACTGGACGTACAGACTGTACGGTATGTCCCCTGCTTCCAGCCAGCCCAGTTCCACAGACACAGCAGCCAAAAATCACCACCTTTGCACCTTCTTCCCACCCTTCCTCACCAAATTCAGCACGGGAGAGAGGTGCCAGGAGTCCCCACCATCCACACTGCACACCCAGCACTATGTGTATCACTCATTGGATGCCAAAACCCCACATTTGCAGAGAAAAACTCACCTGTTTTATTAAGCACTGCTTGTTAACAAACAGTTTAGGATATTCGGGGCTTATTTTCCTCATTGCAGGTGGGAGGGAAATTATGGAGAATGTATTCGTAGACAAAGCTGGATTTATGGGTTTGGAAAGAGGTTTTAAAATTACCTCACAGATCATTTTTATTGTTGCAATTAATTTAGCCCACTTCTAGATGTATTTCTAATCTGAAAGAATATTTATGACTCCCCATTTATGGCTGATCTGCCACAGATATGAAATAGATTTTAAGCTTTTCATTAGTAGAAAAACTCACAAATATTTTTTTCCTAGAATGCCTGCACTATTTATTTCCTTGGTTTTCATACACTGTCACCTGCTGTCAGCCAGTATTGTTATCTGCTGTCCCTGCTGTGTCGTTGCTGGATCAGAACTTTTGTCTTTCTTGTTTGTGTTGACTGATGTAGAAAAACCACTCTTCACCCGTGATGCATCACAGCTGAAGGGGACTTTCCTCAGTACAACTCTTAAGAAAAGCAACATGGGTTTTGGATTTACCATCATTGGTGGGGATGAGCCGGATGAGTTTCTCCAGGTGAAGAGTGTAATTCCTGATGGGCCTGCAGCACAAGATGGGAAAATGGAAACAGGTAATTCAGATGCTTCCCCTGTTCTTTTATGTGATGAGTAGAATGAGAAATAGTTTTTAAGTCTCACTCTTTCTGAACACATGTATTTTTCCATATAACTTTGTGTTAGCTACTTAACTATAGGATATAAGATAAACTCCTCTGATAAAAGTTCCGTGTAATTTTTCCTTCTAGTAATTCCAACTAACTTGTTTCCAGTTTCACAATATTTTAAGTAAGAAAAGATCTCTGTATTTTCCTGCCTAACAATGGAATGGATATAAGCTCTTCACTCACAGAGAATCTATGCATGGGAAAAAAAGAGACAGAGCACAGACTACTCTGTGCCAATTTAGAAAGGATGGTTTTGCAAAATAATCAAAGTCGAATTTGATCCAACATTGTTCTTATCAGAACCTTCAAAACAAGATTTTTCAGCATGGCATATGGACACAAAGGCAGAATCTGTGAAAATCATCTAAAAATAAACTTCCTCTCAAGTTTTAAGTTCTGCTTTCAAACTCTGGATCACCACTGTAAATATTTCCATGTACATAGACTGATTAAGGTTGCAGAACACTGCCTTAAAGGTTTAGAGGGTCACATCAGGTATATATATGGATGAAATATTTTTGGAGAAAGATGAAGTCATTTCCAAAACCAGCTATCATCTTTTGTATGAAAAGACAGTGAAAGAATAATGGGATAATTTCAGCTGACAGGGATGTCCAGTCACTGAAAGCAGGGCTAAAATCATGGTTGGATCACGTTGCTGAAGGCTTCAGAAAATTCTGTTGGGTAGAGTTTGCAACTCTCAAAGCCTATGTGGGCTCCTATCTCAATACTTCACCATTCCTAATGTGAAAATTTTTCTTCTGTAGATCAAATGGAGATTTCCAATGGTGCAAATGATGACCAGTGTCTGTAGTCCTGTGTGTGAGCAGCCCTGTTGTTGTGCACTGTCTTTCCCTGGCAGTCCTTATTCCTCACATAATAGGCAGGCAGCACATTGGTACTGGGATATGTGCATAATTTTGCCTTCTTTTTCTCAACAAGACTTTATGGAAGAAATTCCTTGCTGAGATTTATGTTGTCACTGAAGAAGAACAGTCCATGGTGGCCAGAGTCACTGTGCACCATAGGCTAGGAGAATTTCCTAGCCTATGAAAGGTCATTGGATGGATGTCAGCAGCAGGGCAGGATCCTTTTAGTGTATAAGAAGATAAGAGGCAGACACATAGACACACACAGCCACCAGTAGTGTGGGTGGAATAGTCACAGTGATTCTTCTAGAAATTTCCTTTCATCCTTCTTTTGTTGTAGCCAAGAAATTATCTGGACTATACCATATGTCAGAATAAATCACCTCAAACTCCAGTTTATTCTGTAGGATCTCCAGGACTTTGCAAGTAGGAAGTGTGAAGGTTGTGAAAAGCATTATTTTTAAAACACCACAATTTGCCTGAAGTTTTATATTACAGCTGGCATAACGTTTCTGATGCCAAATAGATAAACAGATAATTTATATAACAAAAGAAATCATAAGAAGTAGAATGTGGATTTTTTATTTTTGCATTGATTTTATGGAAAAAAATAGTCTAATAGTTTTTTAATTCTCAATTCTTTTTGCCATTTTAACTCAATGCAATTTGGTTCTCAAAGGCAAAATTAAATTCTCTGATTAAATGAACAAAGGATAAAACAGATTTCCTGAAATTCAGGAGATTTTAGTATCATCGACTTCATTTTTCCTGGTATTTCCACATCACTTTATGGTCCTGTGTGAGTGACTTTCCTTGCTCATCATGATTTAGCACTCTCAGATTGTGATGGAATATAGAGGAAAAATGCACTATAAAATAACTTTTTTTCCCCAAGTTAATTAATTCAACTATATTAAGAATAAAGGATATAAATGTGAATTCAGATATATACTCAATGATAACGTAAGCCTCATATGTTACATCTCAGAATATTACTGAAATACCTGAAAATTGCATCTCAGAATAAATCCTGTCCTCAGATGTCAATTCTGAGAAGAGTGGCAGAGTTCTGATGTAATTGGAGAATCTCAGGCTCATGGCTGTAGCATCATCTAACATGGTTTCTATGAGCATTCGAAGTGATTTCTAAATATGATCATGAAACAAGTTATTTAAGGTCAAAATATTTCTAGAAATGCTTCCATTTCCTTATACCTTGTCCTTTTCACACTTCCTGAAGAAGGATTTGTCTCCCTATTTAGCCATTTTATAATCTATCGAACTGGAGATATGAAAGTTTCCTGGTTTCCATCAATAGAATCATAAAATCACAAAATGTGCTGAGTTGGAAGGGATTTTCCAAGGCTGTCCACTCCAGCCCCCACTGCTGTGAGCAGAGATATCTTGCATTTTGTTTATAAAGCTGATAAAATATTGTTTTTTAAAACTATTTGGAAGTACAGGTGTCTGTTTTGTTTGTTAGAGATCATTTGACAGAGCTTTTAAAATAGATTTTTTCATATTCTTTTGATGTAAAATGTGTGTTGTGTAGTTTACATGCAGTCCTGCTGTCATTACAGTCATAGTAGATTTTAATAAATAATCAAAATATCATATTGTAGCAGTAGGACATCATAGTAGAGTGCTTGGGACTGTGGCACTGCCTGGGTGTAAGGGATAACCACAGATGCTGGTGGTCCCAGCTGTAGTACACCTCTGAAGCCTTTCTCTTGCAAGGGTGATACCTTTTTTACAGGTAAACATTAAACAAAATCATAATGGTTTAGACCTTCATCAATAACGGGAGAAAAGTCACAATAGTATTTGATAAATAATCAAAATACCATATTGTAGCAGTAGGACATCATAGTAGAGTGCTTGGGACTGTGGTACTATGAAGCAGACTAGTTGTAAGAGAGAACCACAGATGCTGGTGGTTCCCAGCTCTGAAGCCTTTCCTTTGCAAAGCTGATACTTTTTTTACAGGTAAACATTAAACAAAATCATAGTGGTTTAGACCTGCAGCAGATAAAGGGAGAAAAGTCACAATAGTATTTCATAAATAATAAAAATATCGTATTGTAGTAGTAGGACATCATAGTAAGAGTGCTTGGGACTGTGGTACTGTGTTCTATGAAGCAGCCTGGGTGTAAGGGATAACCACAGATGCTGGTGGTCCCAGCTGTAATACACCTCTGAAGCCTTTCTCTTGCAAAGCTGATACCTTTTTTTCAGGTAAACATTAAACAAAATCATAGTGGTTTAGACCTGCATCAGATAAGGGGAGAAAAGGAAGAAAAGGCACCATCTACATGTTACCTAATCCTAGCCATGGGATGAAGCAACCAGTGTTTTATCTTAACTGTTAAAGAAACAAGCTTATAGAAAACTAATATTGCAACTTCAGTTTACTTCTCAAAAAACTGATTGAGGGATCAGCTACAAATTGAAGAGTTTGAGTGGATTTAAGGTAGTATTTTCACACTTTTAACATGATACCTACACAGTGCTTTTAAGTTTTGAATTTCATCCTTTGGGACATGGAAGCAGCTGCTTGACAGTGACTTGGCATTGCTGGGGTGCTAAGAAACAATTAAAGGAGTGAGGCAATCTGAGTGCACTGAGATGCAAAAAGAGATGTCTGAGGTCCTGGTAAGCTACCACCACCACTCAGTGCCCAGCTCTGGGTAGTTAGGAGCTATAATTGTCTCAGACCCACAACAGACCTCACTTGCAGACTCCGGTGAAGCCATATCTCAGTGGTTGAGTCAAAACCAGCCAAAAATTATGTTCCTGATCCCATTTGCCAGATGTTTCCGAATTCCTAAGGGTTATTGTGCCTTCTTGTAAATCTAGCATTTGTGAGTTAATGGCTGTTAATGATACTGCAAATGCCTTTCTAGGACATGTTTTAGCATTTGGAGCTCAATCAAGCTGCTGGATGTGAACATTGCACTCCACAGCATCAAGACAGCCCAGGAGCTGATACCACATTCTTTCCTGAGAGTTACAGTGCTTTTTCTTCTCTGAAGCTTCATGCTGCTGATAGAAAACTGGCAGCATTTAAGAGGCCCCTGCATCCCCTTAGAATGCTGAGGGAATGTCATTGGTAAAAGAGTGTTTCTACATTGAGAGCTTTTTATACAGTGAGTTATTTTGAATGACTGCTGCTCTAAGGCAAACATTTAGGCCTGTGGCTGAGTCAGATAAAAGCTCAAGCTGCAAAGGCAAAAAACTTTCCTGCAATTCTCAAGGTTATTCAATGTACAAGATGAACTAAAACACTCACACATAAGCAAGCTCAGGAAAGATTCTTACTCTGAGCACTTCAGCAAGTTACAGTTCCATTGGTGAAGATTTCCAGGAAACAGCTCAAAGACATGGTGCACAAGTGATTAATTGAGTCATTAACTGAGTCTGTTGATGACCCTTCTGACTGATGAATAGCTGTGGTCATTGCAAGTTGAACTTCCCTGAAATGTATATACATCTGTGATGAATTGTCATGGCTCAGCAGTGTAAATCAAAAAGGGAGCCATGCTCTTTCATTTCATCAGCCAAATACGCTTGGTCAGCTCCAAGATACTGAATCATCTGCAAAATACAGAATTGGACTTCTTTAGATGATACCTTCACAGGAATGGTATCTTCTCTAAAAGATAAAAATTCATATGTGTAAAATGAGTTTTAGCTAACAGATATCTACAAGACTGCTGACCAGCCTGATGTAGTGGGAGGTGTCCCTGCCTATGGCAGGGGGGTTGGAACTCGATGATCTTTAAGGTTCCTTCCAACCCAAACTACTCTGTGATTTTAAGACAGCTGTCTATACCCACCGTACATGAGTAGATATCTACCACTTCTACTTAACTGCTGCATTTTTACAAGTTGTAACAGATTTTTAATTTTATTTTCTTTGTCCGTTGTTGGTTCAGGTGAACAAACTATTACTCTACCTAATGTCCAATTGGATGAGATTTGGAGGCTGTCCAGTTAAAGCAACACCAAAAAAGTGAGCTAGGTATTCACTAGGAATGCCTTCAATCCAAAGATTGTGGACTCAGACACTCACAAGCATACACCACTGTGCATATATTGTTTTTCAAACAGCTCAAGTCTCTCTCAGATCCAGTCAGTCAAGATACTCAAGTTACTCTCAGGCAGTATTCCCTTTTAAAGTATTCCTCCTCCATAAGAAAGAAATTCTCTACAGTGAGGGTGGTGAAACACTGGAACAGGTTGCCCAGAGAGGTTGTGGATGCCCCCTCTCTGGAGGTGTTTAAGGCCAGGCTGGACAAGGCACTGACCAGCCTGATGTAGTGGGAGGTGTCCCTGCCTATGGCAGAGGGGCTGAAACTCAATGATCTTTAAGGTCCCTTTCAACCCAAACTATTCTATGATTCTGTAGTACCTGAGTGCTTATCACAGCTGTCATCTCAAGAAGTTCACTAACCAGGAGCTCAGTGAGGAATTGGTCACACACATACATAGGATTTAATTTCCACAATACCAGTAGCTGTGTGAAGTTTGGTCAGATCACCTCCCTGATGCCTTATTGCCACTTCATCTGGTGGTGTCAGGAAGACTGACCTCGCCAAATTAAGGCTGCATTAGGAACACGGGAGGTTGTGCTACTTGTTGAGGAAGACTTATATTTTCATTATCATTACACGTCTCCACTCTAAAGTATTTTTCTAGTATATACCAAGGTCTCACCAGTTGCCAGCCTTTCAGCTGTATGCCTGTAATGTGTGGCAGGTCTATGAGAATAGAGCACCAGGCAAAAACCAGCTTGTATTGTCAACTTATCTCAGTATCCTTCCATTGTTTAGGAGTTAGGATGTTTCACTTGACCTGGTAGTAGTCTTTTGCCTTCTCGTTTTTGCCCAGCTAAGAACAAACATCAGTCTCTCTTCAGTTGTTAGGTAAGAGAAGAAAAATAAGCTGTTTGGAAAATAACTAGCAGCAAAACTAAAAAATTATCATCATGGAGAGTGAGATTTTTTTCCCATCTGTGTTAGGTTTCCTGCTTCTTTTTTTGTTTGCCACTTAGACACAGCAAAAAATGCAGCAGAAACAAACAGCATATTTGCATCATGGGTAACCAAAATCATTGCATTCTCTGTTTGACTATGACCTGTAGTTCCTTTCACCAGTGATAGTGGTTACATTTTGTTGCTTGTGAGAAAATCCAGGAATAACCACTTGGTAAAAATTCAATGTGAATTTCTAAAAGCTACCTTCTCTCCTTTCACAGTTTGATTGGGTTTTCAAGGAAAGGAGAATGAGAGGAACTGCAATGTGAATGTGAATACATGAGAATGGAGCTAATGGATGCCCAGCTAGTTCATAGCTGAAATGAATGGTCATCTAAGGGCTACACTGCACTATTTTGTTTCTTTCTGCAGTACACAGCATCCCACTTCATCCTATACACTTTATATTTTGTATCATAAAAGCTTGCATATAGCTTGCGTATGTCATGGCACAAAGATGATCAGAGGGCTGGAGCACCTTCCTGATGAGGACAGGCTGAAGGAGTTGGGGTGGTTCAGCCTGGAGAAGAGAAGACTCTGAGGGGACCTCATAGTGGCTTATCAATACCTGAAGGGAGCCTAGAGAAAGGCAGGGGCAGGACTTTTTAATAGGGTAAAAGATGGCAGGACTAGGTTGCAAATTAGATTATGGTAGTCTTAGGCTGGATAGAAGAAAGAGGTTCTTTACTGCAAGGGTGGTGAAACACTGGAACAGGTTGCCCAGAGAGGTTGTGGATGCTCCCTCTCTGAAGGTCTTTAAGGCCAGGCTGGACAAGGAATTGAGCAACCTGGTCTAGTGGGAGGTGTCCCTGCCTATGGCAGGGGGGTTGGAGCTAGATGCTTTTTAAGGTCCCTTCCACCTCAAACCTTTCCATGATTCTATGTAACCAACAGTTCAAGAAGTATATGGGTACAACTGGCTCTTACTTCTGAGAGTCTTCCCCAGGTAGACTGATGCAGAGTTGCTAGACCTCACTATTTGATCCCAAGATCTAAATGTAAATCTTAACTTGAATTTTAAAAGGCAAAAGTTTCTATTCCCAGTGGCTGTCTGCTCTGCCTGGTACAGAATTAGAGCTCTGAAGTGTGACTGCTTTATAGCTAGGAAATTTCAAACAGAAAAATTAGAAAAATATACCAATTTCACTGTTTATTTGAAATTATGTATTGAAACAGTCACTGCAGCTGGGGTGAGGGATATGATTTATTGCTTTGAATGCTTGATGATGACATTAAAAATACTACTTGCATTTTAGGAAAATTAATAGCAATGAAGTGCTTGGTAGCAGCAGAATTTTAATTTTCAGTCCCCCTTTCTTACCTATTCTAAAGTAGATGATTCATTAAACTCTGCATGTAAATAGACTAGAAATTGTTAGTTTATGTGCTATTTTTTCATTTATTAATTTTCCATTGTACTTTTGTTGCTGCTTTTATTGCTTTCATATAAAATGAACTTGCTACAGTGGTCACAGTAGTACTAGGAAAATTGCTTTTAAGATTAACCAAAGACCTGGGAGAAGTGTCAACTTCTGTCAAAAAGTTACTGAATTCTGTTCTTCATGAGATTCCTATTTTAGTTTTTTCTTTTTATATTTATTCTTTGGCACCCAGTAGATTATTAGGTGTTAGCCCTGTTATTTCACTATTCCCTTGATGTCCTCAATTACAATTATTGATACAGACTGGAAGAGAAATTGCAGCAAAGTGTGTAACCTGAATTTCAAAATGCTTCTGAAAATGGTCAGTAAATTATTTAAGTCACAAGAATCATTAGAAAAAAATTCTTAGTAACATCTTTTCTGCACCTCACGTGCTGTGTCCCTTCATGCAATGAGATTCTCCTTCTGTGTTTCTGTTGCAAATGGGACTTGATGATCTCTGAATAATAACTATAGGGTTTAGCCCTGAAGTTGTCCATACTTCAGAAATATTTGGACTCTTCTATCACAGGGTTTAGACTGAAGATGATTTAAAGCATCCCATTAAAGAACATGAAACCCCAAGTATGCTGTCAACAGGGAGGGAAAGTTTGCCTCCAGCAGACTTTACTTAGTCTACCAGCATTTAGAATCCAGTTTAGCTGCATAACCAGAGGTGTCATTAAAAGTGCCAAAGATGCCACTAAGCCTCCTTCTGTCCTTCTGGGCAGCAGTTTCTTCTAAATTCTGTGTCATACCCACAAGTCCCATATGAAAATTTCAGATGCCTGATGCTGTAGTAAATAACATTAAATACCTTCTTCAACCACCACATTCAATACCTTATGAGGACCATGTTAATAGACTGCTTTGGTTTTCCTTTTCTCTATCACAACAAGCAGTGACTGATCCATTACTGTAAAACTAACTTTTTTCTGACAAGTTTAAGGTAGTTGTTTCTCCCAGCCTTATTCAAAGATCACGCTTATGGTTTTGTGAACTCTTGCAAAAGAAACAGCAAAAAACATTCTAAACTGAATAGGTTGAATTTTCACTCATTTCACCATTCACACTGATGGTTGATTTAAGCTGTATGGTAGTAATTGCAAATTAATTTTCATTTGCATTACTTGCAATATTTTGATTCAGTTATTATTGATGTCCATAAACTATACACCAATACTAGGATTGGTTGATATACATAACTTGTTTTCTTTCCTATGGTGACTCTACTTCAGAAAACTGATTTTTTTCAAGTCCAGATAATAAGTAGAAATGCAGCAAGAGTCTGAAAAGCAATTTTTCAATTTTCTTTGATAAAATCCATATTTATGTGCAGGAGAAAACTCAGAGTATGCATGGTTTGTGGCACATTTCATTTGAAAGAAATTCACATTTTGTATTTTGCTCTGTTTATCCATCCTAAGAATGATAGTATGTGCTCATTTCTTGAAAATGTAATGTATTGGACATGTAAATAGGTGAAGTTCTGGCACATGTAAGGTTGCTGCAACTTTTCTGCAGGAGAGAATACAAAAGCAGGTCTGCTTATATGTAGTAGGTTAATTCTAATGGCTGAGACATTAGAGCAACTCCTCCAGCAACAGCTTTAGAAAGTTGAATATTTGAGTAGAGCTGTTTGAGGTTTGAGCACGTCCAGCTGTGGCAGATTCTACATGTACAGTACTTGTCTTTTTATCTGACTGCTTCACCTATGATGAGATTTTCTGTGCAGTTTTTATTTAACCCAGAAACCAAAGATGAGGCAACTTCATGGGAAGACAGGACATAATGCAGATGCAGTCTATGATGATATAAACTATCATGTCTCTATGGATAAATGGAACTATATAGGTGAGATATACACTTTTGAATCATAAAATGATAGAATAGTTAGGGTTTGAAGTGACCTCAAAGATTATTGAGTTCCAACCCCCCTGCCATTGGCAGAGACACCTCCCACTACATCAGGCTGCTCAGTGCCTTGTCCAGCCTGGCCTTAAACACCTCCAGAGAGGGGGCATNCCTCCTTCCAATTTACATCCATTATTCCTAGTCCTCCCATCACATATCTTATTAAAAAGTCCTACCCCGGTCTTACTGTAGCCCCCCTCAGGTATTGATAAGTTACTATGAGGTCCCCACTGAGCCTTCTCTTCTTCAGGTTGTTCACAACCCCAACTCCTTCAAGTCTGTCTTCATAAGGTAGTTGCTCCAGCCCTTTGATCATCTTCCAGTCTCCTTCTCTGCAACAGGAGTGAATGGACATCATCTGCTACACAAAGGTGCTGCACCATTAGCAGATGGTGATATAATACACAAGAAGAAACATACTGAAGTAAAACACAAAAGACTAAAGGTGAAAAAGCAGAGAGTATTTGGAACACAAACTGTTCAATTTATTGCAGCATCCCTTTTACTAATTCGAGATCTGACTCCATGGAAAACATGGCTATAAAGGCCAAAACAATAGACAAGGATGTTTATGTCTATATATTGTAGTATGCAAAATAAAAAGGCAGAAGAGAAGTTAGGTAAATTTTTGCTGTCTGCTGTTACACACCAAGATTTTTTTCAAGTCCAGATAATAAGTACTCATCATACTATCATGGGGAAAACTATTGTGGATGACAAATCTCAAAAGCCCAGAAGTTCATTCTTCAGTCTGAATTCCATCATACAAAATCTGCAGATTGAGCTTTTAGGGTATTTAAGATAGGCCAGGATATGATAAATATTTTGTCATAATCCTCACATTTATTAGGACACTTTCTGTAAATTTTGCAAGTTGCCAGTTGAGTAAGCAGTGTGCAATGAACTCAGTGGCTGCCAAAAATGCTGCAGATGCAGAAATAACTTTTCTCCTATCAAATGTAATTAACATCTATCTTGCCTGATTTGGCCATTTGTATGTACAGACAAAAATATAAAATACAAAAATAGTAGTCATCATCTTCTCCTGTACCATGTCATTCAATAAATGATGGCATCTTATGGCTTAACTAGAAGCATGACCTGGGAAAGGGGAAGAAGCTTCTTTCTATGTAAAGAGATGACAGGAAAAATGAGAACTCCATATTGCAGTGATGAAATTAATAATCTAGAACTATACTTCTGATTTTAATGTTGTTGTTTGGCCATATAGGACTTTATTATACCATTCAATTATCAACATGAAGAGTAAACATATGGCTGGGTTTCAGGTTTCTGTTCATTTGGTATTAAAAATTAAGTAGATTAAAAAATAGAGTCACCTCTGCCTCCACATTTGTGCAATCAAATGCAATTTCTATGTGTATTAAAAGAAGAGAGTTTGGAAGTTCAACTCTTCCTTTGCCTATAATTATTATTTGAGCATAAACTTTAAAGCTAAAATTCAAAGCTAAAATCTAAAGAAAAATTTAAACCCTCTTGAAATTTAAGAATAAAGTCATGACTTTAAATATACAATGTTCATTGTATATTTAGAATGGGAAATGCCTTTTTTGCAGTTATCAAGCATCTGAATTGAACAAATTAATTAACATCTCTGATTTTCTCCATACAAGAGGCGAAGTAGTAATTTTAGTACAAATTAGTCCAATAATTATTGTAGTTAGCAACTTCCACTATAGCTAATACAAATGTTAGTGAAGAGAAACTTAATGAAGCTCAAGGTATTTTGGCTGACTCGTGTATTTGTCCAATTGTGAAGTTTTCATTAAAATAGAATCTTTGCTCAGTAGCAGGTAGATCAAAATTTTGTCACTGTTCTGAGTTTTTCATTTGATGCATGATATAAAGCAAAAATATCTAGAGTTTCATTAAGGATGAAGAAACATTTCCAGGCATATAAATCATATTCCACGAGCATAGTGAACTTTTAACTAATGAAGGTTGCAGAGACATTTCACGCAATTATGTTCTGAGTTCACTTCTCCAGCATCTTTCACTGTCTGTTGCTGAAATCAGGAAATTAGCATGAGTGCATCTCTCATCTGACCCCATTTTGCTGTTCACATAGCCTTTGTAATAAGAACAAAGTTAATCCAGCACTTATGCAACTGCCTCTTTGCAATGGATGATTGTGACATTTTTGAAAGTGGCTTGTTTGTTTAAAAACATGTAATGAGAATTTCTCAGGAACAGAAGGAGCACTTTTCAAACCAGTAGGCGGGCATGCAGTTAATCCTGCTGAAAAGTGAGAAGCCCCTGGAAAATTTCATCCAGGCTTTCCTCTCTCCACCCTACTGAGGTGTTCTCCCCTCAGCATTCACAGAAGTGTGATATTTATTCTCTGAAAGGGAAGGGTGGTGGATGTGGTGCTGCTACCATATATTCTATGGTAGCAGAGAGTTGGCCAGGCACTGATTCTCATCTCCTCTCCCAGTAGGGGAGAGGTGCCATGGTGTTGGAGCAAGGCTGACGTAAACATTGCTCTTCTATCATTCTTTGTACAAGAGCTAGACAAATTCTTGATGTCTGGAGGTCAGAACTTTTGTAAGTCTCAGCTATCAGTCTCAGGTAGTGGGAAAAGAGGGTCCCATCTCCAGAGGCTGGGTGCTGGACTGAGAAAAAAATTGACTGGACTAGGATTTGCTGGAGCTGAAGATGTAGGAGGCAGGGAGAAAAAGGAGTAATTTTATGCTCAGAGATGTCTGGAGAGTGGGTGTTTATATGCCTGTGTAGGCAGCTGGGGAGGGGAGTGGGGGAAGGGAAGGCAAGGTACCAAAGCAGAGAAGATGGGGAGTTCTGTGAGAAAGGTCTGAGAGCAGTGATGTGAGACTGAGCTTTTAAACACTGACACTTCCACTCCTTTTTCTGTACTGCTTTTTTCCTTCAGCTCCTAATGAAAGTAAACTAAAATTCTTTGTATTCAGCTAATTTATTCTGTATTAAAATCAGCATTGTTGCATGTAGTATTTACTGAGACTTTCTTTGCCATACTGAGCACCACTTGTCATACTGCTGAGAAAAAGTCTGATAATACTGGACTCTTCTGTTCTTGATGGGTCTGTTCCTTGAGAACTTATTCATAGACCAAAGTGAGTCATGAAGCATGATGGGTTATGCTTCTGCTCTGTCATGTATGAGCTTTTCCATTCCACCTTTAACTACACAAAATAATGAGTCTCAATAAGCAAAGACTGTCAGCAGTTGATTATTATTGGCCTCAAATCACACCTTTGAATCCCATGAGCCTATCAGTTGTGCAGAAGCAGGCAGAGCTGAGCTTGGGGGGTGAGTAACTTTCCTCCACTGAAACCCCTAGAAAGGTTCAAACACCTCAAGGTGCATGGTGGGCTCAGGGAGGATGTCCTCAGGCAACTGGAGAGGAAGGCATCCAGCCCTGCACAGACAGAGCCTCCCATCAGACCTCATCACCATGTTTCATTGATAGGTGGGAGTGGCGATAGATTGTTGTGTAAAATGAAATTAATGCAATGCTGCAGTCCTACACCTTCAATATGAAATATTTTCCACATTTATGTGTTCATACCTTTGATATCATTTGAGAAACCTTTTTTATTTTAGGGTAGTTTTGCTGTAACCTAGTCAAGAGAGGTTAAAAATACTATTCTTTTACCTCTGGTCATTTTCCAGACAGGTGAGAATGGCAGCATCAGTACTTAGATCTCAAAAAACTATATCTCTGGCTTTTTTGTAGATTTTTTTTCAGCAATCAGTTTAGTCTCTCTTAGTCCAATAATTTTCTGTGTATCAGGCAGAGTGTATTTTTTTGGGCTAAACTTGATTGCATCAAAAAGAAAGGCAGCTGACTATTATAGAACAGATTCAAGCTTTTCTAGTGCAGTTCCTATTTATGTAAAAAATAGTTCTGAATTGTTTAAGGAAATTGCGATAGTAGAAGAATTACACTTGAAGAATTGAACAAGCAGCTCAGAGAAGTCTTGCAGTCTCTAGCCCTTGTTCTCCTTTGGGGGCTTCCACTTACCAGATGTCTGCTGGAAAACAGTCTAGGAGGTTCCTGCATTGTGTGGAAGATAAATTCCTGACACAGCTGGTGAGGAAGACAACTAGAGAAAGGGAAAGAGCCCTGCTGGACCTATTGTTTGTGAAGAGAAGTTGTGGATGATGTGATGATTGGAGGCCATCTTGGGCACAGCAATTACAAAATTATAGAGTTTTCAGTTCCTGAAGAAGTAAAGAGGGGGATTAGCAGAACACTCTTTGGACTTCTGGAGGACAGATTTTGGCCTTTTTGGGAGATTGTTAGACAGAGACCCTTGGAAGGTAGTCCTGAAGGGCAAAGGAGTCCAGGAAGGCTGGACATTCTTCATGAAAGAAATCCTGAAGGCACAGGAGCAGGCCATTTCTATGTGCAAAAGGCAAGCCAGTAGGGAAGAACAGAGAGCTATGGCTTGAACTCAAGGGTAAAAAACAGTTTCCGATCTTTGGAAGAAGAAGTAGCAACTCTGGGGGACTACCTGGCTACCATGAGGCTATACAGGGAGAAAATCAGAAGATCTAAAGCCCAACTAGATCTGGCTACTGCTGTAAAAGACATTAAAAAGTGTTTCTGTAAATGTATTAGCAACAGAAGGAGGGCTAAGGAGAATCCCCATCCATTATTGGCTGGGAAGGGAAACAGTGACAGAGGATTATGAATAGGCTGAGGTACTTAATGCTTCCTTTGCCTCAATCTTTAATCATAAAGCCAGTTTTCACAGGATATCCAGCTCACTGAGCTGGAAGACAGGAAAGGGGTGCAGAATATAATCCCTGTAATTCAAGGGGAAATGGTTAATGACCTGCTGTACAATTTAGACACACACAAGTCTATGGGGCAGGGTACTGAGAGAGGTGGCAGAAGGGCCAAACAACTCACTTTCCATCATTTATCTGATGCTAGATTTTTATTGCAAACTCTACAGTGTTGTAAATACCATCTTTCAATAGTCTGTTCAGTTCTGAATGCAGGATTGTGATATTTCAGACATTTCACTTTCCACAAGATTAATGAATTCTGCTTTGCTAGAGCATAATACATTTAATTTCAAGCCAACTGTCAACTGGCAGTCATATTTTTCAAAAATATTGTCAAACAATTTTTTTAACCCCTTTTTACAAGATAGATCTTTCATTTCTGTTAATCAATTCTCTTAATGATAAGAATATTCTTTCATTTTGCAAGCAGTGTGTATGTTTTTAGTGTATCTATAGATAAGGATCCTAGATACATTGGACAGCATTATTGGTCCTCCAGCAGAGGCACTTGATATTAATGCTCCCTAAGGCCACATAGGTCTTTTTACAGCCACATCATAAGCAACCATTATCAAAATCATAATCTTAGCTAGAATTTTATCCAAGTCATCCAATTCTATGTCATACTTCCAAATACATACTTTTTCTAATCATAATCTGTTAGAGATAATCTGTTACAAAGCAATGGTATGCATATTATATATGGTATGGGTTTCTGGATAAATCTGAAAGTGTTAAAGATTGATTACAACACTAGCAAATGTTGAATCCATATGATTAATTGCTTTCATATATTGCCTGAAGATCTGTCTCTGTAAAATATGTGAAGATATATACATTTTTATGCATCTATAAAATAAACATAAAATTGAAAAAATTACAGGAAAAAAATGCAGCTGTTTCTAAGATCTAGAGGATGTAAAGGAACTATAATATTATTTCATCATATTGAATATTATTAAAGACATATAATACAGACACTGAGGGCTCCATGCATCACAGGGATCAGCCTGGTGCCAGGGGTATGAATTTTGACTTTCCCATGTAGAAAGACATCCACATATAGATGTGGATTCATTTTATATGTGTGTCAGAATTAGGAGATAATTATCTTTCACTGTGATTTCAGTGTCTGATCCTTTATCTTAGGTTGACAGTGAAAGCTTAGCTTATCAATACCTGAAGGGGGCCTGCAGAAAAGCTGGGGTAGGACTTTTTAATAGGATATGTGATGGAAGAGGGGAGATTCAGGCTAGACATAAGAATGAAATTCTTTACAGTGAGGGTGGTGTGGATGCCCCCTCTCTGGAGGTGTTTAAGGCCAGGCTGGACAAGGCACTGACCAACCTGGTTTAGTGGGAGGTCTCTCTGCCCATGGCAGCAGGGTTGGAACTAGATGCTCTTTAATGTCCCTTCCAACCCAAACCATTCTATAATTCTTAATTTGGGAGTGAGGATTCTGAGGAAATTGCAGAATACTCACAGAACTAGTTTCTCTTTTAATTGCAACAGCTTTTAATCTCTTTTGCATCTTGTTGGTATCTGAGCACATCTGGGTCTTCCTTAGGTATTCAAAATTTTTGTTGTGCTTTAAGAGCATCCTTCCCAAATAGATTCTCTTTGTGCAAGTGAAAGTGAAGAATATATTATCAGTCATCTAGTCTTACTTTTGCACATTGCCTTTAACTATACAAAAATAGCAATACATAGAAGTACACTTTTTCTACTTTTCATAGTTGAGAGGAGAGGCCTTTAGTAAATGAGATGTAGAGAGTGGGGAAGAACTAAGTTGAGGAAATGTTTAATTAGAGTTCAAAGTAGTATGTGACAAAACTCCAGTGGAAGGAAAGCTCATCTGTTCTGTGCAAAGAGTTCTGTGTGCACACAGAAGACTTAGAATTGTACCTAAATGTCATATTTGACATTACTTACTTTAAAGATGGTGTAACTTATTGAATGTTAGGATCAAAATGCTCTTTGTAAAACTGCAAATCCTAAAGCAAAGGCTCTTCAAATACAAAAGTACCTTACATTTTCTTTGGACAGCATGTGGGATATCAGAGGTATTTATACAATCATAGAATCATAGAATAGTTTGGGTTGGAAAGGACCTTAAAGATCATCGAGTTCCAACCCCCCTGCCATAGGCAGGGACACCTCCCACAAGATCAGGCTGCTCAGTGACTTTCTCCATACCATAATGTTTCTTCCCCCATTGCTTTTACTGACTGTTTTCTTGATTTCCATGTCATTTGGATGACATTATCAGTTCCACTATTCCCATCTCTCTTGTACTAGTGTGGCTTCAAGGGATATGTGGAGCTTATAGCAGTAGGCTAAAGCTGGACAGAGAGTCTGCTGGGCTCAGTTCTGTCAGGCTGTGCAATGTTTTCAAGCCCAGGTGAACACAGCTGGAGGAAAATGTGCCAGCTGTGGATATCAGCAACACTGCACCATACAAACTTCCACGCTTGTAGTTATATAGGATCATAGCATGATAGAATAGCTCTTAAAGATCATCGAGTCCCAACCCCCCTGCCACAGGCAGGG
>VZTY01007187.1:49365-87121 GCA_013400935.1 Turnix velox
CTTCAGAAGTGACTTTTAGATTAATTCTACTATAAGTGACAGTATTCAGAATTTAATCTACAGGTATTTGCAATTTATCCTGGAGAACACTGAAAGCTGAGAAGGAAATAGGATAACTGCAAATACCAAAATTAGTGTCCTCTCTTTTTATTGTCTTTGTCATATAACAACATATAAACAGAATGAGAAGCATTTCACATTACTTATCCCTAGCATAATAAGTAATTCATAGATAAACTGTTGGTAACTGTGCTATAGTCACCTTAACTAAACACTATCAGACTTTTTCATTGCATCAACCTCCTTTGCTGTCCCTGGTTAGCCACTATTCTCTTTGCCATAATAATTCTAGCCTGTGCTTTTACCACACTTCACTCATGTGGGATAATAAGATAATAATATACTTTTTTTTGAATGAAAGTGAAAAATCAGAATAGTTTCATGGAAATAAAATTATATAAATTTTCATAAATTGTTTCTTCACTGTGTTTAACTATAATTCTGCTTATTTATGAATTCTGAAGACCCAATCTTGACAATGTTTCAGTAGTAGTGTACAGTATTCCAGGTTCAGTAGACATTAAATGCATTGATAAGTTGATTCACCCTTAAATATAAATATGTTAAGACTAAGGAATTTTAGTATACTTGCTGAGAAAAGCTAAAGGACAGCCAGTTTGAGAATACTAGTATTTTTTAATATATATATTAACTAAGAGCATAATATATAAACTTTCATGAGTGTAAAATTAAAAAAAAAACTCTAACAAAAATGTAATTATTACGCTTTGTAATCACAGCATTTAGCACAGTGTTTTCAGTTATTGTAAAAGCTTGTTCTGTTTTTCAAACTGGTTGATTATCTCCCTGTATTCTCCCTGTTGTATCCATTGTAAAATCCATTCTGTCAAAACACATTAAGCCAAAAACACTGAACTCATTCACACAGCCCTGCTCAGCTTTGCTGATAGGACAATATTATTTATAGTGATGTCTCCTTCTTTAGGGTCAGACCCCACAGATTTTGTTAGAGTGATTCATAAAGGCAATTTTGGATTTCTTTCTTCTTGATTTTACCGAATGCAGAAAGAATTAAAATAGGAATTTTATCTTTGCACCTAGGATTTTTAGTTTCTATGAATTTCACGGCAAGTTTTGCTTTGATGGCCTTTTATAATGGTGTTAGGATAGTAAATTAGTAGAGAGCAATAATGTAAATTGGAAGAGGGTAGATTCAGGCTAGATACAAGAGAGAAATTCTTTACGGTGAGGGTGGTGAAACACTGAAAGAGGTTGCCCAGAGAAGTTGTGGATGCCCCCTCTCTGGAGGTGTTTAATGTCAGGCTGGGCAAGGCACTGAGCAACCTGATGTAGCGGGAGGTGTCCCTGCCTATGGCAGGGGGGTTGGAACTCGATGATCTTTAAGGTCCCTTCCATCCCAAACTATTCTATGATTCTATAATACATGTTATTTACCTGGGCTTATGCAAAGTGTTTGACACTGTCTCATATGACATCCTGGTATTTATATTAATGAAAAAACCACTCCATGGACAAGGAACAGTCTAGATGGCTGCCCTCAGCAATCAGATCAATGTCTAAGTGGAAAATAGTGAGAAGAGCATTCCTTGGAGGTCAGTAGTGGAACCAGTGATGTTTAATCTCTTGGTCAGCAGCATGAACAGGGGATACAGTGCACTCTCAGCATGTTTATTGATGACACTAAACAGTGTGGTGCAGTTGACATGCTAGAGGACCTGGACATAGGGGTTGGAACTAGATGATCTTCAAGGTACCTTCCAACCCAAATCATTCTGTGATTCTGTGACAGGCTTGAGATGGCCCCTTGCAAAATTCATGAAGTTCAGTGGGGTTAAGTGCAAGGTGCTGAACCTAAGTAACAGTAATCTCAAGCACAAAACCAGGTTAAGTGGAGAATGAATTGAGAGCAGCCATGAGGAGAAGGACTTGGGGGTGTTGGTGGATGAGAAGTGCAGGATGCACTTGCAGCCCTGAAAGTACACCCACATCCTGGGCTGCAATAAAAGAAGTGTGAACAACAGGTCAAGGGAGGTGATTCTGTCACTCTGCTCTCCTCTGCTCTGAAGATACCCCACCTGGAGTAGTTCATTCAGTTTTGGAGTCCTATGATCAAAAGGTCATGGTCCACAAAGATTATGAGAGAAATGGAACACCTCTCCTTCGTGGACAGGCTGAGAGTTGGTGTTGTTCAGCCTGGAAAAAAGAAGGCTCCTAGAAGATCTTATTGCAACCTGCCACTTGCAGGCCAACAGGGAAGATGGGGAAGACTGTTTCTGAAGGAGTGTAGGAATGGGACTTAGTTCTTAAAAGGAAGTTTGTGAAATGTCTGTCCTACTTCCCACCATTTTCACAGGCTTACCAAATACGGCCAAGTCATGCTTGAGATAAGTGTCCTCTTTTCTGTCACTTTGGCTCCAATCAGATAGAACACAATTTTTTCTCAATTTTTGATGGATTCGGAAGAAAGACCCTTTCAGGAGATATGCTGCCACCTACTTTGTCAGGAGCAGGATGGAAATATTCTATGGGAGGAAATGGTAACCTTTTGAGGAAAAATTTGTCATAATGAGCATTTTTAACTACAGGCCACCCGTGGGATGATTCACAGTGAGAACAGTAGGAGATGGCAGGCAGACTGTGAGACTGCTTTTTCAGTCTGAACAAATTGTCTGATATGGGATCACAGTCATTCATAATAACCCCTTTTAATTTACTTTTATTCATTATCTAATTAACAAATTCATAAATTCAAATATGCACAAAATTAATTCTTTTCTAATGAGGAGGATGTGGTGTGTTCTGTTACACACCAGAGGATTAATGGCCCCTTGTATATAAAATCTGAGATTTGGTGATTGAGTAGTAATTGATGTATCCATAACACAACTTAGTTTTGGGACCCCTGCATTCAGCTGAACCCATATATTGCCCTGGAAAATGATGGTGTATTTACCCTGCAGTGCTGTTATTATTGTTCAAATATTTACTGCAATGGAAATTGAACTCACAGTGAAACTGTGACTCCTCAGTGCTATAAACCATAAAAGAACAGTGCAAATTCTCATATCTTTCTTAGAAAGCACATAAGTCAAAATAGAAAATAGAGAAGGTGAATGTGACAAAAAAGGAGGAAGAATAGCTGGTGGACTAATAGGTCTTTAGCTATGTGGCTGCAAAGGTGAAAAATTAACATTTCCTCACTTTTGCTGGAGTTTCCTGTGAGTTAAGGGCCTGTGGTAGTACTTCTGCTAATGATTTTTCCTCCATCTCACAATAAAATTATTATGCAAGCTGAATTTTGTGGTTTAGAATTGGTGTAATATTCAGGAACGGGCTGGAAAAGCAAGCATGAATTATTCCGTGGTGAAGGTGTTAAATTGTTTGGCAAATAAAAATATATTGTCCTTGAAAGTGAGTGCTTGGCAGTGAAAGAGGCTCTAGAGATATTAAGATAACATTTGCTTGGGAGGAAGGTCAGTTTGATAATACATTACTCTCCATTAACTTGGAAAAACAGAATAAAACCTGAGACAACTAAAAGGAATTTCACTCTTGCTCTTTACTGTACAATTTTAAAGGAACTGAAAAACTATTTAGAAGATTTTTAGTGTAGAAATTATGTGAGAAGCTCTCTGAAGTAGAGGTAGCTTTTTTGTTGATGATTTTACTATCAAAAAAGATAAAATAGAGGCAATGCATAAGATAAGAATGTGTCAATCCTAAGTTTGAATTAATATTTTAGAACTTTTAAGTAGAAAATAACACATGTACTAATCATGCATTTATATAAGATGCTTTTTGATGAACTGGTAATCAAGATGACCTCATTTTAAATGCACTGAGGTATTTATACCTGTAGACTAATAGTAAAAATCCACTGATTTAACTGTAAATTATTTCACTATTTTGATACATTTAAATTCTAGTTGATACAAATTAAATGCTTTTTTGTCTTTACTTTGATATCAAAGCATTAATGTGAGGTAGACCAGACTTCTTCAGAAGTATCTGTCTCTATCTTGACTTTGTAAACCCAGTTTAAGAAAAAGGGAAAGTTTAAGGGGAAAAAGGGAAGTTATAGAAAAATCCAGTGTGGGATTTTTCAGCATAAAGTTTGGGTGTCAATTATTAGCAGTGTAAATAGCGGTGTCTGGGTCAACAGTGATTGTTAGTATTTCTCATGTGAAGTATTTGGATGCAAACTATTGTAACAAATTGGATTTGCTAAATGATATTCAGAATTGGTGTCTGGTATTTGGCTCCACACCCATTGTTTGACTGTTTCAGAGGTGGCAGCTCCCATTGGCCTTGATCAGCAGAATGTGGACCAGAGCAATGAATGGACAAAAAAATCCACAAGTCAAAGCTTTTAATCCAAGGTTTAAATTAAGTTAATGACCTTACTAATAGTGAAATCAAATTTGCACAGGTCTCAGAGAGTCAGCTTGCAGAAGTTATGCTCTTTCTGAGCATAGAAGGAAAGGCAGAGCATTGATCAAGCAATGCTGGAAATTACAGTGTACATAGATAACAGAATTATAAAACTATTCAGATTTTGGCAGTACACTTCAGTTACAGGGAGTGTAACTCCCTGTAGAAAGCATAAGTTCACTAAAATCTGGATGAACTTCCAAGCTGTAGCTCTATTAGCTCCCATCACTATTTTAGGATGTGATTTTTTACTATTTGGCCTCATGAGGCTAGCATTAATCAAAGAAAGGGGAAAAAAACCTCTATTATTCTAGATCACAAAACATAACTGCTAAAAATTCCCAGTTACATATATATTTCAACATAGTACAGACATTTGTTTTTGCACTGCAGCCTCTTCCTAAGTGCTTCATAGAATCGTAGAATAATTTGGGTTGAAACGGACCTTAAAGATCATCAAGTCCCACCCTCCCTGCCATAGGCAGGGACACCTCCCACTAGATGAGGCTGCTCAGTGCCTTGTCCAGCCTGGTCTTGAACACCTCCAGAGAGGGGGCATCCACAGCCTCTCTGGGCAACCTGTTCCAGTGTTTCACCACCCTCACTGTAAAGAATTTCCTTCTTATGTCAAGTCTAAATCTACCCCCTTCCAATTTACATCCATTGCTTCTGGTCCTCCCATCCTCACCTCATTCCAAGCAGTTGCAAGGGTATGCAGTCACCAATACAGCTGGAAATGTCTTCCTCTGGGGACAAGTGGCACATTGCCAGGGTTCCCATGCAGGGAAAGGGCTTCTCAGTATTTACATCATGCTCTGCCATACCCTTCTGCCTTTAGGCTGCTGGGGCTACTTTCCCCCTCCTGGGAGCCATTACCCAGATAAATGTGATGCTCTGCATAGAGAAATAAATTGTTCTGTGTTTAAAAGCAAATGTGTTGTAAATTTTGACCTCTTTTTTATAAGGAAAAAAGAGAGTCTTCCTTTCTACATGAGCCTCTGCACACAGTGACACCTTTCAAAGTGATCTCAAATAACTGCAAACATGCCATCCACTTTTCATCTTGCTCTTCAGATCCACTGATGTTTTGTCATGCAGTTCATTCACACCAGGTGTTTCAGGATGCAAAAAGTAGTTCCTGCAAGCAAAACCTGGGCAGAACAGGCTTAAGTCATTTGTAAACAAAGAGCTGCTTTGAAAACTGGACCTTTTTATATGATCTTGCCTCCAAATAATTTGTCATCTTTTAAATAATTACTTTTTTGTACTGTGGCAGTTTTAACATCCAGGCTATGATCTTAAATGCTTGAAGCATTGAAATATTATGTAGCTGGGAAGAGAATTAGCCTGCTCTTTGACACTTTGTGATCAGCATTCATTTAAGTAGTCTTATGCTGTTGCTTTACTTAACATTTTGATTCTGCAGTGTTTCATGTTAAATGAATCAGAAAATAATCAAGGTCCTTAGATTTTTTTGGAATGGATTTTATTCCTCTCCACAAGAAAAAAGTTAAATGCTTCTATTTAAGTAGCTTTTACCACTGTATGCAAAATACAAATAAGATGTAATCTACTAATCCACATCTGCCTGGGTGTAATTACATGAAACATGCTGGTTAAGCACAAAAATTTTGAATAGACAGCTTTCAAATTGGGCATGTGCATTGGGTCACAGTAGAATTTAAATGGTTCCTGAAAAATTGATTGTATAAAAATGGTACCTGCTTACTCAACAGATCTGATTCTTGGGTAAAGCTTCAGGCATGTGTCTGTTTCAGAGCCTTCCATTAGTTTGTTTAAAGGAAGACAAGTTTGCAAACAGGGTGCTCAGTCCTTCCAATGATAGGGACAGATTTCATCCCAAAGTAACTACTTGTGTAATGATGTCTTGTAGAATTACTGACTTTCAAATGTAATATAGTTGATTCACATCTGTGGCTTAGGTTTCATTAAGAGGACAAATCAAACTGCAAATCTGAGCATCTGAATGCATAGAAATGCATTTTGATTTCACTTTTTGTCAGGTTTAGTAAATAGTAATTTTTGTTAACTTTAGTTTTTTCCCCTGAATCTAGGCTTTCATAGTCCAGTGAGGGAAAGGATGATCTATAGACAAGGATCTAAAGTCAGCTTTTCAAAGTTTGTCAGCACATGGGCAAAACTTTCTGTATGAGGTGAAAACTGGGAAATTATTCTTCCATGACAGTCTGAATAGAGATATTTTAATGGGATATTCAGTGTTCTCACCAGCAAGAGGTCCTGAAATTATTTCTGAGAGCAGAGGCAGCTGAACATTATATATTCCAGCAGCTCTTTTCATTTCACTGTGGCTGCCACAGTGCTACCTATGACATAAAGCTGTTATAAAGTTAACAATAAAGTGGACAATTTTAAATTTAGCTCCACCAATCATGGTGATGTTTAGCTATGTAGCTATGATGATAGTATGCATGTGCTTCCCCCCAGGTTACATTCTTGATACATTTTATAAATTAATTTTATACATTAATTTAATGTCCTTTTAAAATAGAAATAAGTTACTGTTTTCTTGGCAGGTGCTTTAAGTATTCCAGGATTAATATACAGTAGTCATCTTAGACTGCAATCTCCCTTAAGAAGTTATTATAATTCAGTAAGTTTTTGTTTTAAAAATTAGAATGCTTATGTAATGATTATCAGCAAAAGGTAGGGCTAAAATTTTTTATAAAAAGATTCAGAAGGCTCTCAAGTTGTATCATTTGTCTATAAGAGTTATGCCATCCAGATGTTACCAGCTGTAGACAAATGGGTTTTACAAGGTTCTATGGCAAGTCAGATTACAGGAAAACAGAAATTTTGTTTTTAAGCAGAACTTGTTGAAATCTTTTACTTACGAAGAAATTTACCCATTCATAAAAAAAAATTTATTCACACATTGGATTAACACCTGTGGCAGTTGGAAGGACATTGAGATTCAAAGTTTCAGAATATAGTTTGTCTGCTGCTGTTAAACTGTTAAATGATCCCTGACACACTGCTTCTCTGTGCTGCTACAAGCAGCTGTGTGCACATATACAAATATCTCATTTCTAAAGAATCTTCACCTTTTCCATGACCATCTGTGACATGCTATTATTAAGATTACCCTCATGTTTCGTATCACAGTAGTGGAAACATACTAACACCTCTGAATTCATTATTAACAGGCTATTGTACCAGCAATGTTGCAGCACTTTGCAGAAAGACAAGGCAAGGTCACTGCTGAGAAGTGGCAGAAATAGCTCATAATGACAGCAGATAGTGTGGGTGGGCAGGTGAAAGGAAAGCTTCAGCAAGAAAGTAATCATTCTGAAGCTTAATACAAAGTATGTGTGTTTAGGGTGCATGGTTGAGAAATGGAAGAGGAAATAAGTAATGCTGGAAAAGCTGATAGAGTTTACTTGGGTTCTAAAGGCAGCCAAAAAATTAATGCAGCCTGAGCCTCACAGAGCTGGTACTTCCCACGCTGACTCACCAAACCATGGACTGGTTTTATCTTCTATGCTATTGCCTTGTGCTGGCCACAGGAGGGTAGCTGAGCCCTCCACCAAATCACAGCATTCTGCCCTATTTTAAGTACAAGAACACAAATACTTGATTAAAAATCCAGCAGAAGTAATAGACATATTTCTACTAAACTTTAAATGTGATTATAAATTAAGGCCAAAATATAATCGTGTTTTTTCCTGCCCATTCAGACGTTTGCACTAAAGGATTCTTAACAAATGTAAGAAGGACAGTCCAGTGAGCAATTCAGTTCACTGAAGTAACATAAAAAATTCCAGATAGGAAACTCTGTGTATGAGAAATAATCAGAACAAGAAAGAAGCAATGTGTTTGTATACAAATGGTGGGAACATGGCTAAGAAAACGAAAGAGTTTCATCTCCTAGTGTAAGATGTGTATATAGATGTTTCAGGGGTGATAAAAGCATAGCAGAAACAATATCTGGAGTTACTGGATAATACAGGTTCTTCAGAAAGAAGAGAAATAGAGGTGGCAGCATTACATGAAACATTAGGATAATTTGTAATGAAATGGTTTATGACAATAAAACAGATTCTGTTTGGATCAAGCACTTCAACCATGCAAAAAGTATTTTTGCAGAGTTAATGCTTGCTGAAAGTCCCCTGAATGTCAGATTTGAGTCTTATTACTGTAGAGAGGAATGGAAGCAAGAATCTGTCATTAGAGGATGTTGAAGCACAGAGACATCTTCACCAGTTACTAAACCAACTGTTAAAGTATGTAGATAATAAAACATAACCTTTAACCAAGCATTCAGACATTGAGTCCATTGCAGTACATGTCAAAATAAGTAATAATGAGCTAACTTTAACAAGCAAAGCAAGCTTGTTAAAGATGTGAAATGTTTTGTGGGTTCATGGATATTTCTGTGAAGAAGACATTAAATTTAATCAGGTGTTACATCCTGTGTTCTATCTGACAACAGTGGACTAGTTTGAGCCATCCAGGAATTCCTCTGCAGACCTACTTTCCAAAATTTGTCAGCTAAAGGAAAGCTAAGGTAATTGTAAGACAGTTCAACAAACGTGGTCACTGTCAGTATTCTCTAACGTTTTTTGACTCAGTGCAAAATTTAGACATTGGCTTTTGCACTGTAGATTCTGTTATTGTGATAGTGTAGATGTTTGAGATGTAGGACAGGAAATTAATTGTCTGCTGTTTTGAGTATCCATCAAACCTGCCATTTCATCTGGAGTATCTTATTCAGGTGCTTTGTCCACAGACCAGCCCTCTTGTTTTCCCTCATCCCTGAGCAGTCTCAATGAGGTATGGGTAGGAGGCCGTGTATAGAGTTTTTAGAGATGAGTGATGAGGACAGAATTGGGTAGAGCACCTAATAGTGAGGACACTGAAGTCCATAAATGTTCAGCCTGAGGAAGACAAGGCTTAAGAGGCTCTTGACAATATATGTAATTACCTGAGGACAAAGTGCAGAGAAGAAAGAGTCAGGCTCTTTGCAGTGGTTCCCAGTGATAAGACCAGAGTCCATAAGTACAAAGAGAAACACGGGAGGTTTCTATGTGGCCCAGCTTGAGCAGGAGGGTTGGACAAGATGGCCTCCAATGCAGATAGATGTTCTAGGAGTGATAAAACCATAACAGAAACAGTATCTGGAGTTACTGAATAATATAGCTTCTTCAGAAAGAAGGCAGCATTTCATGAAAGATTTCGTTTCAGCATTACTTTTCAACCTCAGTCATTCCATGATTTTGTTAGTAAGCTTCAGCCATTTCAGGAGGTTTGATTCTAAAACCCAAGCAGAGTTTGCTGCTTAATATAAATGTTCTGCATAACTTTAAAGATACCCACTCACTGTGAAAGTGTGATTTCTGGAGGCAGATTATGGCTTGGTTAGAAAATCAGGAAAAAATTACATAAAGGTTTGTTATTGTGCTTGTCCATACACACCCAATATTATTTGAAACAGCAGGAGAGAATAGGAGAAAAGGTGCTGAAGTAGAGAGGTTTTGAGCATAGCACTGAGCATGAGCATGGCAATGGCTCTGTAATGCTCTTATCTCTCTTTTCCTACCAAGTGCTGAGTACTTGTCTCTGTGTCACCTATGAGGGCCTCTCAGCCTGGAAAAATGAGTTTGATTTTGAGAAACAGCTCAATGCAGAGATTTACATGAAGGATTTCTCAAATTAACTCCCTCATTCCTATTTCATATCCATGATCTGAAACTGTTTCTTCCAATTTGAGCACCACTACAGTGTAGCCCATTTCTTTGGAGTTGAACTTAGCAACTCATGCCTTTTTTCCCATACCTTTTAACCTTCAGCCACATGTTCTCTATATGACACTACAGCATTTTGGGTCCTGAAGGGTTCCACTGTGAGTGAGTTACAACTTCAGGGTATGGCTCAGCATGCTATTCATGTTCTACTTCAGAAACTACAGAGACTTTTAAAAAATATTGATTCAGGAAATAATGAAGAACTTCCTTCTGTCTTGTGGAGGATAATGCAGGGTCATTCAAAGGAGTTCTTATGCAAGACATTCCAATGCACATTTTTTACCTGTTAAGTGACCAGAGAATGGGGTTACTTGGCCTGTATAGTTCTTGATTACATGCCTTGTTTTCCTTAAAACTGCAGTGGGAGAATAAACTTTCAGTGCAAATTTAAAATTGTGGGTTAAAAAGCTCTCAGAAGAGTGGCATGCACAACAAGGCTAATGTTTAGGCTATGATGCTGACTTCCCTGACTGAAAAAGGTTGCCCAGAGAGGTTGTGGATGCCCCCTCAATTCCTGGAGGTGTTTAAGGCCAGGCTGGATGAGGCATTGAGCAACCTGGTCTGGTGGGAGGTGTCCCTGCCCATGGCAGGGAGGTTGGAACTAGATGATCTTGAAGGTCCCTTCCAACCCAGACCATTCTGTGATTCTTGTACACAAGCTGGTTTCTTTCCACTAAGATCAGTGTAATGTCAAGTAGTTTATCAGATTTTCTAATTTAGGGAAAATTTATTGCTTTAAGTTCTAGATCATAGGTGGTCCTGTAGAAATGCAGAACGCAAAAGGGTGATTTACTTGCCCAACACAATAAATGCATTATTCCTTTTGCAACCTGCTTAACTCTTGCAAGAGAGGATGAACAAAACAGATTGGTCTCCTCCCACCACATTTCTGCATTGCCAGCACTCAGGGAAATAAAGACTGCATGGATTAAAAAGTTGCAGGGGTAATATTAAAGCATAAGCTACTGAATCAGAAGCATGCATTGAGGAGGGCTCAGTTCAACTGTATAAGTCCTATTATGAGCAATGTCCGCCTGGCTGCTGTTACGGGAGCCAAGGATGAGAATGCAGGTAAGAATTTTCTATACCAGGGCATGAGCAAATCACAATGAAATGCAGCCATTGCCTTGGTGATTTAATGCAGTACATTCTTTTTTCTCTTTTAAATGTTGGCTTTTGAAAACTGTTTAACTCTCTGCTGCTTGTGACAGAAAGAGTGGAGTTCTTTCAGCAGTGCCTATGAAATGATCTTACTGCATTTGCTAATGGCTCGTAATTAATTTCTGATGCACATTTAGGATATTTGCAGCTCCTAAGGTTTCTGTGGATAATATTCACAAACATTTAAACAAAGTCTTTTAGTACTTTTTTCCCTAGACACCCTCAAAAGAAATCTTTCTCTGAATCTCAGCTTGTGCATAGGCAATTAATTACTGTCAGGCAGTGAGACAGGCTGATCATGTGGGAATTGACCATTTCATTTTCACACAGAAAAAGCCTTTGCCTTTCGTTGTCACTTAGAAACAGCCCTTGCACTGGCATCTTGATTATGCTCTTTTTTTTTTCCCCTCATTTTGCTTGATTAGATCTTTTGATTGAAGTGCTTGAAAGACAGTTTCATAAATAGATTTCAAGCGATTCCATACGAACGACGTCATCCTCCCTAAATGATTTTCATCTTATTGCTGAACTTTCAACTACCATTAAAAAGCATTGTGTTATGACAAATCAATTATTGAACTGAAACCTCACAGTGTTATCTGCAAAAATGATTTCTTGTTCCTAATTAATGGTAAGACAATGAGGCAATCTTCACTTATAAAAGTGCTTTAACTTGGAGTTTTCTAACCAAATGTCCTTCGCTTCTGTTATAAAGATGCAAAATGTTTTATTAAAGTGGATACTGACAATGGGTCATCAAAATATTCTGAGTATTTTTTGTAGTGGTTATATATTTTTATTTTAATTTGCATCAGTAGCACCAGAAAATATTTAGGGCTATAAATTTATAGAGCCATTCTAACAACACTAAGGAACTTGTGCTTATTTCTGAAATTTTCAGTAACAGAAGCTAAAGCAATTGGAGAAATATGGAGACTCATTCTATTGAACTAAATATTCTATTGAACTAAAATATTGTGCTTCCTTGCATGCTTTGACTGATAGCAATGAGAAAATATTTGGAGGTAAATGTGTTGTAATATATATTTTTATTTGTATTATTGCAATACTAAACTGATTTTCAGACATTTGCCTGGATTATTCTAATAGAATAGCTACAAAATTTGTCCTGTCATTGTCCTTGAATCATCATGACTACAGCAAAATGCCACTGAACATCTTCATGGTATGCAAGATAAGTGTAGTTCATACCAACAATAGGAAATGGCTGTAGTAGTCCTGCAAGTAATGGCATTTAATAAGTAAATGTCAGTATCATGATCAGTGCAAATAGTATTTCCTCATGCACAGTCTGGCACCCTTATTCAAATATTCCTTTTTATTTTTCCTTTTACTCTTCACCAAGCAATGGTATTTCTTGGTGACTAGCCCTCCAAATAATCTGTGGACTACACTGAAAAGTACTTAAGAAAAGGTGTATGTCTAGCTCCATTTTAATTCTTCAGTTGTGAGATTCTACAGAAAAGAAATAATATGTTTTTACATTATGTTTATTGGCAGACAAACTTTAGGGTTTTATCTTTACTATTTGAGTCAGCATGTTGATCTAATATGTTTATTTTTACTAGAACTCTTAATTCATTAAAAATAACTCCATGCATATGTATTAATTGAAGTTGTCTCATGTTCTCTCTTTTTTTTCTCTCTTTCTAGGTGATGTCATTGTCTATATTAATGAAGTTTGTGTCCTTGGACATACTCACGCAGATGTAGTCAAACTCTTCCAGTCTGTTCCTATTGGTCAGAGTGTCAACTTGGTGCTATGTCGTGGATACCCTTTGCCCTTTGATCCTGAAGATCCTGCCAACAGCATGGTGCCACCCCTTGCAGTAATGGAGAGGCCTCCGGTAGTGGTAAATGGAAGACATAACTATGAAACTTATTTGGAATACATTTCTAGGACTTCTCAGTCTGTTCCAGACGTAACAGATCGACCACCACACTCCTTGCACTCCATTCCAGCAGATAGTCAGCTTGATAGCACATTCCCACCACCTGCCCATGATGATAATGTATCAATGGCTTCTTCTGGGGCCACCCAAGCTGAACTCATGACCTTAACCATTGTGAAAGGGGCCCAGGGCTTTGGCTTCACTATAGCAGACAGTCCTACAGGACAGAGGGTGAAGCAAATTCTAGACATTCAGGGATGTCCTGGTTTGTGTGAAGGTGACCTCATTGTTGAGATCAACCAGCAGAATGTACAGAACCTGAGCCATGCAGAAGTAGTGGATATACTTAAAGAATGTCCTGTTGGAAGTGAAACTTCTTTGATTATCCATAGAGGAGGTAAGTTTGGAAAGTCTGTACAATTACAAAAATGTGTGTAAAAGGGTTCTAAACCATAAGACATACATATATTCTACTCACTACATCCTTGTGTACTAGGTTGGAAATTAATTTCCATGTTGTGGGAGGTAATTGGTTCTGGAAAAGTGTATCTGCTATTAAGTATTCTAGGCAAAATCTAACAGTTTCTTGTAGATTCCTTTTTGTGTTTTGAGCGTCCCACCTCTGTATAAGGATAAAACTAGAGCAGTTCAAGACATTTGATTCCACAATAGTTTTCATGGTGTCTACTACAAAATTGTATAATCCCAAAGCAGTGCTGCAAGCTTTAGGTGTAATTGTATAAATTTACTTATTAAGGTAGATGAAAACCAGAGCAATTTATTATCCCTTTTCAAGGTTACCAGTTTTGATGAGCCATTTTGCCTCTTTTTTACTTGTGTGTGATATTGTGCGACAGTTGTTTTGTTTCTTTCATGACCACAAGGATCCATAGTATATTTTTCTCTGTTTTAAAAAAATTACTCCTAGCAGCTTAGTTTGTCTGACCATCCTGACACAGTAAGCTTGAATATACACCACTGAAGGGGAGAGTCAAGACTTGTCTGTAAGGAAGCTATAGCAACAGAAGTCTTAATACCTTGACAGCAGGACGTAATTTCATAGCTTTTAATATTTTCTTCAGTCGTTTGAGATGGATATCCTTCACGATTTATTATTACCTGAAGTGAGTACAGATTGAATTTCTTTAATTAAAGGTCTTCACTCCTCTAAAGACTTTCTTATGTCACTGAGTGTATTACCCTATGCTTCTGTGATTCAGAATTAAAAAAGGATTCTGCACAGAAATCCTGGTTGCTTTCCTGTTGAAGAGTAGAGATTGGAAAGTGAAATATTAGTGTTTGCATATTCCAGATCATTAGAACAAGAAATATAGCAAAATTTTGCCAAATTACAGTGATAATAAATATCAGGTGATTTAAATATCTGTATATTCATGTAGTCAATAAAGTATTTTTCATATCTACATTTTAAATAATTATTTATGACAGACAATATAACTTTTTTTGTAAGGAAGCCTAATCAGGAGTGATAAGTAAAGGCTAACTGGTGTCACTATAGGATCTGAGCTCAGAGATTAATTGTTGCAGAGGTGCTATATTAGTTGGTGTTAAATCTGATTTTATTTGACATTTTTTAAGAATCTGGAATGGTGGAGTAAGCAATACTTATCTCTAATAATGGTGAAAAATTAGGGAATTGAATAGCAAAAACAGAGTATAAAAGGGGTTAGAAGGGTTAATGTAACCCCAAAATATGAAATTTTATTTCAAAAAATGCAAGCTAATCCCTCTATGGAGGAAAACAATTCAGAACACCAATCTTCAGAGAGAAGTGGAGTGTGAAATCCAGTATGCTGAACAAGCCTGAGTAATAATAGACAGGAGAAGAGATATTTCAGGAATCAGTACAGGGCAGTATAAAAAAAAAATACCCTGAAGCAGCAAAACACTCAAGCCTGTGAGGATAATTCCTCTCTCTCTCAAGAGAATTTCTACTTTGAGCATTGGTTCATGATCAAAACAAGTTGATCAACATGATATTTTAACAAGATCTGGTACATTAACTGAGCTATGGCTGTTCTTCTTCTGTTAGGGCAGACAGAAGGTAGTGTGCTGAGTAAAAGCAGGATCAGTTTACACCATCTTGCCTTCTGTCAGGCCAAGCATGGAGGTAGAGAGAGACACCCTAGCTCAGCTGACAAGAAATAGCAGCTCCAAAATGAACTAACATGTTCCAGAGTCTTGTCCCTCTGAGGCTGGGTCAGGGGTTTTTGGCTGCTTTAGACAACAGAAAGACTGTGTTTTGTTTCTGGTAAAACAATTACTAAGACTAAAACAACTGTTTGGAGGTCCTACAGAGTGATTAAACTTAATAGGATGACAGAGAAGAAATGAAAGTTTGCTATGAAATTTCTGTGCATTAGAAATAAGGAATATACCTTAATGCAAGGTTGCTAGACTGAAATTAAATGACGAAATCATTTGTGTGAGTTATTCCAAAGAAGTGAAAAAATACATGGTATGAGACAACCTACTTTACCTTACAGATGTCTAAATGTGAATATGGGAACTGTTTTAAGGGGACAACCTGTTGGTTTTTTTCCAGAAATTCATGGGAAAAGGTAATCCATGTAACCCAATTCACATCTATAATGAGGGTAATCATATATATACTAGTTGTTGGGTCTCCTTTTGTAGTCTCTGGCAGAAAAAGGTGTTTCTGAGGTGCAATTTGTGTAATTTCAACATAAATGTCTCAAAATAGCCACAAAACCTAAAAGTGTATGTTTTGCTTGATTAACCTTAGAGGAAATTGAGACTGGTTCAGATGGATGTGTCCATCCAACATGTTATAAATAAGGAAGATGTGATAAGATTTGGTCATATGAGATAATCTGAATACAAAACAAAACTTAGACAAACCTGCTATGAATCTGTGTCTGTCTGTGACACTTTCTTGTTACTCATTAATCCAATTTTTATTTTATTATTGCTAATGTGTAATGACATTTGAATAATATCATACTTTTTCATCATTATCCTATATATCTTGTCCTTAGCATCTCATTTTTAAGATTAAGACTAAAGTATTCTTCCTGTCTGTGGAAGAGGAAGGCTGTGTTTTGCTTCAAATTATGTGTTGCCTTGTAACATACTGTATCTCTGATAGGAATATGGCCTGACAGCACAATTCACTGGCAAATCCATTTCTATGAGTGACTTAATTCCTCTCTCTCACCCAGCTATCTTATCTACAGTGCAGAAAAGAGACAGATCAGCACTGGCTGAGATATATTGTCATTGTAGGGAGAAATACTGTTCTACAGGAAAATATACTCTCTCCTGTGCATACAGTATATGTCCAACAACATTTAAAAAACCTAAAGATTATTAGGAGATTGTTGTGTCCCTCAAGATTATTAGGAGGTCAGCAGCCAGAGGGTGCAGGGGATGAAAAGGTCTCCATGTTTCCAAAAGTTGTAGAGAGCAGTACTCAGATTTAAAGAGGCTACTAGAAGAAAACTGAATCAACACCAAACAGAGAGTTGCCACAGGGTACAATCCATTTTACAGTGTCACTTTTTGAAATTATAAAGGAGAAGTAGTGATTTACATGCATGTTAACAGAAGAAATAATCATGGAAATAATGTCATAGTACATCTAAGAAAAATCCTAAGTGCACTTCTTTAGATGACAGGTCTGTGTCTAGAGATTTTACCATCTTCTTTCTGTTTATTAGTTAGATTCTTTTCTAAACACAGATGCTTTGCTTAGTTCAATATCTTTACCTCTGGTTTTGCTGAATTTCCATTGTTTACTATAAGCTCACAGAAGTGTTCATTCTGAAAAAAAATAAAATGCAAGGAAAAGGAAAAGAAGGTGGAAAAGTGTTGCCTAAAAAAAGAAGGTAAGAAAAAGATATGAAATTGTTCCTAATCCAAATTGATTTACCCCTTTCCAGCTTTGCTTCAATCTTCACACTCCATCTTCACCTTCTGCAGCAGTTTGTATTGAGTTGCTGAAATAGTGGGAAAAGCTCACAAAAATCACTTTTTCTGAATGTGGATAGAGCAGGAATTCTGCATTAGCCCAGACCTACTGAAAAGTAGCATTAAGTGTTTGAAGTGGTATGTGCCAAATTTATGTAGAGCAAAATATTCACTAATTAGGACATTAAAAATATTAAAAATTGGTTTTGGCATGTTCTACTAAATGAGTTATTCAAATTCCTGACATGTGCCATCTCTTATGGAAAGAACCTGATAAGTATATAAACCTATAGACAGCAGCCCAGCCCTAGAAATGTTCCTGTCTAAAATAAAACCTGACACATGCAACTGCAGAGCCATCAAGACTGTGTCTAAAATACTGTTGTTAAGGAAATCTGAAGACAACCCAGGACTGATTCATGGCAACTCCTAAGTGCTGTGAGTGAAACATCACAACTGAATGCAAAAATAGGGAGCCTGACAAAGCTCCTGTATCAGAAACAGCTATTTCATAATGATGGAAAACAAACAGGCTCTGAGAAACTGAGACTCTTAATTTAAAACAGAGATAAAGAACTGATGTGCACTCCATAATGACTAATTTTTAGCCCACTCCAGACATGGGACTGGAATAAGCCAACAACTAGTTTCATAACATGGCAGACTGCATTGTCCACACAATGTACAGATAATCAATATGAGGAAGGAGAATTTAATGTTTTAGATGTAAATTATGAGAATAAAAGGATCTCCATGTATATTTCTGGGACTTTTTTTATAAACCCAGCAAAGTTTTTTAATTCAAGACTGCTAACAGGTACCAGTACATCACATGAAGCATCAGCAGTTTCCAAAACAGACACGAATTTCACAAAAAATTTAGTGAAAAATCTAGTGAATAAATCTAGCCTCAAAATAAGCAGATTTTAATAGAAGGAATGCTGTTTATACTCGTGGTGACCTTTCAGATTTATCTCTCTATCACATAGATGAATTTTTTTTTTTTCTTTGTCCAGAATTGCAATAAGATGTCTTTCAACTCATCTCATCGGGAAAACTCATACTACTTTTTCTCCAAGCTGTCCTCTCTCCCACAGAAAGATGCACAAAACAAAGCTTCGGGCATCATCATCATCCTGGTAACACTAGTTTGGCCAAGGAAGTTCTGATCTGTTGCTTCCACAGTGTCAGCAGTGGTGGTCTCTAGAGCTTTAACTCTGCTTCTTCAGTTCTTCATTCAAAATATAGAGTAGCTAGTGCAGACTGGAGACCCTATGCCTTGTGGCTTTCTCAACCTGGATACAAGATTTGCTAGTCAACAGTATCATGGGTTTGAAGAAATGAAACTGTCAGAAGGTTGGTGTAGGTTTTTGATTTGGGATTCAATGGAGGTTTCTCTCATCCTACTGTCACTGCTCTTACATTCTTTTATCATTGGTGAGGGTTTTTTCACTTGCTTCTTAAAAGAACTCAGTTGGTTTACCACTTGTACTTTATATTAATTAGTCTTTACTTGCTTAATTTGATAATGAAGTTATGCTTCTTTCTGTTGTTGCTGTCAAGAGATGTTGAAAGATACAAGTTCTAATAATCCTTCTGCTTCCTGCCATATTTGTTTCTGATCCCTTTTCTCACCTTTCTTGATAGTATTCTGATGCTGAGAGCAACTTGGATCCATTTATCAACATCTGCATTTTTAGTTCTGCTGCATTCTTAAATGACACATATGTGTCCTGTTTGTGAGTTTAAGGGACATTTGATCCCACAAAGAGAAGGTGCATGTAAACCTTATAGTGAACCCCTGACCCATTGGAAGATGCCATGTGAAACACTGATACATAAAAATCAATGATACAAATTGTCCACCGTGTCCACCAAATTATCCAACATCTCTTTCCAAATTACCACACCATTTTGTCTTGCCATTCTTCTCCAAATTGCTCTGATGTTTCTGGCTCTGTCTGCTTTACAGCTGATAGCAAGTAAAGGTTTGTAGCTTTTTCCTTTCCATCTCAAAATTATGAGCCTTTTATATGACATCTTAAATTCAACAGTTTCCTCAGCATGACTTTTCTGTAAATGTATCCTTCTCATGCTGGCTTTTCACTTGTTTCATTTTTTTTCTCATTTTTGTTGCTGTTCTTAGCTAGTCATGCCAGAAATATTTAATGGTCAAGAATACTGTGAGTCTTGCTCCATTGTCTACTCCACTGACTTTGCTGTTAGATGTCATGTTGCCCTTTTCTCCACCTCCAGGCTTGACCATTTGTCCCTTCCTACATTTCCTTCATAGAAATCAACATTTTGAGCAAGCTAGTTCCATAGCAACCTTGTGAGAGGCAGTTGTCTTACCTATGTTAATTCCAGACTTAAAATCTCTGAAAGATTTTTAGAAAATAGCGTTCTTTTATGAGAAATACTGCTCTTCTAGTAACATAACTCCTGAGAAGCTCTGATAGCAGATTCATTTTTACAAGGTATGTCTCACCTTACAGAGTATAATATTTTTAGCTGTGAGGTACATGTTCTCCCAGTAACCTTCAAATTATGTGTGTCCTTTATGTCCTACACATTGAGATTGTTTCAGCCTTTGGATCCATTTGAAGCATTTTTCAGCATTTTGTTGTAATCGTGTGGTACAAAATCTATTTTAACAAATGTTTTGCATGCTTTGTGATTGGCTTACATGTAAACTAAAAAATAAGTTTTTTACATAGCCTAGTTTATGAAGAGATTCAATCTAAATCTTGTTAGTAAGAGAAATGGTAACCTGTCAGAAGCACAGGGAATTACAAATTTGAGTAGAGGAAGTCGTGGCAGGAGACCAGTTATCCTTAAATTCATACTAATGAGAATTTCATATCTTTTCCTGTATAGCTCTGATTAGCAGTGAAACAGTGTGCAATTGCTTCCATATTTCTGAATAAAAGAAAAAGAAACCATAGGCCTCCTTAATGAATATGGATTCCTGAAAAAATAGAAATCAATAAGAGTTAGTAGCTATTACACTGTATTAATGGAAGTAGTATTAATTGCATTGCATTTCAGAGTGGTAGTGTTATGGGTTTGCTGCTTCTTTCTTATTGATGTTTGTGCACTGTGTGGTACATTTGTGGATAATTTTGCAAGACATTAGATAAATATTTTTAACATATATTGCATAGAAGGATTTTAATGACTATTAGCAAGCATTTTGTTTCAAAAGTAGTCTTATTGTTGGTGAATGTTTTCTACTGTAGGCTTGTGTGTTCTGTATTAAATTTGAACAGTGCTTCTATTAAAACTTATGGGGACACTTCTTCTAGGGATGTGTGTGCCTGACTTACTGACTTTAGGAGGACTGAGTTTGCACACTGGAAAAAATAGGTCCCTCTAGAAGACTTTTTAGGAAACAATTGTGTAGACATAGATTTTCGTCTTTCATGATGTCATTAGGGATAACTACCATTGCTCCAGTGGCTATTTTGCCATGAAATAGTTATGCCCAAGATGGGATTAGGTATAGTAAGCAGTAAGAAATTATCATTTTTGGTCTGCATAGATACTTGCCACACACTTAGGCTTTGTACAGAGTTTTAAGAGCTCTGCCTTCAAGACAGGCAACTGCATGACACTGTTGAGGAGTGTAGGGCATTTTTGTGTCTTGGGACTGCAGCACACATCACTGCTGGAACCCAAGAGCTCTATAGACAGCATTGAAGACTGTTTTCAGTATTACTGTTATTACTGAATGAATTAATACTAATTGAAGAACAGTTTGCTTGAGAAAACAGACTTTTTGTCTTGCCTACCCTGGAATCTGGGTGGGCCAGAGAGGTTTCTCCTCTCTTCTTGCAAGCAGTACTATCAGAAAACTAAGCAGGTTATCTTGGACTGCATATCTCAGTGGAAAAAGGCATCATCAAGGCCAGGCTTGCCCCTTTTCCAAGACTCTGAGTGAATCTAGCCTTCCTCAGAGGAGATCTGAGAGATCTCAGCTTAAGGAGTGAGACCTGCAGAGATGGACTCTATAAAAGTACCATACAATCTGTGCTTGTGTACTGAGGCATGTCTCAAGTTTAGTCTAAATGTGATGAACAATGTTTCTGTTGGTTCAGTATAATGTAATGTCTTATTAAACAACATTTGTTGGCTTTCCAAATCTGTTGTCAAAGTACATTGTGTAGATGTTGTGACGTGGTGATCTGTAATATAGTGCAATGTGTTATAGTAATAAAGAAAGCTAATACACTATGAAACCAGTGAGTACATTATCTATTGTGCTACAGACACAAGACACAGCACCGGGAAGATGGGAAGGTGTGATTTTTTTTTTCAGGCATGTCCAAAACCACTTACAAAAGCCTCAGAACTCTTTTGGCTCCTGCCATTTGCCTATCCAGTAAAAATGTAGAAAATATATTAGTCTTCTGGATGAGTTATTTATCCCTGCACAATTCCTTAAGCCATTTTCTTCTGTGTCCTTAAAAAGGGAAGGAAGGCTTAAACAATGGCTACACTTGCCCTTTATGAGTAATCCCAGCTTTTTCTTTATTTTTTTGCAAACCAAGAACATGCATTTACTAAATACAACACTGCCCTTCTCAGGAAGCCTTTAGGTGACTCATAATTCAAGCACAATCAAAACCAGCATTAGGATAGATGCACTTTCACTGTGTCACCTTCAGATTACAGTCTAAAAAAGGACATGGAAGCCAGAGTTGTCAGGCACAAACTCTGAAAGTTGAATCCCAAGTGTGTCAAAAGAGACTTCTAAAAGAAATAAATTGCTTTCCAAAGCCATATTTGTCACAACTCAAAGCAGTATTTCAGTGTATAGGAAACATACTGTGCAGTTTTCCTGCTTGATAAATGAGAAAAATCTTGACTTTTTTGATTTTGTACTTTTTATTACCATGAGCTTAAATAAGCAAGCTTTCTGTGCTGACATTCCTTGGATCACCTTGTTTTTAGTGTATATTTCAGTTAGGTGAAAAGTGTGGACTTTTTAGGGTTTTTTTTCTCTAATGTAAGCATTTTTATTGTATTTCATGTGTTCTAGATAGAGAACTTCTAAAGATCCTGTGATAATTAGAATAAGATGCAATATGCATTAATTAAATCACAGACTCAAAACATTTGAATGAAAAAATACTATTATCATCTTGAAATTCATTTTATCAATTAATTTCCATTTCCACAATGAGTTTGTTTTTTTTCCCTAGCAGAAAGTTTGCTAATGTTTTAAAAGGATAAATGATGATTAAGAAGATAGCAATAACCATAACAATACAGTTTTTCCTAAAGAATTAAAAAAACCATTCATTAAATAATACCTCAGGGATTAGTTAGCATAATATAAAAGGTTTGCTGATTATGGGAAATATTGTACTATTATCTGCATATATTTTAATAGCTTAACTAAACTCATTTGCCAATGCAAAGACAAGATCAATTCATGTGAAATAATTTCTGTGTTTTTGAACTCCTTCTTCTCAGTACAGGTGATTCTTTTAGGCATCTAAAATTGGGGATTATTTTGGCCAAAGTAGTGTCTCTCTACTGCAGTATAACATTATTTAACTGCAGTATAACATTTCAAGAACAGATTTGGTGAGGCTCTGAGTAACCTAACTTAATGCAAGATGTCCCTGCTCACTGCAGGATTTGATCTAGATGATTTTAAGTTACTTTTGAAGGTCCTTTCCAACTCACTGAATTCTATGGTTATTGTATCTCAAAAGTAGTGAAGGAGAAACCCTCATCTGATCTTTAAGGAAAGATATTAAGAAAAAACAAAAGGAGATAATAGCAGTCTCATGGAAGGTGTCTATTTGGTCTCATTTAAGTGTGTACACTACCTGCCTTCCTCTGAGAAGTACCTGAGTCAGGCAGGTCCTCCCTGAGGTCTTAATGGAGACATATTTCCAATGGCAAAAGGAGGAGGAGTCAGGGCAGAGAGAGGGAGATCTGTGGCTGAATACAGCAACCTGGTGAGAGCAGTAAGGAGCAGATACACAGGCCTCAGAGTAAACTGGCTGAGAATCTTACAGAGCTTGTTTTAACTAAAGAAGTTATTTATTTGACTGAAAAAAAGAAGTTGTAGAGAATTCAGTGTTATTTTCCTATAAAGAGAAAGTACTGCTGCAGCACTTTTACATTTCGGGGTGATAAAACACAAAGTAATTACATCACTGTAATTATGAAGTCAGAAAAAAGAACCCTAAATAGAGATTTATAGTGTTACTATTTTTCCAAAAATTCCCCTTTTCCTGTTTAAAAATTTAAAGATTATATACATTTGGAAATGTACACAAAGGACTGTGGAAATTAGAATCAGTGTGATTTAGAAAACAATATAACAAGCAAGAAAAGATTTATCTTTTTAAATTCTGTATTGAGAATAATGTTGCCAATTAAAGCCAACAGATTTAGGAAAGAAAAATAAATGCTTCTGAAATTCTGCATGTGGAGGATTAAACTTAGACTCTAGGGAGTAAGTATTCATTCTGAGTTATTCATAAGTACTTTTTTTCTGCTCCCTTATGTTCTCTGAGATAAAGAACTGCAGTATAACAAGATACACGTTCATGTTGTTAAATCAAAATGCACCTATTGCAAAGTGATAGTGTAGAAGTTGCAGTTCAGCTGCATTTCTAACTCATTCATACCAGGAAAAGGATGAATAAAAATTCTTTACTTGTGTTTGTGCTCAGGGTACCCTCTTTTATTCATTAATATGTGGTAGCTACTTGCACACTGTTTTTTCCAGTTTTCATTACCAGTAAATAGTCTTTACCAGATTAATAATGTTCAGCATTTCTCCTACTTAGGGTTATTATTTATATAGCAAAATACTTACTACAAAACTTTCTGAACATTCTTTATGGAGAAGCTGTTCAATCTAAGGATATTTTTATTCTTTCTGTTGTGTATTTGTTGATATTTTCAAAGTGTGACAATAATTTCTAAATTACTCAATTCTGAGTAGCTGAATGTATATTTTTTGAAACTAGAATGGGATGGTAATTGGTTTCCTCTAGCCTATGAAATATTATTAAGTTTCAAACACCTCCTATCAAGATAGAGTCCCAGATCTTTAAAAAAATTTCACCAAAGAGAACACCCACTGAGAAATAGAGCAATTTAGTCTACATCTGCCTGATACATCAAAAGCTTGCTTATGATATGAGAAACAAAGACCTGTTCATAACAGGATAATTCAGCATCCATGTTATCATGCATATCTAATATTTAGTGATTGCTAAATATTAGATTGTCACTAGATATTTTATCTGGAATTTAATGAGGAATTTCATCTGAGAGCAGGTCCTTTTTTTAAATATTTAAATGTTCAATATGTTCTGGAAATGCTTTTCTCAAAATGCTTTTCACAAAAATGGCTTTCACAAGTCCCCATTCACCACTGAAAACTCCCTTTGCCATAAAAGTGCTAATATTCTCTAATTTAAATCAACCTTTTTTCTTTCTCTGAGGTAGACTTTTTGCTGTTGATCGTGTTGTTGACATGAATTATACTTTCTAAATTTGTTTTTAGCAGCAAAAAAACAAAACAACCAAAAAAACCCTTCAGGGACATATTCCCCTACAAACTATTTCCTGTCTTACTGAGATTATACACCAACAAAACTATATAGAGACTGGGTAAGGAGCACATAAATCTGTCTTTAGTGTCTTTCTGTTTGCCCATTCTTTGGAGATCTGCAAGGAAAAAGTACTTATGTCATCCAATTTGATGATCCTCATGGATTAATTGTACAGTTCATCTGGATTTCTTCAGGTACCTGTGACCTTCAGGCATAATTTTATAGTTTTTATTCTGTGATCATATGGGTATATGAGTATACTAAGGAAGAACAAGATCTTTCACAAATCCAAAGGCACATCCAAATTTGCTTTCATAAGCAGTAAATTCTGATGTTTAAAAAGGAGGGATATACATTCTAAGTAACCTAGAAAGTCTTTCTAAAAATCCTAGACTTTAAGTTTAGGCCAGCTGTGAGGTCCACAAGGTGCTTCACAGTTGTCAGCACCATCTCTTCTTAACTTGTCATGTTTATGTACCATTCCAATTTTCTCAGTGTTGAGGGGTTATTTCCATTATGTTAGACATGTCATCTAAATCTCAACAGCCTGAAATCAATTTGCGCTCCTCTGAAAGACAGAGCATTGTCACAGGGGAAAAATTACCTATTCACGGTTTTTCTCACTTTTCCTTGTAATACATTAATTTAATACTTATCTCTTCCCAACTGTCTTGTCAGGATCCTTTATCAGCATCATTTTTTAGTGTTATGCTCATTAACTTTTGGAAGTAGTGCACAGGATTGCATTGACCAGCACTCAATCTAAACATCATGAAATTCACATCAATACTGTTCCTTTCTCATTGGACTTAAGGATCCAGCCTCTCTTTATGTTAATTGCTCATCTCCAAGACTTCAGTAATTCAGACAAATGTGTCATTTCTCAGCCTTTTTTTTGCAAGCCAGGTCATCTTGTTCGATTTATCATGCTTTAACACTCTTTAGTGTTCTGTACTGCTATAGTACCATGCCAAATCAATCATTATTTCTCTCTCATTTCTTCCTTTCAAGGCCCTATGGTCTTATGCTAAATCTTCTGAACTTTGTGTCACTTTAACAATTATAATTTAGATCACAGCAAAGCTTTTACTAATTCACCTTTGTTCTTCTTGATAAGTAAGTTAAATACTGAGAATTACCTCCTAGCTGGATGAACATGAAAGCAGTGTGAACAGCATCAAATCTTATACAGGTCAGAGCAAAGTGAATTACCTACACATTCAGACAGGAAATTGAGAGTTTATTTACTTTTCACCATTTTGTTACTCCCTGGACACCCCTTGCAAAATATTCTCCTTTTCCACACTACATGTTATACATTCACAGCTAAGATTCAACCATGTAAAACTTGAATCTTATTATTTTTCATTCTACATTTTTTTCTTTTCTTTCACACTCTGCCTTTGTTTGTCAGTCTTTCTATTCTACCACAGTCATCCCTATAATGAGGAAATAACTGGGCTCACAAGCTGGTGTGAAGGAGTAGGAAATTGGAAATAAATTATTACCTTGAACAACTTTTGGATCCAAAGAATCAAATAAACATACTGTTGCTTATTCCAGCTTCCACCACTGTGGCCAAATGACATGATTACCTTTTCATTATGTTGCCATTGGGTGTTTATCATTCTGCTCTGTGGTATGAAAAAGAGTCAATTACAGTTAACACACCTGATCTCCTGACACTTCCCCTCCTTTCATAAATCATTTGAAAGCCAAATCAATAAAATTCAGGACCACGCTGACAGCTTAATATGTATTAAATACAAAATACTAAAGTTACTACAATGTAATTTTGTAATGACAGAAAAGCAATCAGGTGGAACCAGCAGGCTCACTCAGTTTCTTATCATTTCTTGCTTTATGATGAATTTTTGCCCAGTGTTCCCAAACCTCAGAGAAATTAGGAGTGAGACTCTGAGCTCACTAACAGTCATCCAGGGCCATGTATTTCTCAGGAAATCTTCACTGGAATGGCATTCAGTGGGAGACTCAAGACTGTCCAGGATGTCAACTGAAGGTCTGATGTCTCCTAATGATGCTGTCATATATCTGCCAATCCAGCACAGATTTCTGAGTAATATAAGGTACATCACCCTTGGTAGTGGAACTATGGTTGCATTACCTTCCTAACTGGATTACCATCTGTATAACCTTCCTAACTCTCAGGCTATAACATCAAAATTTAGTAGTCTAAATTTGGTGCAGGTGTTTGCATATTATAATTGCTGTCAGCTTCAGTAAACTGAATAAATGTTGCCATCCTGTACTTATGAGATGCCCTTGGCTATTCCACCTCACCTCCCACCTGTAGTGCTTTTTCAGAGCTGGCAATACCATGAGGATACATGTTCCCACCCACAGTACATTAGATGGTGATGCAGCTGTGCTGGTCTGCAAAAATTATTCAATATAACCAGAGGAACACAGGCAATATTGCATTCACTGCAAGGTAACCATCTCTGTTGGGTTAGCTGAAAGATTTCTAGACCAGTTCTTGGCTGTTGTACCTCATTACATGGTTCAACACTGGTTCTGATGCTTGTGATGTGCTGGTATTTCATCTTACATTGGAACAGAACACTATATTGCAAGGTCTTCCTCTCAGAATCAGTCACATTTTTGTAGTTTTTATTCATTTATAAGTGATTTTTCTGATCCTTGTTTCAGGGATTGTATTAAGGTAGATTTTCTAATCAGGATCAGGACACAAGAGAAGTCCTGGGAATAGGGAGTGGAGGTCTCTGAGAGTTTGGGAACAGGCATCTGGAGAAGGGGGTAGCTGAAACTAAATACAGATGCAATGAAGGAATTTAGAAGAGGAGGAACTGACAGCATAGATACCAACATTAAGTATCTGATGACTCCTTTTCATCTTTGCCTTAATATGAAGCTTACATATAAGCAAAGGAATTGATTTATTATTGAATACTTTTCTCCCACACTTGGTGAAGAATTTTTGTGAAGACTTTAGGATACTGTATACAAGCAACTTATGCTTCATCTACATTTTAACACAAAGTATTGGGAGCATTCCTTCATCAAAAGGCTTTAAACAAAGTGATGCAACATAGTGCAAACTGAAATTCCTCTAATGTGCTCAGAAAGTGTAAAAGCTGAAATGGGAGCAGATTCTAAGCACATGAAAGAGCGGAGGCTGGTGTAGTTAGGCAGAGTTGCTGACTGTGAGAGAGCTTTGAAAATATGATGCAGTATTTCCTGAAAATTTAGTTTTGAAACTTAAATTAGCTTTTAGTAAAGCCAAGGCAAATTGTCAGACATGTTCTTAGCAAGCATTCAGAGTCTTCATGGGAATGGCTGCATCCGCAAGTCCTTCTAGAAGCAAAATTCTGAGCTGTCAGGACTCCAAAGACTGAATTTATACTCTAAATTATGCTGGTGATTCAGTCTGTGTGACTGACATCAGGCTTTTCACCTCACTGTGTCTGGTCTGCTCAGAGAGAGTCGCTTGCCACTATTTGTGTGTCCAGCATAGAGCATTATTTGCACTATTAACTCTCATAGTGTTGGAACAATACAGTGGAAAGTGTAATCCTTAGTCTGGGCACATCAACTATGACTCAGGTTTTAGCAACAGTCCTTGGGTAATACACATGAGCAAAAAACTGGAGAATCTTCAGGGAAAGGTTTCTTCTGCCAAACAAAAGGCTAATTTTCTTGACTTTTTAATCTGTTGCTTGAGCCTACAACCCATGAGCAAACTTCTGAGATCTTCTCGACTCCTCATGCATAAACATCCTTTAAGCATCAAAAACTATCACTGGCGATGCTGCATTTGCCTCTGCAGAATTTTAGCTAGAAATTATCTGCTTCACATTCAAATGGGAGGAGAGTGGTTTTTTGCTTTTTTTTTCTCCTTTCATAAATTATTTTAAATCTCTGTCTGATAAGCAATTCACAGAGCTGTAGCAGCCAAGCAAAATAAATAGCTGTATGTCCATTAGAATGTAAATTAACTCATCACTATGCCAGCTTCTGACCTTTTCTGATGGCTGTATTCCTGCTAGCAAAGAGTCTCTGCTGTTCATGAAAGTTAAAACTTCATGGTAGCTTGAGAATCTCTAGTGTATTTTAGAGGCTATTCTCAGAGACACAGATGACCAGTGGGGGTCCCAGGTCACTGGCAAGTGCTTCTATCATTCATAATTTTGAATACCTATCCTTTTTCTAATTATTTGTGAAGATATGAGTGTTATTGAAAAAGAAGGCTAGGTCATAGAAACTTCATGAATTTCACAAAAGGTGCTCCTATGTATAAATGATGAATATTGATTTAGCTCCTGATCTCACAGTCAATTAAATTTTTGTATCAGTCCCATAGGCTTCAGTGAGATGAGAACAGATTTAATTTCCCAAGGTACTCCTCTACATCCACTCTTTTCTGATCAACTTCTCCATGTCAGACTTTTTTTGGAAGTTTTAAGGGAAGAAATATAGATTTGGACTCATGATGCCCCCAAGTGACCTGGAGAATAGATGAACCACAGAAGGATGACTCCAAAGGAATCTAAAGATCCCAATGACTTTCCTGTGAACTGGACCTGCTCTTTCTCTTGTACCTTCACAAAGTGATTACCTCTAGATAGGAATGTATTCATCCTTTGGAGTCACTTTTCATGTGTGTAAAGGCAGCAACTGTGTAACCAGAGTTCATCTCAGTGCAGCACAGTGCTGCATCAGCTATCTCAGGTGAAAAGCCACTGTCTAAACTTATAAGATCATGCACCTGATCAAACATGATGGGCTGTTCATCTCACTCTCATGTGGGTTGTGTTGATTTCTGATCTATTGTATGAGGTGCCATGCCAGTCAAAGACCAAATGGATCCACCACAGCAGGGCATGGTCACTCCAAAGGGCAGTGACAACAGGACAAGCTAACTGTGCTCAAACTAGAGCTCTCAGTCTTCTTACAGCTACTCTTTTGTTTCAAGGTAAATCAACTTCATTGCTAGAGTAAGGGCTCAGTACTTAGGGGTGTCTGAAAAAGATGGACTTTTGAAAAAAATTCTACAGGGTAATGATGGACTTTAATAGAAATAGAACTTTTAATATCCATTCACTTTTAATATCCATATCAATTGATATCTTAAATATGACATGACCAATTCAAACCTTTTGCACACCTAAATATTATTTCCATCTATTTTCATTCATTGTTTCCTTTTAGATTGTTATTACTGTAGTCTATAAATTATTTCAGATTACTTTTTCTCCTTAGATATTTGAAGAATAATTAAACTAAAGCTATATATTTAATTAGGTGTGCCAGAGAACCAACAATATTGTCTATGACTGTATTTTACCTGGAATATATTCTGCATCTTTATGAATGATTTGGTACCTTGATTTTGGGCAACTGATCTAAGAAGGTAAATGTGTAGGAGAAGCCAGATGTAATGTGAGTGGTAAAAAACAGTTCCCCACATCCTGCTAATGGTGAACACTGTGAGTCTGGGCTCTCAGAGGTCTCTACTGTCACATGCATTTGAAGTTAATGAGTATTTGACACCTCTGGAACTGATGCCCAAGTGTAGGCGACTGATAGACATCTCAGAGATCCCAGTAAAGGGAAAGAAAAACCACCTAAAAAGACTCTACTGCTACAGTAAATGTATACAGTTACTTTCCTAAAAAGGAAAACTTGCTGAAGTGAAGTGTTGTCACATGGACATTGATAAGATGCCTGTAGAGCCAGTTAATGCTCTGGGAGTGCTCATCAGCCATCTGTTCACTGAGAAAGGTCTATGCAGTGCTTGGGACAGCTTTGCTTAGGAAGCCATATGCAACAAGGCTTTTATAGCATCAGAAAAAATAAAAAATAAAAAAAAAATTCCAGTTAAAAGCTAATGGGAGAAACACTTGCTGTATCATCAGTGTGACAAGTGATGTGGAGGGAAGTTGACGTGCCCTGAACATTGGATGAAAAAGCTTTATCTTTGTTGCTGTTGAGTTCCTCCCTGCAGCACCAGCACATGCTGTCACTGCAGAAATCAAACTGTTCCTGGGTTTCAGTTTAATTATATATACATGTCTGAACATCAGTGAAGGTCCTGTGGTTTGGCAACATCTACATTAGATGCTTGAGATTGTATCAGGTCTTAAGAACTTTTCAAGGAACCAGTGCAAAAGAGTCAGGTAAATGGTTTGTCTAATGGAAAAGAATAATGGAGATGGAAATGCAGCATCAACCATGCATGTAGCAGCAGACTAAGAAGCAAAGGCTGGGTTTGTATGACTGACAGACATTATGTAATATGCCAGATTCAGAGGTTTTCCTGTGGAACCTGATCTGGGTGTTCCTGCCCAGCAAGTGGTTGAACTAGATGATACTTTGAGATCTCTTCCAATCCATCACTTTTTGTGATTCTGTTTTACTGAAGCCAAAAAAAAAAAACAAAGAAAACTAAACTTTGCAAGACTAAATACTGGCTGAAGTGTAAGGCATGTGAAATCTGTAAGCATATGTCATAAAAAAGCATACTTAAATTTGTGTATAAGAAGGGACAGAGGCAACAAGTGTGATGTGATTTGTCTTTTGTTGTAGGATATCTTCATTGGAAAGGAGAAGTACAGTAAGCTGAAGCTGGAATTTATCTTGATCTGAAAAAAAGATTTTTAAAAATCTTTTTCCCCCCAAATATATCTGAATCCAAAATTTGTTTTCTCTTGCTAGTGTTTTTTAGCAAAGCTACAGAAACCATCACAATTCTGATTTCCAGAGGAGTTCATTTTGGAAGGTGGTAAATATAATTTTAAAAGCAATGTAAAAAAATTACTGTTCTAATACTGCTTTATGAGAAAATGTAATTCTGATTTTGAAAGACCATATGGTTTTATTGTACCTGAGCTTATTTATTAAGAAATTTTAAAAATGCAATTTCACTAAAGGGGTTGGCCACCAGCTGCTGTACCTTATTACAGTGTAAGTGGTCAAGGTCAACAGTGAAAAAATAACTCATTGTGTTCACAGAGCAAACACTGGAGATGTCTATGAGGTTACGTATTTCTTCTTTGCATGATTACATGTTACTTTGCATTACATTATATTACATCCTATGTGATGACCATGGCATTTTCCTGCTAGCATCTAGCTGAGGGGTGATGGCTGCTCATGGACAGAAGCCAGTAACCCCCTTGCCAAAATTAGTTCAGAACTGTACTACTGCTTTTATAAAGAGCATTAATAAAGGATTGTTTGAAATTAACAGTAAAACAGAGCAATCTTCAGGAAGTGAGACACAAATTAGGTAGTGAAGCTATTAGAAGGGAAAGCTGCCAGGAGCATGGGTGAGCAGAAAGACACTTGTGGGGAGAACAGGCTGCATGAAGTGCTTTTTGATGGACTTTATTATTTCAAATTTTAAAATTGTATGTAAATAGTGTATATGTATGTAATAATATCAGCATATGTGTATGTATATATTTTTTTTTTTTAATAGAAGACATCACAAGTATGACAGTAGGGAGTTGGGAGTTTATGGAGGGAGAAGAGGAAATCTGAGACTAGAATAAGGAGATTATAAGAGCTTATCTAGTATGTGTACCTAGTTAGGCATGAGTTGATGAAGTGGTAAATCAGTATTACTGCTGTATTAATACTCCATAGAAGTGGAAAGTTGCACTATGTGGAGAAAAAATTCCAGCCTTACTTCTAAATCTGTACAGAATTGATGCCAGCCTGCTTGTGGCTGCCATGCAGTGGGATCCCATTTCCTCTGGTGGATAAACTCACAGCAGGCAATGAACAAATGCCAGAAAATCAAGGGGAAATGTGGTGTTGTGAAGTGAAACTAAGGGAAAGTCCTGCCACTGGGTGTAGCTGCAGAAGGCAAATACTGTTGAGCATGCACATTACTAAGATATTATTCAGATACATTCTTCAGGTCAGCTTCTGAGCTTTTCTTCATGTAGAGTGTTTGGTTCCATACTTCTGCTGAACAATATTTAAAGGTGAAGTTGGAAAAGAGTATTCAGGACTTCACAGGGAAATGCATTTTGTTTCTATGCTTCTTCACATGAAGTTTCCATCACACTTAACAATTTTCTACATCTGCATTGTACTACTGAATTATTTGATTTGCAGCAATGGATGCATGCTTTCAATACTAGTGACAATTCTGTATGTTTGCTTCACAACAAGGATCCATAATTAGTCTGATGTTCAGTAACTAATCAAGCCATACATTGTCTAAAGGGCAATTGTGTTTAGATTTGGAAAAAGAGTGTTTAATTTAGCTGAGAATACAGATGTCATGCGAGGCAAGATTAAAATTGCCATGAAATACATGAAAGGTAGAAGATGGAGAACTAGATCTTTGTCTATTTAATTTAGCACCTAGTCTTTTATATAGGTTAGAAAACATCTCAGTTTACATGAGATCTTGATAGAATATCTGGGCTTAAACCTGAAGATTGGATTTTGTTATCAGTTCCAATGTTTGTTACCTTTAGAGATTTTTGCCTTCTAACATGCTTTTGTGTACATGCAGTTATCAAATATCTTTTTACAATCTTGCTTTGAGTCTTTTACTTCCATGGCATCCTTTATTATTTAACATAATTTCATGCTGTGTGAATAAACATTGCCTTCTATTTGTTTTGAGTGTAGATGTTGTTGTTTCTGTGTTGCAGTCTGTGCCCGTAGCCTCCAAGCTAAATAGAAGTCCATTTTTTCCTTGTTTGAGTGAATAAGGGAATTTTTTAGTGGAGACATATTCTTTAATAGCAAGTGATAGTAAAAATTTCTGATCACTCCAGAAAAAGATTTTTTTTTTACATGGAGACAGTAAATAAACAGGAAAAAAGTGGCATTTCAGTTTTACCTGGAGCAATTTTAACTGCCAGTGACTCATGGGAAGTGCATCAGTACCAGTGGAGAGGGAGTGTTACCTCTACAAGATTTTCCCAAGCAGCAGAGCAGTGCAGCAAGTGGATTTGATCTACCATTCAGCATTGCAAATTCCTAGTCTTATCTTTAGCTTGAAGGGGGAAAAAAAATGCTTTTAACTTTCACACTTATTAGCTGCACAGAACAACAAAGGTTGCCATCTACCTCCCAAGAAGTTATTGACTGAGTTTCTACTGCAGAGTCTTTGATACTGAAGGTGATGTATGAGGGATCTATACAGGATGCCTGTTATCTCTGCTTGAATTTGCAGATGGAAAGAAATCCCTCTGTTTGTTAATAAAGCAGTTCTTACCCAAACACTGCAGAGTTAGTATTAATTTGCAGTATTAAATATTCCAAAATGCATTTTGCATATTGGGAAAGTAATAGCAGCATCTAGATCATCATTAAAGAACAGCCAGAATTTCTCTGCAATGTATGTGAGTCCTTTTTTTTCTCCAGGATTTTTTGAGTTTAAATATATTAGGTATCACTGCAGGAAAAAATTACTTAGTTATCACAGAATTCTGGGACCCTAAAATACAATGTACAAATATAATTCCTGTGATTTATCTGTAGAAAGATGCTTTGCCAAGTATTCTCCTTATTTGAAACTTTTTTCTAGACTCACCTTAGAAAAAAAAGAAATAATGAAGTACTGTTCTTACAGCTTAATTCATCTTTGAATGCAAGAGCAGCCTTCCTATTAGTTGTCTCAATTTAAGCCCCATTTGTGTTTCTGACAAAACAAATTAGGTCTTTGTTATTAGCTTTTAATCTTACTTAGACAGGTTCTCAGGCTTTTTTTACCTGTTATTAACTGAGAATGAGTTTTTTAATGAAAGCTATACCAAAAGCTGGTATTTTTTAAAATAATGTGACCTAATATCCTTTTAAATTCTTCCTAATCTTTAACATTTTGTGAATTTTTTACCATTGAGCTGTGTGAGATAAAACTGTGTTTACAATGACTGTTTCAAATTATCTTCTTTTATGAAAAGGAAGTGTGGAGATTTGAATATTTGTTAGTTAAAATAGTTGAAATTCATGAAAGCCACTGAAGCAAGTTAGCAGCCAACAGACAAGGAAAAGAGATAACTAGCTGTGTAGAAGAGGCAGTTTAATCAGACTACTAGCTATGACCAAAAAAGAGGATAGTGGCAAAACAAGCAACTTTACTACTTTGTCTAGATTGATGAAATAGTTCTTTTTCTCCAGGCTTTTCTCCTAAAAAAATTTCTTGTATTATTAGGTTTTGTTGATGGGATGTTCTGAATTGCTTCTTCTTAAAGGTGCGACTGCATTTGACACATCAATACCAGGTCATTTGGTGTTTATCCAATGTCAACCAAGACAATTGGAAGACCTTTCTGTTTAGTTCTTTTAATTTCAACCTAATCCCATGCTGTTTGTAATTTATGGCAATGATCTCAATAGCTCCACTTGAATGTATATATATATATGTGTGTGTGTATGTGTATATATATATATATCTGTGTATATTTTTTCTTAGAAATTATCCTCTGTGTTTTGTGTTTTCACCTCTTGTGTGTAGAGAATTTTTCATATATATTTCACCTGCAGACCTGAATGAGAATGGGAGCGTAGAAACCACTTAGCCTCCACTCTTTGTGCATCAGAAAAACCTGCTAATGTTATTTTTCATTTATTTCAGGTTTCTTTTCTCCATGGAAAACTCCAAAGCCTGTAAGTTCCCTTTCTGAATTATACACAGTGAGTTCATAAGATGACTGTCATTGAAAGCAAATCTTTGTAGACCTTCATCTAACCCTTCTTTTCCCAGCTTTTGAGACACTTCTCAGTGGGCCCCAGCTGTAGGTGAGACAGCATCAGGGGTGGCCTCACTAATAAGCTCTGCAGATACATTGACTTGGAATCTACCAACAGACCTGTGGAGAAGGGAGCATCTTGGTGTTAAGATGGATTTCAAGAACAAGAAAAGAAGCAACTCAAAAATGAGATGTCTGGAGAAGAAGGAAGCAGAAGGCCTCAGCAGTGAGGCCAGTCTAGTCAACCTTCTACTGGTGATCTCTTTAAAATGAACAACATGCACTTTTGTTGGTTTGCAGGTGGCTTAATCTTTACACCGTCAAGTCAATTGTTATTCTCTCTCACAACAGTAGATCTAGATCTGGAAATAGTCACACATTACATGAGAGCTTGGACTAGATGACTTACTGAGGTACCTCCTAACCATCATCTCTCTGTGATTTTGACATTGATTCCCAAGGTCTGTAGATGTTTTCTTCTGTAAGACTAGAAGAAACTGCTGTATTTATTCTGTCAACACCACCTTATATCATTTTTTGAAACTGTGAAATATGCACAGAGTAAAAAGAACTTATAGGCTGCTATTTTTTGTTTTATTATTTGTGGTCTTTTGTTTCATTTTTTTTTTTCATTCATCTTCTATATATAGATTTTAAACACCTTAAAATAGTGCTTAGCAATCATTAAAAGTGTGCAGAGTTAAAAAGAGGATTGACACTGCCTGGAGACTCCTAAGATCAATAGAAATAATACCAATATTAAATGAAATATTTATATTTTTCTCATTTTTGTTATGCTGAATCTGACTATTTCACATCTTCTCATAGTCAGGGACCATGGTAGGTTTAATGCATATCAAAATAATTTTTGTAGCCTGTTTTAATACCATCAGACTACTTCATCTTGTAGTGTTTTTTATGCAAAAGGACAAATGCAATACATTGGAATAAGCAGTAGCGGGATATTTGTGAGAATTAATCTGACTATTATGGCCAGCTTGTTCTCATCATTTTAAGGTTCCTGGCTGACTGGGACATTCATCTTTTAAATTTAGGTAAAAATTGATACATAGAGAATTTTTAATTTATTAAAGATCCAAATTCAAATATGCAAATATCAGCACATTATTAATACTTGTCTGCACTTTGCTCTGTAAGCAGTGTGGTAGTTCATACTCAAGTAGCATTTGCCAATAATCAGAATCAGGAAAAGCAACTGAAGTGATACAATTTTTTCTTTAAATAGTTTGAGCAAACCAGAGCTCACAGAAAAATGCAGCACCATTGTGTGCAGATACACACATGCATGCTGGCTGACCATAGATATCTAGCCTATTATGGTCTAGTTCTCTGTGAGTTTACAACTGAATAACCAGGTTAAGATTTCTCTCTCTGACACCACTTTAACCACAGAAATAGCTGGACATAATTTATAGTGTCTGTGACTTAAAGATAAGATTGAAGCCAGGCATCTCCAAAGCACTTCACCTCCAAAATGTTGAGTGTCTGAGGTAGTTGAAGCAGTAAGGCCAACACCAAGAGGTCTCAAAAGCCTTCCCAGGACCACAGCACAGCCTGCAGGTGTATAACAGGAAAGATAAACTGCAGGTGACCAAAACCCACGTTTCTTTTCCACTTGGGTGGCTACTGCTGCCCCTTTGCCCCTCTGGCTGCACTGGAGAGAAGCAGTCACAATTCTTTAAAGTAAAAAGAGGACCATGGGATGTAGAAGAGAAGTGACAGACTTCTCCTTGGGCAGACTAGAGATGGCTCTGACTCTCAGTCCACCCAGCATCCCAGAGTAACCTGCACTGACAGAATTTCCAGTGATTTCTATATGCATATAGTGTGTGTGTTATATATATCATATATAATAATACCATTTCATTCATGGAAAATCAACATGACTGAGGTCACCTCTGAGAGTTTACAACTGAATAACCAGGTTAAGATTTCTCTCTCTGACACCACTTTAACCACAGAAATAGCTGGACATAATTTATAGTGTCTGTGACTTAAAGATAAGATTGAAGCCAGGCGTCTCCAAAGCACTTCACCTCCAAAATGTTGAGTGTCTGAGGTAGTTGAAGCAGTAAGGCCAACACCAAGAGGTCTCAAAAGCCTTCCCAGGACCACAGCACAGCCTGCAGGTGTATAACAGGAAAGATAAACTGCAGGTGACCAAAACC
>VZTY01007187.1:88118-103910 GCA_013400935.1 Turnix velox
TTTTACCCAGGTTAAGATTTCTCTCTCTGACACCACTTTAACCACAGAAATAGCTGGACATAATTTATAGTGTCTGTGACTTAAAGATAAGATTGAAGCCAGGCGTCTCCAAAGCACTTCACCTCCAAAATGTTGAGTGTCTGAGGTAGTTGAAGCAGTAAGGCCAACACCAAGAGGTCTCAAAAGCCTTCCCAGGACCACAGCACAGCCTGCAGGTGTATAACAGGAAAGATAAACTGCAGGTGACCAAAACCCACGTTTCTTTTCCACTTGGGTGGCTACTGCTGCCCCTTTGCCCCTCTGGCTGCACTGGAGAGAAGCAGTCACAATTCTTTAAAGTAAAAAGAGGACCATGGGATGTAGAAGAGAAGTGACAGACTTCTCCTTGGGCAGACTAGAGATGGCTCTGACTCTCAGTCCACCCACCATCCCAGAGTAACCTGCACTGACAGAATTTCCAGTGATTTCTATATGCATATAGTGTGTGTGTTATATATATCATATATAATAATACCATTTCATTCATGGAAAATCAACATGACTGAGGTCACCTCTGAGAGTTTACAACTGAATAACCAGGTTAAGATTTCTCTCTCTGACACCACTTTAACCACAGTGTCTGTGACTTAAAGATAAGATTGAAGCCAGGCATCTCCAAAGCACTTCACCTCCAAAGTGCTGAGTGTCTGAGGCAGTTGAAGCAGTAAGGGCAGCACCAGGAGGTCTCAAAAGCCTTCCCAGAACCACATCACAGCCTGCAGGTGTGTAACAGTAAGGAAAAACTGCCAGTGACCAAAACCCATGTTTCTTTTCAACTTCAGTGGCTACTGCTGCCCCTTTGCCTCTCTGGCTGCACTGGAGAGAAGCAGTCACAATTCTTTAAAGTAAAAAAGAGGACCATGGGCTGTAAGAAGAGAAGAGACAGACTTCTCCCAGGCCGGACACTAAAGATGGCTCTGACTCTTAGTCCACCCACCATCCCAGAGTAACCTGCACTGACAGAATTTCCAGTGATTTCTATGCATATAGTGCATGTATTATATATATCATATATAATAATACCATTTCATTAATGGAAAATTAACTTGACCAAGGTCACCAAGCCACAACTCTGGTTAGATACAATGCACAGCACTCAATGCTATGTTTGCTCATTCCCAAGAGCACCAATATGCAAGAGCTAGAATTATAATAACCCACACTGAAAAACACTATGTAACTCTATAACTAATTGATACGTGTTTGAGAGATATAATTCCCCTTGTGTTTATCTGTTCTAGTAAAAAATGTTTTGCTCAGTTTTCAACTCCATGCTTAAAGGTTTAGAGCTAACCAACAAGCAAGAATTAGATGTATGTGCCTCAATGAGACTTCTCCAGTTTCTTGTCCCTTCTTCAGGGAAAAGTTTGCTCATCAAAGATAATTATATTTTTCTTTCTCTTTTTAAATCCTTATTTAAATATTTTTTATTTTATTCAGTTTTACATTTCAAAAGAGGTAAGTGTTTTATTTCTCTGGTACTATCCAGGAAATAAGAAATTATTCACTTCTAAATAGACAGGGTCCCACATGTCTTCCTGCTTCATAGTGATAAGATGAACCCATTGACTTCCCTGTCTGAGATTCTATTTTAGATTCCTCACTGCAGGCAAAACCTAAATATAATTCTTCATTATTTTCTCTGAACATAAGGAACTTATATTAAGTCCAGTTCTCCTTTTCTGTTTGGACATAGATTTCATAATGAGTTTGTTTATGGAGACCTTTGAATTTACAATTTCATTACAAAATGCTGTGTTCTCTATGTTTATATATATGTTCTCTACCTGTTCATATATATGTGAGGTAATCCCCCTAGAGGCATCAGAAGGATTTTTGTGATGCTCCTGTGACTTGCCAATTGGCTAATTTACCCAGCACAGGGGATGTTTATCTTTCCATAAAGGATACCTGAAAGTACCCTCAGTAATTTCCTCTTCCTAAGATGTTTTGATCATAATTCAATATGCCACTCTAATGCACATTTAATACTGGATTCTCTGTCTTCATCATTCTTTTTCATAGCACAAATACTTCACTTTCTCAAATATCATGCCCCATAGATAATAATGCATGAGATAGATCCTGTGATTGACCATGAGACTAGATCTTTCTTTTCTCCATTGTTTCCAATGAACAAGCCCTACTTACTGCTGAAACCATGACAGCAGCATAGCTTGAATTATAACACTACTTTGAAAAAATAATGAGGTCCTCAACATCTTAAAATAGCCAATATCCCTATTCTGTTTATTTTGAAGTATGAAGCCTTAGATCATCTGGGATGCACAGAGTGATAGTTACTCAGCATGTTCTCCTGGAGAGCTCTAAAACATCTGTAGTCCACACATACTTGATGTGGGAGAAGCCTGATGTTGTTAATCATCAGAGCAAAGCCTACCTGATGGGCCAAACATCTTCTGAGATCAAGAAAATAAAGGCAAATGACAATCACAGAATTTGTAGAGCAAATCTGCTCGAAACCTGCAGTCATCTTTGATAAGGCACTGCTGATACAACACAAGAGGTCAATGGTACTTAACTACAGTTCAGTTGGTTTCCAAGAGTCATTTTTGTGTAATAAACTGATTGCTGGCTTGTGTGTAAGAACAAACTGTTCTGGGGACTTAATCACCCTTTGCTTCAGGAGGAGTCACAGGAAAAGCCAAATATTCAATTTCTGGGATAAGCACTTGTGGGGTTTTTTACTTAGTCTTTTCAAATTTATTTGCTATTGTAATGCTAATGCCATTTATTTAGTAGTCAACTCCTTCAAAAAGAAAAATGCAGATCCCCAAGCCTCCTGTTACACAGTCTGTTATATTATCTCCCTTCTGGCTGGAAGTACTTGTGTGGCCACTAACAACAATCTTGAAGGATCCATGAATTGAGGAGGCTTTCATGCTTAGACAATGCATTGCTGTGTACTTCCCTCCTGTCAATGGAAGGGTAGCAAAACTTCCCATGTGCTTGGTCGGATGATGTCAATGTATTTTTTTATATAACAGAGAAATATTAAGAAATGAAAAAGACTCCATCAGATGAATGCCTACTTTTCTTTAACAATGTTCTATATCTTATCATTGAACATTCAACTATCACTACACTAGATGCTCAAATATCTGCTGTAGTAATTTTCCCTTTGGGTTTTGGGTTTTTTTTTCCTTTTTCTTCCCTTGAAGATGTAATTATGCTCACAGCTAGCTCCAGAGTTACAGGATTAAGACCATGCAGTCTGATCACTTCTTTGTGAAGAACTACTTTCAGTTACGTATTTTGGTGAAGTAGAGAAGAATTATGTCTTCACAGACTTAGATTACACCTGTAGTAGAATAACTTCTAATAACTCAGTACATTCTCTGAGAGGCTCTCAACCTGCCTCAGGGGTAACACAGGGCTCTAATCCACAAGGGATCATATCACCTGAGAAAGACCACATCAGCAACAAATTAAAAAGTAAATTTCATAAAGAACATAAAGAATTTCATAAAGTAATTTCAGAAAGAACAGAGCACCTTTCATCTCACAAGACAGCAAAGGGATTTGCTAATTTTCCAAAATTCAGCTTTATCTGAAAACACTGTCTTTAGTCTCTTTATAGAAGTCACGGATTTTTCAAAACTTCATCTTTGTTCTCTGTACAGGTGATGGAACGGTGGGAGAATCAAGGCAGCCCTCAAACAAGCCTGTCTGCTCCAGCTATGCCACAGAATATTCCCTATCCACCAGCTCTTCACAGGAGTTCATTTCCAGATTCAACAGAGGCCTTTGATCCACGAAAACCTGACCCATATGAGCTGTATGAGAAATCAAGAGCTATTTATGAAAGTAGGCGTAAGTGAAAGCCCTGTTCACCCTGCTGGCCATTTAATATTTTAAGCTTTTCCCTGACATAATTATCCATCAGTTTCTTTTGCAGTTTAAAGAAAGCCACTAAATTCCCAGTTAATGAAGGCCACTATAAATCATTCTAAAATAAATGTTTTTCTGGATGTTTCCTAGATTCTAAAGTTTGACTTTCAGAGGATTTTTCCTTATATTTTTGCTCTCCTGATTTTTACTGTTAAATCCTTAGTGAGCAGCAATATACAAGCCACCTCACTTTTCTGTGCTGTTTTACTTTGTAGTTAAACAATAGGAGGGTGTGAATTTACCAGCACAAAGTCATTTCAGTTACTTTAATTTTTAAATGTTCTTTAAAGAAATGTAAGATTTATCTGGTTTTATAAAAATTATTTTATGAGCTTCCACATTGTTCTTGGTGGTTAGAAAAGCCCATAACACTAATAAGTAAGATCTTTACTAAGATCTTTACAAAACTGAAATGAGCTATTGATATTCCCATCTTGGATTTAGTTATCATGCTTTTGAGGAGTATACCCCTTATTTTTCACAAGGGTAAAAGGGATTAAACGTTTTTACTCCTTATGTTAAAGAACATTTTAGCTAAAAATGTTAATCAAAATTGTCCAGAGCTTTTGCACTAATTAAGATCAAGGCTTAAAAATAGTGGGTTTTTTTCTGAAAGATTTTTCATAGCAGTTAGTCCTTGCACATGACACCTTTCAATCCATTTTACTTTAGCCTATAGAACAAATTAATTTATAAATTACATATAAAATATTGCACTGCAACTGATCCAGATTAGCCCATTAATATTAGTTGGGCCCTAAAACATACAGATAAACCTAAACTATCATGATCTGTGATCTGGTGTGTGCAAGTTCCTCCAGCATGCAAAGAGGTAATTATTGTCCCTAACAATGGGTTGGTGCCACTATTATTTGCTTTGGCATTTATAATTTAGTTGCATCAGCATCTCTTGTTAGGTTTTGGTATTTCTAGTCCTCAGCAGGACAAATGTGATGGAAGAGGACTAGGGTCTATTTTACATCAACTCTAAGCTAAGTCTAACTTAATATCTAAGTTGCATCTCAGATTACTCAGTTCTTTGTCGTTGTGGCCAGTGTCACCATCTTGTACCACCCTGGTCCATTTAGTGGAATATCTTTCAGTAGAGTCACCATAAAACTCACTTTCCATACTTTAGATCTTTTTTGGGGGTTGTTCTTATTTTTTTCTTTTTGGTTTTAATATAACAAGTGCTTGAAATTAAGATCCTGAGTTTAAATTCAAGTACTTAGATAAATTGCTGGATTTTTTTCTGCAATATCAGATACCTTATCTGCCCTAAAAATCAATGTGAGTACTTATTCTGTATCTCCTACAAAAAATATTTGACCTGCAATAGGATATTGTTAGGTGTAGGAACTAAGCTTGCCAGTGAATTTATACTGACTGCTATTCCAATATAATAAATGTCATTTGTTAAAGTAGCATGTTCCTCTGCTACAGCTGGGATACTTTATTGGACATGGTACTCAACACATTGTAGAAAGAAAAGGCATAATTTTGAAACTTTAAAAGCCTTTGAAGTATGGATCAGAATATAACATTGAGCAGGCCAAAAAGGTTGTGAAGAAATAGGACTAGATTTGAGCGAAGTTTGGAAATCATTTTCAGACATCTATTTCTCTTTCATCCCTTTATCTTCCTCCTCTTCCTTCCTTCCTTCCTTCCTTCCTNCTTCCTTCCTTTCTCTCTTTCTCTCTTTCTCTCTTTCTCTCTTTCTCTCTTTCCCCTTCTTTCTGCTTTTGGGGTGCTGTTTCCTTCCTTTCTCTCTTTCTCCCTTTCTCTCTTTTTCTCTTTCTCTCTTTCTCTCTTCCTCTCTTTCTTTTCTCTTTTTCTTTCTTTTCCCTATGTGCAGTAAGGGCTGGAGTGGTAATAAGATTTACCAGAGCCAAACTGCTGTTTCCTAAAGTGCTGGGATTTGGGACTATAAAGAGAAATCCTAACAAAACCTACATTGTTAACAAGTTTTGTTTAGTTCAGCACCTCTATTGAAAACACTCTTGACTTCATATGCTGCTTTAAGCAAGGAAAATCCCTGTGCAGAGAACTACTTCCCATATGAGGAAATTCTAGAGTCAAAGTATGTTAACAAAATTCTACACTTTTCATTCAGCAGAGTCAGAATCTTTTGTGGATGTGAGATACATATTTATACAACATCTTTCATCTTGATTCCCCAATATGAAGAGTTCCTTATATACAGAATTTCCCTAAATATTAATGAGAGCAAAAAGGTTCAATCAATGTTTGCCCTTCATGAAACTGTGGGAATATAGATCTGATGTTAACTACAAAGTCTGGATTACACTTCAAAAGCTGATACATTACATCAAAAGATATATTACACCACCCAACAACAGAATGCAGTGATTCATTACTATTCATTGTGACTTCTAGGAATTTTCTGAGTATTTCTTGACCAGCATGAACTCCAATCACCTATTGATATAACCCACCGTGTTCAGAAGCATGTACTATATCAGGGGAAAAGCTAAAAACTCATAGATTACACTTATGCTGAAACCTGTGTTTAAATCATTAAATTGCACTTGAGTTACATCCAATATGGAACTGGGAATCATACAGAAGGCTTTTTCAGCCAGTTACCAAAAAAATAAGAACTAAAAATCATGAAACCCTTAGGCCAAAAACAAGAAAGCATGGGATGAAAAGCAAGAGCTTAGTAATCACTCCTCTCACATTTGCTGCAGTGTCCTGATGTTCCAGCTAATCCTGAAAGCTTTAATCTGTTCTCTTCTGACACTGATAGATATCCTTTGAATATTTTCTCCAAGTCTTGGATCCACAGTTCCCAGCCAGATGTCTTCTACATTCATCCATATGCCTTGGTCATAAATAACTGGCTCCAACCGTCTCTGTTCTCCCTTTTTTTTTTTTTCCCAATGCCATAAGCACAAATTTTAGTAAATTCAATTTGTCAAGCCTTGGATTGCTTTTATCCTCAACATAGCACTACCATTTCCTGAAGTGAGAGAAACAACAGGCAGGAAATCCATTATTGAGTCAAAAAATTGTCATCTAAATTGCGTGTATGGGAAGGAGAGTTTCAAGATAATACACGCTTAGTTTTTCTACCATATGGCTGTGTCAGCTTGGTTATCTTTAGTAAAAAACATACATTTGAAGTGCACAGGAAAAGTTCAGCTACTTTTTTAAGCTCTTCTTATCTGAAAGCAAGTTTGCCTTATCTCCTGACAAGACCAGAAAAGAAGGAGGAGGTTCATCTTCTAATAACAAGCACAAAGAAACGAACAATTGTGACCTGGAAAACTATAAAAAAAAAGGAGATAGCTTTAGGTTTTTGTTTCTCTCACAGTGAGACTCTGCCAGAGCTTTGAATTTCCACAGAACCTTTTATCAGAGTATCTCACCCCAGTCAGCACTCACCAGGACCTCATCAAAGCTTCCCTATCAGAGAGCTGAGCGAGTTGTGCATCACGGTGTAGTTCTGTGAGGAGCACAAGCAGCGTGACTCAAAGCAGAGAGAGAACTAAACCCAAGGAGCCTGATTCACTAGCTATGCTCATTTCTACCTAATGATTGTGAGAAATGGGCTTCTCCAGGAATGTGTTTCCACCTTAGGAATGTGAAGCACCTGCATGACCCTGTGAGATAGGGAGATTTCAATTTTTAATGATCACATAGGAATTACAAAGGACTTCTGCTCCCTCACTGGAAAATGGTTTTGTAAAGGGAGTTCTAACAATGCAGCCTTGAGACAAATCAAATGGTCCATAAGTACAAAGAATGGAGTGCAGCTCTATTTTAGAAGTCATAGCTCCCTAGCAAAATGTTTGTCACATGTTAGCTGTTACCTGTCAGCTCTTACCTGTTACCTGTCACCTGCCTCTGCTGCCACCCATCAACTGCACTGAAAAAAGCAATATAAAGTGTTTCCAAAAACATCATCCAAAACAGCTGCCTAAAAGTGAAAGAAAGTCTTTCACTTTCCTTTCTGCACTTCTTTTCCCCTTCTTTCTGCTTTTGGGGTGGTGTTTCCTGATTTTTATTTGCAAAACTCATAGAAGACCTGCTCAAAGAAATAACCTCTTTTCCTTCTTTCCATTCAACCACAAATTTTATATGTCTTAAAAGCAAACCCTTTTCCTCCTTTCTCCTTATGGAAACTCTTAGAGTGTAAGGGACAGTGTGAGTCTGCTGATGCGCATGAAAGTTAGGTACAGGAACTAGAATATGGAACACTGGAACAGGAATCTCCTGTTAATGAGAAATATTATAAGTTCTGATGTGCACCAGTTGTTACAGCTGTAATCATTGTCAAAACTCATTCTCCTGAATTTAGTATTTTTGCCCTCATAGTTTTCTTTATTATCTCCTATTTTTTACTGAACACTGTTGTAAATATCCAGTTTATAACAAACTGTTTAGAAGCCTGTGTAGGCAGACATTAATCCAAAGGGAAGACAAAGCTGTTGAGAATCATAATGCTAAATTTATGTAGTTATAAAATGTATCATAGAAACTGGAGGTTATCTTTCTCTTAAAAAGCAGAAAAATAAAATGTCAGGTTTTTCTACAGCAATTAGGTTACATTTGTCCCTCAATGAGCGTGGTAGTCCAAGACTGATGATATGACACAGAAATGCCAGTAGGAAGAATGAGATAAGCCAGTGATAAGCTCTCATTAAAAGTGAAATCTGAACAATCACAGTTCCACCTTTTGCTGGAAGGACAAAGCTTCCTTGTTTCAAAATCTCTCATCTTATTTTCTCCTCTGATCCTGTGTCGTGAATTCATCAATTTCTTTTCAAATCCATGATCTGTCTTATGCACCTTTTTTTGTGTGCCAGAGTCAGAAAAATTGGAAAAGAACCAAAAAGCAAAGACCACCAACAGCTGTGAAATAATATTAGCTAATGCATGACTAGCCATCAGAAAATAGGTGTTCTTTTTCTTAGTCAGATTTGTGAACAGCTTTCTCTAAGGGTCATAGAGAAGCATTTCAATAAATATTCACAGGCTACCTTTCCTCTGGAAGATCACTGCAGGTTTTCAGCACAGATATGCATTAAAGTAACAGCAATAGGAAGGATTTATCAACCAGCACTACACTGACTCATAACTTGGAACTTTGGAAATGCCATTTTTGCAAAAAAGTGCTACTCACAGAACATTAAAAGAAATATTGGGTGCATGGAACTGGATTTGTTACCATCTGAGGGGGTCTATGACATAGTCTACAGCTAAGTAGCATTTTCTTGTCAGTGCTTGCTGACCTACACATTTATAGTCTTAACAAATTAAAGAAATTTTTCCTACAATTTTTACTGCCATTTTTTCGGGCAGTATTTTCCTGACAAAAATTAACAAGTTAAAGAAATTTGTCCTATAATTGTCACTGCAATTTTTAAGACAGTATTTTCCTGACAAAAATTTCACCTCTGACTGTTTTTTCCAATTTTTGATCATTTCTAGTTAAAAAAATTTTAAAAATCACATTTTGGTTATCAGGCTTTACAAAGGTACGTGCATGCATGTGCATAGGTATGTATTTTAGCACTATAACAGCAATAAATACATTGCATTCTGAAATATTAGAAAAAATGTGTAGGGATTTTTGTATGTGTAAAGGATTTGGCACTATTAATTGAGAAATTCAGGTTCTAGTTTCAAGTCTTCCATGATGGCAGATTGCCAGATCTTTCAGCATTTCTATTCACCATTTATTGCACTTAATATCAGCAAGACATGCCTGCTTTCAATTAGTGTGTTGTGAAATTCTTAATTATTATGTATCATCATCAAACTACTCCTTGTCCTAGCACATGAGACACTGAGTTATGTGAAGGTAATCTCACAGAGCCATTCCTGACCAGTACAGGCTGTTGTTTTCTTTGCATCTATTGCTTCCCCAAGCATAAAGGAGGTTTAATTACTTATATTATTAGATGAATGTAACACTTTGCTTTTCATTTTAATACTTAACAAAAGGAGAGGAAATTTAGCAGACCAATGTCAAGTAATTTTGAATTGTTCATCACTGCAGAAGGAGTTACTTGCTATGACAAAATGGATTTGCTGGTTATAAGAACTGACAGTGAAACCAAAAGCATTTTCAAATGGAATTATGAGAGTATCATCATCACAGTGCTGTGGATGTAAAGTGATTTTGATTGCTGGATTGCAAATGACCTATGCTAATATGAAGTGTCAGTTTTACAACTGATGGAGGTATTAAAGATGCAGTATTTCTTTCTCTTCAACAAGTTATGCTTTACTAAAAGCTATACAAATAGATTTTCATCTCAAAGCATCAGAGTGCACTTAAGAAGTCAAAGAAATAATTTTTAAATTGACTTATAAACACTGAGGAATTGGCCACAGGTGCATGATACCCATGGGAAATGCTGTTTCAAAGGACATTATAGCATGATCATGTTCATCTGTCTCACTGTAAAACTCCTGTTTGCCTAAAACAGGGCCAGGCCTGAGATGCTGAACTATTAAGGTTTCCTCCTAATAGTTTTGTTCGATGTATTTTGCAGTTATCCAGAAAATAATGCAATATTGACAATAAATACAATCATCCCTGTCTTTCATCACCATAGTCTTCCTCCAGAGAATACCAGTGGCTAGGGCAAATAACAATAGTACTGTATCTTGTTCATAGAATCATATAATAGTTCGGGTTGGAAGGGACCTTAAAGATCATCGAGTTCCAACCCCCCTGCCATAGCCAGGGACACCTCCCACTAGATCAGGCTGTTGTAGGTGAACTGTGAGGCTGTACAGCAAATCAGCCTGGTGTTTTCACCACTTGTTTCGGTGGAGTCAGGATTGTATCCTAGGTCTTGTTTTATTATCTGTTTTCACAAATATTTTGTGATTTTCAGTTTTGAAGCCATAAGAGTAATTCATCGTGCATTAAGCCGGCTTTGTAATAGTCTACCTTCCACCATCAAAATTAACCTTGGCTTTGCATTCCCCTCATATGGAAGTTATCTGGGTGTTTAGCAAGACTCACTCTCCAATGAGCACACAGAGTAGTCTCCATGGTGGAGACTGCTTGAGACTTCTAACTGATTTTAGTATCAGTTATTTACAAATAGCAGTTCAGAAGAAGGGTTCTTCACTGATTTACTTCACTAATTTTTGTTTCTGGGACAAGTTAGCTGAACTGAAAATAAAAATCATGCAGTAGTTTTGACAATTATTATTGAATTATCAATAATAATTCAAGTTCTGCATTCTATTTCATTCCTGTTTCATGCAGAGGACAATGAGTATTCGTGGCAATGTAGCTCCAGAAGTTCAATCAAAGGCTTCATATGGAGAATACAGATATTTTTAGGCAACATTTGGAAACTCTCTGCACTTCAAATGCCTGTTCAAGGCAGACATGTTGAGTTGTCTTATTTCCTTGTCCTGGCGTCTCCAAATTTGCCTTTTGCTGCCTAATTTCTTAGGAGTTGGAGTCAGGAGATTTAACACAGTAGAAGTTTAGAAAATGTCTAAAAGAATTTAGTAATAAGTAAATGTAAAGTTTCAAATAGCCTTGAGTGAAGGTTTGATTCATGTAAAAGCTAACTGAGTGCTGTTTATACATGAGATCTTGCTAGAGTCTCTCAGTATTTTGGTAAAATTTCCAGTTCAATCATTTTGTTCTTGGCAGATACAAAGTACCAGGATATGCACAAGCAATGTGCTTGGTTGAGGGTCAGTCCTGGTGGTCCTTCCTCCTCCCTTGGCAGTCACTGTTCTGTGGGGTCTTTGAGGCCAGAACTGTGTGGTTTTTGAAAATAACTCCCTATGTCTCTGCATTTGACAGAGAGAGACTTAGCGAGATGCTTCTCCAAGTGTCCTAAGAATTTCTTTCTTGTTTGTTAAATGTTCTTCACAGATCTTCCCTCTTTTGAATTTTTTCTACTTGTTGCTAAGTTTGCCTGTCACACAAGCACAGTTATTTAGAGGTTATATTCTATTTTTCAAAGTGCCAGTGGCTTAGTAACAAATAGTCTGTACAGTCATGGACTGCTGATAGCAGATTCTTTCTAAAATGAAAATTGCTTTGCTGTAGTTACCAGGAATACAAGTCTGCACTTAGGTTTATCTTTCTGATGATCAGCTGAAGAACTTTAAGGCTTGATTTGACACCTTAAAAATTCCAAATTTCCCAAACTACAAAACAAATGCTACATGCTGAATAGTTGGCTGCAAGATAATAATTAACACCATGAGACTCCATATGAAGTTCTACAAAAACCAGAACAGGCTTAGTAAGATTAACTTGAAGGGAACTATCCCATTGACAACCACTTCACCACAAACAATACTTTACAAAAAAGATCCTGCTAACTTACTTTAAATATATGGTTATCTTGACATAGCAAGTTGTTCTCTATTTGTCACAGCATGGTTGTGCTTCTTTTACTGTGATGCTTGAAGCCTGTTCTGAGGGATATTAGGGTGACAGCAAGCAGAAATAGAAACACACAGTGAACCAATCTCACAGCAGCTACAAAAAGTAATTCTAGCTGGATGACCAAGGGAAAAAGCTTATGTCCTTTCAGACCTAAAAGTTTATTGATACCATCAAGATGAAATTGCTCTTGGTACATTAAAATGCTACAGTCTCTTTTAAGAATTCCATTAAAATCTTGAAAGAATGAGAGTATAAAAATCATTTCTCCAAGTTTTCAGTGCAGTGGCATCAGTCTCAAATGTTTTAGTTTTCAAGAGTTGTGGTGGAGGAATAATTTACATTTAGATAGCACCTCTCATGTTGAGGGATCCCAAATCACTTTACAAAATCTGCAGTGCCTGAAGAAATCACCTCCTTTAGCCACCAAAGTAAAGATGTGCAGCCACCTATAAACTAAATCATCACAGCCCCAAGGACACAACTCCTAACACAGCAGGTGAAAACAAATAAAGTAGGAACACTGTATCCAAAGGGATTTTCCCATCCAGTGGAATCTCTAGACTGTATTTTAGGCAGGCAAGATTGTAGTCAAGGTAGGTAAGCAATCCATCTGAATTTGGGCAGGTCAAGGCTGTAAATACCCTCACCAAAAAAGTTATAAGACCTTCAGTGGTCTATATCTTTATTTTGTGGACAATATCTTTGCCCTACAGCAGTGCAGGCTGAAGCAAACTGAATTACTCAGCTGCTACCGTTACAGTCCATGGTGCCTTTAGGCAACATGTCACGAGAAGCCAGGTATCTTTAGTTCAAGCTCTTCTAAAGTGGTAAAGAGCTGCCCAGGGAAGAAATACTGCATTCTCATGTCTCTCAACACATACATACTGCATTCTCATTTCTCTCACCACATCCATGTATTTCCAGAAGGCTTTGCCAACATTGCTCACTTCCATTATTCATTCCTTTCCTTCTGTCTCAGGAACATGATATAAACCCATGTGTTGCATCACTGTCCTACCTGTATTGATGTAACAGAACTTATCCCCATTATACCATGAAATATGAACAGTAGAATATTCTAGTATAGAGACACATGAATGTGTTACTGGTTTATTTACCTTTTAGTAGGCCAGTGGAAATCATTTCTCTTTTGGACCATTTTGCAGTTCGCTCTGGATGCTGCAGAGGTAATAAAATAGAAAATCCTAGTCAGAACATTCAAAATCAGGAAAAGCTCTGTGACAGTGTATTCAGCCATGGATTTGTTCCGGATTCCTCTAATACCACCTGCATTTCATCTAGAGAAATTAAAATACTTTGGAAAGTAGGTTAAATGGGTTTTCCAGCATTTATCTTCACATACAACAATTTGTTGCTATTGGCAATGCAGATTCTTGCTGTTCTGGAAGATAAAAGACTAGCAGTTGAGTAAAATAAAAGTGGTGGTCGAGTCATCTAAACACAATCATTAAATTTTCACTCCTATTGCTGTACTTGAATGAGCAAAAAGTTGCTGCTAACTTGCAAAATTTTCAACACATTAAGACTTTTATCTTCATCATAACCTGTGTTATGTTAAAGGAACATTACCATCTTACCATCTTACCATCTGTTTCACTTTGCATAGAAATTAACAGGGAGGTCTACATCTAGCAGGAATATGTACGTGTATCACCTAGGAAGTCAGAAAGGAGGGGAGGAGAAAAAAATTGCCATAAAAAGTGGAAATTGCACTTCAGTTATTCAGAACACAGCAGAGAAATTGATGCTGCATCTTTAAATAACTTGAGAAATGTATTTCATCTTTAATTCCCCATTTTCCTATTCAGAACAAGTGCTGCCCAGGACTGGTTTTCGAGCGGATTCCTCTGGCAAGTATTCTTCAGCCTTCATTGTTCTGTAAACTAATTGTCCTTCATTTTGTGTTTTAGTTATTCTTCTTTCTGTAACCATTTACTTAGATAATGGCCAGTCATGAATGCCCAGTCACCATTCTGTTTTTTGTATGAGCATTGTGGTGTTAAAGAATGCTAATTCTAAATCATTTTGTGAGAGTTTTGCATTTTTGAGCAAGGAAAAGCATTTTATCCCTCAGGCAGTCTTTGCATATATTTTACAACATTTTATATGTGCTTTCATATGTTAGTGTTCACTCCTCAACATAAAAATGTATCTCTATAGCTGTAAAACTGAAATTAATTCTGTTTTAATTTGCAAAAGAAGACAACTGGTGTATTATGCAGACCCATCCATTCCTTGCTTTCATACATATGTCTTGTTTTGTAAAAGTCTAAAGGCAAGAACTTTGAAAAAGAATTTTTTCAGGTGTTTTAATCAACACCAGCCTTTTAAGCTGGCTATGGACTTGTTTAAGAAACATCAATACTTGATTTCCCTATGTGATCATGTTAAATGAGCAGTTGGAACAGGCACCCCATAAGCAAACGCTGTTTTGACAATCTCATTAAAGTGTTTTCTAGTCCTACACAGCTTGGACAGAAATAGTAAATTAAATTACCATGATTGAGTTATATTATACTATATTAAATTTAATCATATTGGGCTGGTTTTGCAATCTCCAGTAGGCTACATACATTTAATCACTTTGCTAGCACACTAGTTCTTTTCTTTCTTTTCAAACTTTTCTGATTTCTATACTGAAATCTTTATTTACCAGTTTTTCTTGTCTAAATACCAAAAATTAAATACATGTTTTTTGAAGAGCTACTCATATTGGAGACTGGCAGACCTGTGTTTGTTTCCTAGCTTATCACATCTCTCAAGACCATTGGAAACTCAGATTCAAAGTCATTGGAGATTTGTATTAACTACAATTCACTGTAATGGCTTATATGAAACAAAAATTTTAACCTCCTTCAGAAAAGGAATGAAAATTGCTACAACAAAGCTCTTCATCCTTGTTTTAATTGCAATACAGAAGAGATTTCTTTTTAAAAAGATCCTTCTCAATATTTATAGCATCATCCCAAATTCCATGTTAACCACTATAAAAATCACATAGCACTTGCACAACTTGACTTATAGAGAGAATTAATCATTATCTTTGGGATTAAATTTTCTCTATATACTTTTAAGAAACACATGCATGTGAAATTCATGCATGAGCTGAAATAAATGCAGTTACAAAGTGTAGCTGTGAGTGGGTAATCACATCTTCATCTATGAGATCTCATTATTGTTCAGCTGCAATTTATTCTGGTGGATTTACCTTTAAAGCAAATCCCCCATCATCCAGGAAACAGAAAGCAGAATTTCCCAATGCTCTCTACCATCTTCACTGGGCAGCAATGTTCAAGCAACAGCTTGTTCAATACAGTTCTCAAATTGATGGGAAAGCCAGCTGGACTTATCACCAAGTAAAGTGAATTGAGTGTTCTTTTTTTCCTCTTCTATTCCAAATCATAGAATTATAGAAT
>VZTY01007188.1:385-17920 GCA_013400935.1 Turnix velox
CATCCATTTTTTTTAGTAAAAAGTTCCCTTTCTCTTTCTTTTTTTTTTTTCAAATGGTTCTCTGCCTCATATGGCCATGAGTACAAAACTAGGACTGTTGTTTTTATGGGAAATGTGTGTTTCCAAACAATATAAATCTCTTCAATTCTGTTTCTGCACTCTACTTTTCTGATAATTACTCATGCTTACAGTTTAGTAAAGGCCACTCCAGACAGCCAGTAAAACTGCAACACTGAGTTTCCTGGCAATGGGTGACTAGATGGTAAATCATCATTAGAGTGAAATTTAGACCTAAATATAAGAACAATGGTAAGACTGAAACATATTTCGTTTTGGACCTATAAGAAAGAAAATAGCTTACTAGCATGTGTTTTTGGAACCTTTACACTGATATTAATCTTTATTTGAAACCAGCTTTTTTTATCCAGAGCAAGTAGGAATACAGTCTTTTTACTCTAGAATTTTATTCAGAGTGTGGTAGTTCACCTGCTGACTGAGAAACAGCTTTGTCCTGGACATGGGAACATAAACTTCTTCAAACTTTGCAGCTCACAGAACTAGTAGACCAGTTATGAAGATTATTAATCCCTAGGGCTGTACAGACACCTAATAAGAGTGAGTTCCTGCCCTGATGGCAGCCATTCTGCACTTCTACATATAGGAGTGAAGATCTAAGAAGGAAATGTTTCCTTTGAACAATTTTCATCCTCTGGAAAACAATTCTGGCACAATAATCTCTTGGCAAAGCAATATCCATATGTTTGATTACTCCTTCCTAGACTTTAGGGCCTGACAAATAATTTCCAACCCCAAAATTATCTCTTTGAACTCTTAATACAATTAATTCTCCTGGAACAGCATCTTCCAATTTTCACTCCTGTACCTGGTTAGGTGAGAGAGATTTGTATTGGTTTTGTTTCTTAACAGAGAACCATAGTTAAAGAACTCTGACATGAAGGATTAATTGGACATCCTGCATCATTCAGAATATGGAGCTAGATAAAGGATTTTAAGATTTCTGACAGGCAAAAATAGGTCATTTACTAAGGTAGCACCTCAATGTGCCTTTGCCATCACATTCTCTGACATGGCTTTTACCAAAATATTTGAGATTTTGTCTTTGTGTGCTTGGGATGACCTGTTAGCATAAAACTATTCTTAGAATATATTTTGGGTAATCAAAGGAAATGTCTATTGCAACACATCAAATTGACTAAAGGTTTAACATTTGGAAGCCTGACCTTCCAGAAACCCCATGGAGCTGGACAGTTTTCCTTGCAAGTAGGGGAAAAATTTCAAATAATTATACTAGAAAAACAGTTCTATTTATCTCTGAAAATGGGAAGACTTGATATTTCTGCACAGAGAAGGCAGTATTGAACATTTACTGTGGAGGTGGACAATGGTGTTTGTCAGCCTACAGGAATAGCCATAGTCCTTCTCTGTATAACAGAAAAACTTAAAATCTAAAAGAAATTTTCCAGTCTGATCAAAACTACTCATACAAATCTGTTGGTTGTGGCTCAGACATCAGTTAAAAAAACAAACATGCTAATGGTTTACTATGTATTTCCAATGAATTGCACAGTTTTTCTTCTCCTGCATATATAATCTGTCAGTGAAAAGTGGATTATCATTACTGATTCACACTGATGAGTTGCTGAAGAAAGACAATCTGTTGTAGGACTGCCATATATCAAAAAATTGATAGTTGTGAATTATATTTTTACTTTGTGATTTACTCTCTACAAGAGGGTGATTTGTGGGGTTTTTTTCTGAGTTGGGATTTTTTTTGTGGGACTGGAGGGGAATGATTGTAATAGTTCAAGAAGGAATGATGTTTGGGGGACAGTTGTCTTAAAAAAATGACAAATGTGAATGTAGTCAATTTTACTCAGGATTCTATAAAGTTAATTTAGAAACCTAAGATTATTTTTTTCTATATTTTTTAATAAAGATTGCAACTCTGAAAGAGTTGAAAACAAGAATAATACCCAATAAAATAATGTTTTAAAATACACATTAGTTAGAATATACATGAATTATATTCTATTTATCTTTTTGTTGGGTTTTTTTAGCCTTAAATTTACTTTACATTCGCAAAATATTTACACTTGCATGTCTAAAGCATAACATATTTTTGTTTAAAAAAGTGAGGAGTATCATGAAATTACACAGTTCCAAGAGATGATTGTTTAAAAGAAGCACTTTAAACTCATGAAAAAACCAGAAGAGTTAGCAGCAATACGTACGAGTTCTCTTCATAAATCAGCAAAGCACCTCATTGCTAACAACAGAAAACTTCTGTCTTCTCCTTGCACTTAACTCAGAAGGTTCAGAATAAATTAGGACTGATTTTATACACAACTTATCATTTTACACTGAAGGGCAGCCACCAAGGTTTCTGTATCAAGAGTCAGAAAATATTCAGTCAGGGAGGTTTTTAACCTTTATCTAAAGAAATGAAAGAGAAGATTATTTTTTTACAGTTGTAAAATTTTTCAGTGGAAGACTAAAATCATTTGGGTTTCAGCATTTAAATAGTAAATTTTTCAAACAGCGAGTGTTTATGTAAAAAACATTTTTGAGTTCAAGAGGAACATTAGCTTCTAGCAGAACTGTTAAAGAAGATAAGAATATACCAAATCCTTTCTCTCAAGTTTGCTTTGAGATATATGTGGGCACAGTTTCTATTCCATAGTGAGGGAGTATGCAAATTATTGTGGGAGAGTCAATATAGCACTTGGCAAGTTTTCCATGGACATGGAAACAACCGTGGCAGAGGCTTTCAAGATAATTTTCAGTATGAAACAGTAAAAATCAAGCTGGTCTGCTGATTTATGCTTATTTTTACTGCACCAATAAAGTTATACAACTTGTTTCTGTTGAGAAATTGAGCACTGTCGAGGTTATTGTAAAAAGTGATGAAGACAACAAGTTTCTTCCAAGAGCCAATGCTACAAAGGTAGAAATTAATGGATAGCCTTGTCACTCAGTGCTGTAGCATTTTTTGTATGCCAATATACTGCAGAAAAATAAGCCAAGGTGCCTGCACAATACAGTTTTGTAGTGATTATCTATTGTAGTAAATATTTCAAGCTGTTTGAATATTTTAAGGTACTACAGAAAAGTTTAAATTGTTGTTCAGTTCAAGCTCTGTAATTGCTTCAACACGTCTCAAATGAAGACCATGAGCCTTATAAAATCAGTAGAGTTGGCTCCTCACAGTGCAAGTAGAATCATAGATAGAGCTCTATAGAGTCAAAAGTGCAGGGCCCCCACACCCAGTTCTTCCTCCACTGGGCTTCTTTGGCTGAGGCAGCTGTTTCACAGGCTTGTTTTAGGGCAGAGCTGTGCTGACTTGGAGGATGCAGATCCACCTCTGCTCTCCAGCTGTGCAGGACTTTAAGTTGAAAACCGGATCCTCATTTCAAGCTGCTTTATTCTACAGTTTTGGAGGGGGGGAGGGAGTGGAATAATGATAGATTAAATGAAGAGAGGGTTTGGTGTACTATTACAGTGCATGCTGCTGTCAGGCAGCACAGCTAATGCTTTAGGGCAGAGGGAGAGGGAAAAGAGAGGGGAAAAAGAAAAGGGGGGGGGAAGGAAAGGGGAAGGAAAGGGAAAATGAAAAAAAAAAAGAGATAAATTAATAAATAATTGAAAACAAATAGGAGAAAAGAATTTTTTTATGTTTTCCTTAGTCCTAATTTGAAAACAAAGGACTTCTGCTTGTTTTAAAGTCTTCCCAGGAACCAGAGGATGCTCGGCCCCAGCTGCCACCGCGCGATGTCGCCCCCGGGCCGCCCAGCGCCGCTGCCTCCGCCCTCCCTCCGGAACAAAGGTACCCAAATACTCCGTGTTTCCTTGGCAGAGACTTAGAGAAACGTCGAGTTTGAGCAAAGTATCTCCTGTGCTCAGCCCTTAGCCCGCTATTCTGTTTCATCGATATTAAACGTGTGTATTCAGGCTTTATATCTTCATATCCTTTAGATAAATGTTGGTAAAATTCTGTTTATCTGGCAGGATTTGGTGATGCTGTGAGGTGATGTCTTCTGCTGCAGGTAAATGTGAAGCAGAGCCCAGACCTGATAGCATGTCACAAAAATGTTTGCCTAAAATATTGCTCTGAATCTCCCCATCGCTTTTAAATTCACAAAATAACATAGAGAGGGAAATATATATGTGTTCTAATAGAATGGCTTGAAGGAAAATAAATCAAATTTGCCACAACATTTAGTCAGCACTAAAATCCAAGCTACAGGAGCCTATTTTTTTCAAATTTAATGTTTTAATTTGAACATTAACAAGAACTCGATTACAAAGGTGTCTTCAGTAGACTTACCTTGTAGAAATGGTCTCCTGTCACACAAAGTGTTTAACCTAAGCCTCTTGGCAGTTTGTGCAAAGAATAGGAAGAGTAGCCCCAGTTGCAGATTGTAATTTGTTCAAAGCATTTGTGATTCTCTAAGTCTTACCTCCAGGCACCAAAGCACAATCAAGGGGGTGTGTGAGGAGGAAAGGAAGTTGCAACCTCCTTGTCTTTGATACAGCTGCTGTCACTTTCTCAATATTTTCTGGAAGTTTGTTTATAAGCCAAGTCAAGCTGAACCTCTGGAATGAGTCCAAAATTGGACAAATTAAGTCCTCCTATTCGTAGTAGCCTCCTCCCTGAAAATCCATTCTAAGAAGTCCATTCTATGACCAGGGGATGTCCAGCTTTTATTGAGAACTGAGAGTGACATAACTCCTGATCTTCAGAAAGAGAGTGACAAATACTGAAGCATCTAATATGATTATAGCAGTTAATCAAATGTTTTTGCCAAGATAATTAGGTCCTAGATTTTATAAGCAGTGTCTCATATCTTGAAGTTATAAGTTTTCCAGTTGCAGTGCATTCATATTGAAAGTAGTCCCTTTGTACATTACAAGAAATAAAGAGTTAATTCTTTGCTATGAAAAATGCTTGGATATGGCATTGTGTTCACTTCCATTCCATACTTATATTACTCCACGAGGTCTGCTAACCACATCTACCCTGGATGTCTTCTTTCACAGAATTTATAAATCTTTATTCAAGATTTTGTATTGTAGTTGCCTTTCTTTGCTAAAGCAAGTATTGCATTAGAGCTAATATATTCACTTTATTCCACTTTACAGCAATTCCTGACAGTACACTCTTTATTTTAGTGTCTGTGTACTCTACCAAGCATCAAACTCCAAACTGAAAAATCAGAATTAGTCAGATCTAGTACTCAATCCTAGCTCTAGTATTCAATACTATGGTATAGTTTCAAGTGCCACACATTTCTTACTCTTCAAATCATTGAAACTCAGCCCATTTTTCTCAACAAATTCACAAAAATCTGCGTATCGTGGCCTTTAATTGGAATTTCTAAGGAAATCTGAAACCAGAAGAGTCATAAGAGGTTTCTTGTTTCACAGCAAATGTTTTACAGTTTCAGCATCTAAGAAGTTGATGAATAAGGTCTACTGGTGGTGTGTCATTCCTCACACCAACTCATAGTCTGAGAAATGCAAAGGTTTCTGAGTAGATAACTTATTTCAGACAATATGTATGGAACTGGCTTCATCTTTACAAAACTAAATGAGGTCAGATATCTGCATAGATGTGGAACATGAGTCCCTTCATGGTCCCTGAACTTCTTCTTGCCCATGTTTCTCACTGGTTCTGCACAGCACAGACAACTGCAGGTGTTCTGTAGTCCTTCACTTTGGCTTTTCTCTCTCCCTCTGACTTCTTACTGCAGGCTTACAGTTTGGTCTGAAGACAGAAGAAAACTTACCCCCAAATTGAAACAGTGCATTTGGAAACAGCACAGAAATGGTACAGGAACCAATAGCTATCTTCTGGAAAAAAATTCAAAGCATTGGGACTTCAGTCTTTAAATACAATCCATCTCATGAACTTTTACACTTGCAGTGACACTCGACCAAAGTCTCTACATAGAAAATGTGTTTGCAATTGTTTTAAAGGAACACTTATTGTTAGCACAGAGGAAGGAGAAAAAAAAATCAAGGCTCCTTTCTTAAGTGACAAGCGAATTCATAGCTAAGCATCTGCCCAGAGAGGAAAGCACTGAGGTCAGATCTTGGCCTTCTTTTTAACATTGGCCCAGGGGGCTATATATCTCTTTTACAAGCAGCAAATATGTGTCTAGTGACAATATCTCCTGCCTTGTTTCTATTTTTTTGCTCAGTAGAAAGTTTTCAGCTGTTTCATATTAGAACCAGGATGAGGCTTAGGTCAGTCAGGAAAAACCCCTCTGAGAATGATGGAGGGCTTGGCAGCTAAAGATCCCCAAATCTACATACTGAGCCCAAACAAAAGGGGAGGAAGAAAGAAAGAAATGTCATTTTTTTCTACCAATTGGACTTGCTTGTTGCTATCCTGTTAAAAATAAGACTAAGAATAAATTGATTACTTGGTCATGTGAGTCAAATTGCTTCTGTGCTTAAAAATAAATTAGAAGTCCTTATTTTAGTGTAAGAGCCAGGCTTTTTTTGTTTTGTGAATGGAGAGAAATGGCAACATTCAACAAGTGATTGCATATCCAGATGACCTGACAGTAGAATTCTATTTGTGGGAATACACTTCTGGAAAGAGATACTGGAATCACTGCGTGACTGGAGTTGTTTTGGCCTCAAGATGATCCACATCAGCTTCTCAGCTGCTGTAAATCAATGTTGCTCCATGACACCTATTTACATCAGCTGTGTGACTGGCCCAATGTCTCTCACATGAACACTGTGTCAACTCGCCAATGGATGCCTTGGTTGCAGTAATGATATTCCTGGCATGCTGATAGAGCCATGACCTGTGGAGGGAGGCATGTCTGTCATTCTGTCAAGAGTAAACAAGCCATAGTGGAAATGAAAAACAGAAACTAAGGCCTGAGGTCAGGCAACAAAATTGTCCAGTAAAACTTACTGAGGCTGATCTGCTAAAGGATTTGGAGCTAAATTTGGAATAGGGCACTTTGCTCCAGGCATGAAAAATTTTTGTCTGTTCACTGTTTCATTGGCATGCAAATGTGTTTCAGTGACTTTAATGTAAATACAGCAAAAGCTTAGATAGAATTCCACCAATTGCTGTAGTTGCCTGTGCTGTTTTTAGTAGCTTTGCTATTTACCTAACTTCTTATTTTTGCTGTGTTTTTTTTCCCCTCTGTTTTTTTTTTTTACTATGAGAATCAGAATGTTTCTGGAGAAACAGTGGCTGCAACACAATTTGCTGAAGAGAACGTGGTTCTAAATTTTGCCTTTTTTATGTTCTTGGGTACTTCCAACAGAAATCACAAAGGGGAAAATAAAGGACTTCTTAATGTGTGATAAAAGTCTAATACCATAAAACCAGTTTTGCAACATGCATCGTATAGGATTGCATGCTTTTTTTTGGCAATGAAGATCAGAAGCCTGATAATAATTAACCTCTTTTAGATTCCACTGGAAGCTCAGCCAACTCTTTCCTGAAAGTCCCTGAACTTTTAAATTTGTCTAATATTTAAGCAAGACTAACTCAGTTTTGAGGGGAAGCAGGACAATTTTTTTGCATTTCATAGTGACTGGACTTTTAATATCAACTTTTTGTCTGAAGTTTGCTCTGAAGTTTTGAATTTTCTTGGAGAAACTGAATAAAATACCTTTAGTATTCTCCTTTAGGGGATAACATGGAGAAGACATCTAAGCAGAGCCCGGGTGTGATAAGAACAATCTTCCTTTGGGCTCAGAAGATTGTGGATTTGTGCAAAGTCATGCAGAAGTTCTTTCCACTAGCTATTCAGATCAGGTAGATGATGGGAAATCTGGAGATAACTTTCCATACCAAACTACACCAGCATCAGTCTTCTGTAAGAAAGTGTTTATCTTAGTCCTGCATCAATCCACACTAAGCTAAAGGTGTTAGTCCTCCAGGCTCCTCCTTGGCTACCTCTTGTCTGATCCCTTTCACCAATGTATGTGGTAAATACCGGTTACATGCTCTGAAATGACCCCCGAAGTCACTTCCTGATGTAGACAAAAGGATCTAATAGCATAGGACTGTGCTATTATCCTGGTAGCTTTCTCAACACAAAAATTTGCCATTGTTACTGTATGATGTGTGCCATTCTGACTTTGTTCCATTTGCCCTCCTAAATTTTTTTAAATTGCATAATAAGAAACCAAAGGCAGTGCAGAGTTTAAGGTAGAGAGGTAATATCTCTTTGTGAGTGTTTTCTGATCAAGATTATTGAATCCTCCAAACCAAGAGAAGGTGCTTTAAGTATGCTGTTGCCCCTTAACAGACTGTGTTGAGGAGTCACAAAGCAAAGCAATACTTTGGTAAACTTTTTATTTCTTACTAACTCAGGAAATTTTGACATAGCAGTGACTGATTGCTTTTGAAGGGTACTAGGGTTCTACCTCTGTAGCATCAGTGCCTAACATTTCTTAGAAGCTTTTAGATCTCTGAAAGCATTTGTGTGGTACCCAAGCTCATAATTAACTGTGGTTCATAGTGATAATCTATCACTTCACATAAGAAAAAAAAAAATTAATAGCTTGAGGGCTTATCCCCAAAAAATTCCAAAAAAATTGATTTCAGCAGGATTTTTATAATGCCTCACTGCAGTCCAACTATGATCCTGCTGCAGAAAAAAATGTATGTATTTGGAAGCTCGTTTTTTAAAATCTTTCTTTGCATTCAAAATTACTCATTAGAAATGTTCAGCTTTTCTTCATGTTCTTAAACTAGGAGAGATTGGTGTTGTCATTGTAGGTACAGTGCAAAAGGGTGCAGCTCTGTCAGAGGTCTTGGCAAGGAATGTTTCATCCCAGCTGAAAATTTTATTTTCACATACCAGGTAACTGATTCTGTAACTATTCTCACTTGAACCTAATAATAGGAAGCATTTGCAAGTCAGAACACAATTATCTGCAAAACTTGGGAAGTGCTCACAAGCTTTTTTGTCCTTTTGTTTAGTGACAACCCAGCAGCAAATGTTGTTTTTCACAGATAAAAAAATTTCATGTTCTGGTAAGAAACTCTTAAAAGTTTATTCTTAGCTAGGAAACAGAGAAGCATATTAAAAATTGATAATAATAGTAATGACATGCAAAAGGCTATTTTGCTTACATCTGTGGGACAGAAATATGGATGCAATGAGGAATATTTCTCCTGAGCTGGAAGCACTTCACGTGGTTTGTTGGTTTTAATAATTTTCAAATTTTTTAGATAAAAATCTATAAAAACCAGTTAAGATTTAAAGCTATTTTGCTATTCTGACATATTTTTCTCTCCATTCTCAACACAAACTGCATGTGGCACAGAAAGTGAAATCATTAGCTGATCAGAGACATTGTCAGTGCTTCTGATGTCATGCTAAAAATTAGCAAATAGGGAAACTTTTAAGGACATTGCCTCATACTTAACTTTAATACAAGAAAATTCCAAAAGCTCATTGATCAATTTTAAGCAAAGATAATACTCCACATGGCAAAGTAAAAAGAATCACATGAGAAAAGGTCTCACTGTCATTAAAACTAATGTGAATAATAATTTCCTTCCGGGCACTAGCATTCTCAAAAGGTCCATTTTTGTTTCTTAAGGTGACCTGAAAGTATTTGTCATGGCTTTTTCTATGGGACTTAAAACAATGACTTCAGAGACAGATCGAATGAGAGGCCTGGTCAAGAAAGCTGTCTTACTTGAAAAACACAGGAGGCTAGAAAAAAACCCAGCAGTTTTAAAAAAAAAATTAAAATTACACCTCCGTGTAGCAAATAGATTACTGATGACAAGTCAAAATCTGCATAAATTGTCAAAAAATAAAACAACCAATCAACCTGCTATGTTTATTTCACTATTGGTACATAGTATAAATTAAGGCCTCAGAAGAAGAGGGAAAGTGCATCTTTCAATTGGGCAGCCTTGGCATCAGAAGAAAGTGCTATATTGTTCTTCACACAAACCATCCCCATTAGAGCTCAAGATGTTCTTTTCCTTTCAGTCCTCATTTGTACCCCTTAGCCATTTGTTTAGAATTAAATTAACTGCAATTTGGAAAATGTGGATGAAAGGTAGTGCATTGAGTAGATATCACATGTTTCCTGAATAGTGCCTGTTCTGCCTCTTTCACAGCCATTCATTGTGCCTGAAAGGGTGTAGTGTGTGAATTGTTGGACTGTCACTCTGCGGTGAAGTCTAGTAGCCAGGATTACCATGGAAACAGCAGGAAAAAGACAATTAACAAAATGGTTCTGATTTTCCTTATTTCTTGGGGGGAAGGGGTGTTCATTAGTGATTTTTTTTGTTTTCTTTTGTCATTTTTTGAGAAGAAACACAGGGGAAGGGGAGGAATCTTCTTGTTAAATTAGATATTGTCATCAGCTCGGGCCTGGTAATACAACAGAAATGTGTGTTTGTGTAATAAAATGTGAGTTTTTAAGTGTTGTCTAGTCTTATCCCTTTTCTTTCCCATCACAGAAAAGGAGTCTCAAAATATTCTTAGGTGAGCGACTGTTAATGAGCAGAGCCTGTGAGTTTAACCCTCACACATTCATTGGACTTTTAATTAGTCCCTCTCAGAATCACTCCTATGACAGAAACACAATATGGGCCTGAGAGGGGTTTAAACCAAAAGGGGGCTCTCTTTAGATTTTTAGCATTAGTTAAAAATCAAATAAGTTGGAGGAAAGTGCTGAGGGCTGCTGTAAAAGGTAGATTTTTTTGTGCCTCAAGGACATTCCAAAGCATTGGTCTAACTATAATTTCAAGACATCCAAGTTCACATTCTGCATCCAGAAGTGTGCAAAACAAAGGGCAGAAACTCAGGCTATGGAACACATCTCTGCCTTTAAAATTGTTTTTTCCACATAACAGCATTACTAACCTTTACACATTCTAACTAAAGGGGGAGAAAAAACTGCTTCAAATTCAATACTAATGTTTTATTTCAGATATTCTCAAAAGACTGATCTCCAGGTTGTGCTCATGCCTAGTGACTTTGGAAACATAAAGAACTCTCCTCTCACATTATACAGATGCAGATGAGATCAGTACCAGACTCACTGTCTTTTATTGATCCTTTCCATACCATGAGCAATACAATTGATGGAGAATGCTGTAAGAAGACAAGCCCTACTTCTTTATGCTTGTTTAGATGTGTGTCAACATAACTTTTTCTGGTGGTAAATTTCACCTCTGATATAGTAAAAAAAGACAGGAAATAGTCTATAGTGTTAGCCAAAAACACACTGGTAAATATATGTTGCCTGTTGCTGGAATAGAGAAGTCCTTGAGCACTTACACCTTAGGGAATGAAGGATTTCCTGGACTTGCAGACACCTCTGAAATGCAATTAATATACAATAATAGGTTGGGGTTTTTTTTAAGGAAGAAGTTTCTATGAACTCATAAATTTGCTTTCTAAATAGCAACTTGGAAAAGAGATTTACCTGCTTGCTGTCTAACACACTGTCATGTCTCTCATGTTCTTTTTATGCCTGAAATTGTATTTGTTTTCAGTCCCCAATTTATCTCTGCATGTCACTCTGTTGTGGCTTTATTGTCAGGCATTGGTTTAAATAAAAGTGCTGATTCTTGAAAGAGTGATGGCTGCTGGTGAGTAACCTACAGAGAATTGTTTACAGGAGTGTGTTTTATTTGAAGAAAGGTGCAGGAATAATATGACAGAATACATGCTAAGAACACAGTGCAGAGATTTGAGATGCATTAAAAAAGAGAAGAACAAATGGAAAAAATATTAGAGGGAATGTCCTGATCACTGTTTGTTTGCCTTAGGTAAATACAACAGTCCTCTGAAACAAATCACTAGAAAGGTATAGGGCAAGCCCAGGGAACATATGCTGTAGGCATCCCCTGACTGAAAAGTTCTAATCCAGCAGTATTCAAGTAGATTATTAACAAGGTAAGAAGAAGTAAAAAAAAAAAATTGAGGCAGGCACAGGTTTATCTGGAAATGAACACTGAATGCTCTCAATCTTTAAAAATCTGTGAAGCAATAAGCAGGAAGAGGAAATGTGGGCATTTGTATGAGTCACAAGATACAGCATGAATGCTCCTACATGTTTTAATATCTTATCTTGAAAAAATCCCCAATTTATGTTTATATTTTTTGGTCTCCAATTAAGAAATTTTTCTATTTTCCCTGAGCTCTGGTCAGAGACTATTCCTATGAATGTTACTGCTTTCTGTAAGACTTTTATTTCCAGTCAATAAGCAGTCTTTGCTTGGCTTTAGGTTACAACATAGATGTCAGCAGAAACCCAAGAAATGCAAAGAGGAAACTATTTACTTAGGGTTAAACCATCCTAACAGAGGCTTTTTTTCTCTTCCCTGCACTGTCATAGTTTCAACAATGCTCCATTCACTTCCACAAACTGTTTTACTTTTATTATTAGTTGAGGTAATTGGTGTTTTCATAGGGCTCAGCATGTTCCTTGCTTTACTTAGTCCTTAGCATTAGCACTAATGCCTTTGGAATCCAGCACTTTGTCAGTTTTTCTGGGATTTAACTTCTACAGGAGTGAAGTGTAGGCTCTGGTATCTTCCTTAAGGATTACATCAACTAATGAAGATGTTTAATCCAAACAAATAGAGGGAGATCACCAGGTAATAATCTGAATAGTTGGTTGTAATCTTGTTTGACCCCCAGTCAAATAACCCATGTTTATCTGATTGATAAGAGTGCAGTGTAATTAAGGGTAAAAGTAATTAATGAGCTTCTCTGGACCCATTTATGACAAAGTACATCCACATTTTGCATCTACTCAGGTTGTGGACTTAAATATCCAAAGCATTCACAGAGGTTGATTATTTGAGTCTATATGGAAAATCATATTACTCATATTAGAATAAATTGTTTATGGCTGACATTGTCAAACAGATTTTTTCATAATTCTTCTTTGGGATCTGCAAATTAGGCTAAAGAGTTTCCAGGATTTTCTGGTGTTCCAACAACGTTTCTGGTGAAATTCAGCATTTTCAGCTGAGCTGAAGATCATGAAAGTTGTTCTTCTCAATAGGCAACAGTACTCTTTTCATGAAGCCACATGATTTCACTAGAATATTGAATGCATGTAGCTATAATATTTCAGGAATTTAGTTTCTTGAAGATACATTCTTACCTTTCAGAGGATGCTTTCAAGGTATGCATACCAAGTTTTGCTTTAATAACTTCATGTCACACAAAGTCACCATGGTCTTAAAGATCTCTGCTGCACCAGTAAAGAAAAAAAAAGCTGTGGGTAAGATCATCCTTCTTCTTCCTATCCATCTTCATCTGAGTGCCTCAATTTTGACATTTTTTTCCCATTACTTTGGGATTCCAGTGAATTCTGAAGACTCTCATCAGTAACATGCTGTCTGAAAGCAATGTTTAAGTAGCAATATATTAAAATTATTGTTGTTTATAAAGTCCTGAAAGCAAATACATGGCTATACTAGAGCATTAACCTTAAAAAATTCCCACAACCAGTAAAAGAGCAAAGAATCCTCAATTTTCTACCATGACCTCTTATGCTGTAGGTAAAAATTGTGTCAGTTTTGACAGTACTTTCATCATTGTGATGAGACACTTCATGAGATTCTTACCCTTCAAGCTAAATCTACAAGAGGAAAACCTCAAGCCACTTGATTGGTGTCTGTCAGTAGAAAATGAACTAGTGGTAGATAGTCTCCAAAGGAAACTGTAAACTTAGAGCCAACTTGAAATAATTGTTTGCTCCTTTTATTTTTCTTTTCCACTTCCACTGAGTGCTCATACTGTGATTGCTACAGCATTATCAACTTAGTCTCTTGTTATAAAAGACCATAGTACTTTTGCTTTGTATTTGGTGGAGTAGACACCTCCCAGGCATAGTCATGAATGTGTGGGAAAAGTTCCTCCCTACTATTTAAAATTTAATTCTGGTGTGCACTAAAGCCATTTTTCACCATTCAGACATAGGAAAGTGTCACCATGAGTGATATTTTAAAGGTCCTTTATAATGCTACAATGATGTAAAGTAGCCGTAATGTGAATGAGAGGTATTCCCCAAGGGTATGGAAGAAACATCAAACACTTAGAGAGATCTGGCAGGGATCCAGGAGAGGAGTTGATTGTAGAAGGATCACAAAGGTAGTTTTTATGTGTCAGTAGCACATATGTAGGATTCTATGCCAGCAGAAGTCTAAAGACTTGCTGTCACAATCCTATCCATGTAAAAACCACAAGAGCTAATTGGAATTTTTCTAAAAATAGACTGTATTGTTCATTTATGTGGAGGTGCCGTGTTAACAGAAAGCATTACCTGTTAAATGTGTTTCCACCATCCTGTAGGTTGTTCTTTTCTCAAACAGCACTGCCACTCCAAAGCAACATTCCTATGTAATTATGTATTCAATTAAAATAAAGCTGCCTTAACAAAGCTGAATGCTTTGTAGTTGTTTGATGTCATGAAAAACAAACAAGTCCCTTAAGAATAATGAGTCAACACCTGTTCTTTCCCCCTTTTCCCTTCCCAGTTCTCCTGGTAGATGAGGGAGACTTCATTTGGGGCTGCTCAATCAACTCTAGGACTATATCTTTGGTGCTATTTCAGTGCAGTGAGTGTAGCTCATTAATTTAAAGTAAAATTCAAATGTGCCAGTAACAGTGATGCTAGAACCAAAGGCTGTGAAAGTTTTATAGAGCTGTTTGTCAGCCTCTATCTAAACATAATCAAGCTTTAAATAACCATAATAGAATCCAGAAGAAAGTTAGACCTTACATATTATTGTTCCTGGAAACTTCATTCAGTGCTATGTTTATGGAAATTAAATAGTCTGTGATCATCTAAACATAGAAATGCTATCTAATTAATTTTTTAGGCCATTATCAACTTTCTAACTTTGAGGTAATGTCTAATATTAATTGATATGATTAAAGAACAGAAGATCTAGGGATTAACACAAATTCAGACAACTTAATATGAAGTTAAAGGGAAAAATAAAAAAATCTTTGCCGACTGCTGTTCCAACAAGATCTTTATCTGGACCTGTACAAGAAAGCACTTTTAGTGACGTGCAAAAATGTGTCTAGTTTATAGGCTCCAGTGTTGGACACTGTACAGTTCTCTGCAGATTCTTTCCAGTCTTTCCATGCTTTTTACTTTTGGATATTTTTCTTATACCTACTATGTCTGTTTCTTAATTTATTTTAACCACATTTCATCGTGTCATGATCTGGAGAAAAGTGTATTATTTTCCCCTCCTGCATCAATTTTGAAGACAATTGCCTGTCTCTTTCGTTTTTGAGCTGGAACCATACTTACATAAATTTCATATTCAGCTGAAGAAATAAATCAAAGCATGCAAAAGCAAATCAGTTCCACGCTCTACTGTGCAGTCAATGACTCCTACATTTGGTGCTTTCCACTGGTGCTTTCCATTTAATTCTAGTTTTCTCAAACTGTTTCTCCAGGCTGCTGTTGCCATTTTGAATGCCAGTCAAAATGCCAGTATGTTAAAGTCTTACTCATATTCATGCCACTTGTAGGCTTAACATGAGTTTCTATTTACTCAGATCATTGGGAGAGGTCTGAGTAGAAACAGATCTGGACATACCCCAGCAGAACTGAGTACTTTTGTTTGACTGTGAATCACTGAGCTGAAATCCTGACTTCCTCCTCCCATTCCTGTGTATCTGAACACCTATAATTCATTATTGCTGACTATTTATGGAAGATTTAGTGATTTCGATTCTTTTTCACTTCTAAAATCAGTCCTTATGTCTTCACACTGGTACTCGCTGTATCTTTTTGTATTTACTCATGACTACACAGAAGTTTCTGTCTTATTCATTGCTTTTGTTGAGTTGTTGAGAGGGCTGTTACCCTATTTATACTTGGGTTTTAAGTTCTTTATGAAAAAAAATTGTGCAATGCTCTCTCTAGATAAATGGAACATGCATTAGCATGAATTTCTTGTGCAATGAAGGAATTTTACAGCATACAGCCAGAGCTCCATGAGGGACATGAGAAGTAAAAAAGGAGGCAGTAACAGTATAATTATGCAAACAATTCAATTTCTAAACTAAAGATTTTGAATCTTTTTTTTTTTCCTGGACCATAGTGCCCATAGACATTTCTAAGTAGTTTTGGGCAGGCCTGCAGATAAAAACATTCTATTTAACAATATATAAATTCAATGCAACCATGAGGAAACCATACCAAGTGTTTGTCATTATTCACAGATATGTAGCCAAGGCAAAGCTTGTAACTCAACAGGATCTCAAATTAAACTTCCTTTAAACCAGGTCTCAGTTTAAGTTCTGTAAATTTTTATAATTAAAGTGGGATAAGAGGAACTTTCATGTCAACATAATCAGGTCTCAGGAACAAGTAAATCAGCTCTTTACTGGAATAAACAGTTCTTACACAGCATAAAATTGCACCTTTCACAGAAAAGGAAGTTAGACAGGGAAGGATGAAAGAGGAACCTGTTAGAGACCTGATAATTAAAAGGGTCTTTTTCAAACAAAAGCAGAAGATTATGACTTGTGTTAAAGAAATAGCAATGCTTACATATGCACTATCAACAAAGGGTTTTGCATTTAAGTAAAACAATGGTTATGAAGAAAAATAAGCCAAAAGCAGAAATCTTTTCAAAGCAGAGTATTGTTCATGGATTTTCATAAAATAATAGTTACTCTTTAGAAGTGTCCCTTTTAAATTATCATGGACTAAATCAGAGACTAGAGTTAAAATGTAGCCACTCTGAAAAATAAGGGTAGTGGAGCCTGCTGTTCTTTATGTGTGTTGTTCACATTTACTCTGCAAACATAAAGTTCAGTTTAATTAGCATGTGATTGAAAAGTGTTGACATCTTGTGTTCTGTATTGCTAAATGGATTTCTTCATGCCGGGGAATATGTAAATTCCTTGAAAAATTGTTTATGCTTCTAGAGAGGCTTTTAAGTAATTTTGATGACAAGAATTAAAGAAGACAGTCAACATAGTTATTTTGAGGATTTAGTACAGTTGTGAACACAAGAGTGTAAATAACTTTTTCAAGGAGCTGAAGCAGTCTGTGAAAACAGCTGTACAGATTTAATTTTTTTTAGTTTTTTCATGTAGCAGTAGAGTTTAATTGCAGCTTTTGTCCTTTCTCATTTCTGGCAGCCAAAAATAAGATGAATAACTGTAAAAAAAAAAAATTACTTCTCGTTCGAAGTACTGAATATTGTTTAAAAAAAAAGATTTAAATATTTCTGTCTGATTCTTCTCTGGGCTATAAAAACACTAGCTTCATTTATTTCAAAAAGTATGTTTCTGGATCACTGTATTTGTATGAGGGGAAATATTAATTAAAGTGTAAATTCCACTTCCTTGAAAACTATGTATTTTTAATTGTCAGAATGGTAGAGGCAAAGTACTGTGAAAACCTTGCATAGTTCAGACAAAATTAGAAATGGACACTGAAAATTCATCTCCAGTCCTCACCAGAGCTAAGTAGAGGGGAAAAATCACCTCTCTTGACCTGCTGGTCACTCTT
>VZTY01007189.1:205-16325 GCA_013400935.1 Turnix velox
TTGGAGCAGTCTGGGTAGCAGGGATGGAGATGGAGACAGCCATGGGTAATGGGGAGGGATGTGGGATACCCTAAACACCAGGGAGGGATGGGGGGGCATGCTGGGATCCAGTGATGGGGGGGTGGACACCCCAGAAGCCAAGGAAGTCTAAAAGGGGGGCTCTCTAAATGTCAGGGAGGGGTGAGGAGCTCACCCCAGATGCCACTGAAGGCTCCTCAGCAAAACCTGCACAAACCTCCCACACTAACCCCAGCGGGGAAGGCTCAGGAACGTGGGGCATCCCTGTAAGTCTGATCCTTTATCCCAAAAGGAACCTATTTCCCAGGGAGCTGGTGGCAATTAGTGAGAGAGGAGAGGAGAGGGGATGGGAAGGGCTCACTCACTGGGCTGGCAGTCGTAGAGCACAGCCTCGGGGCCCCCCTCTGCCTGCCGCCGGCTGATTTTGATGACGTGATCCACCACAAAGAGCTTTTGAATCCTCTCCCACTCGCTGGGCCATATCAGAGCTATACTGTGCAAAGGAACCACAAGGAGCTTTAGGAGGTCACACAATCACACAACGTCAGGGATTGGAAGGGACCTCAAAAGATCTTCTAGTCCCATCCCCCTGCTGGAGCAGCAACACCCAGATCAGGTCACACAGGAAGGTGTCCAGGTGGGGTTAGAATGTCTGCAGAGAAGGAGACCCCACAGGAACCATCCTCAAAGAGAATCCCAGAGTATCAGGGGTTGGAAGGGGCGTCAAAACATCATCTAGTCCCATCCTTGAGCAGGAACACCCAGATCAAGTCCCACAGGAAGGTGTCTAGACAGGGCTTGAATGTCTCCAGAGAAAGAGACCCCACACACTCTCTGGGCAGCCTGGGACACTCTTCTCTCACCCTCACCAAGGTGACAACGTTTCTCCTCCTATTTCTGTGGAACCTCCTGTGTTCCAGCTGCACCCATTGCCCCTTGTCCTGTCACTGGAGGTCACAGAGAAGATCCTGGCTCCATCCTCCTGACACTCACCCTTTCCATCTTTCTAACCATGACTGAGCTCACCCCTCAGTCTCCTCTTCTCCAAGCTGAAGAGCCCCAGCTCCCTCAGCCTTTCCTCAGCAGGGAGATGCTCCAACCCCTTCATCATCTCTGTGTCTCTGCTCTGGACTCTCTCCAGCAGTTCCCTGTCCTTCTTCAACTGAGTGAAGGCCCCACAACTGGACACAACATCCCAGCTGTGGTCTCACCAGAGAGGGAGGAGAACCTCTCTCCACCTCCATCTAACACACCCCAGGATGCCATTGTCCTTCTTGGCCACAAGGACACATTGCTGGCTCATGGTCACCCTGCTGTCCTCCAGGTCCCTTTTCCCTCTACTGCACACTAACAGCTCAGCCCCTAAACTTCCCTCCCTCTCAAAAACAGCCTCCCCTTTAATTCTTTTCAGCTTCTTCATGAAAGAAAAAGCTACAAAAACCATCCCCTAAGCCCAGCTGGGCAGGAGGGTCTGAACATCCAAGATAAGGAGTGGGGGGGACACAAGAGCACTGTGTTATTAGTGAGGCTGCTCTGCTCCAGTCACGCTAGAGGGGGGAGGAGGAGGAAGAGGAGGAGAAGGAGTGGAGGGATCAGCTACTTTTAGCTCTGCATTGAGGCACAAGGAAATCTCTGGAGCGTGAAACTCGGCGCTGCAGGGGGCAAGTCTGACCTAAAGCCAAGGCAGAGCAATCATAGAATGGTTTGGGTTGGAAGGGACCTTCAGGACCATCCAGTTCCAACCCCCCTGCCATGGGCAGGGACACCTCCCACCACACCAGGTTGCTCAGTGCCTCATCCAGCCTGGCCTTAAACACCTCCAGGGATTGAGGGGACATCCACAGCCTCTCTGGGCAACCTCTTCCAGTGTCTCACCACCCTCACAGCAAACAACTTCTTTCTTCTCTCCTCCCTAAATCTTCCCTCTTTCATTTTGCATCCAATCATCCTTGTCCTGCCATCCTGGACCCTATTCAAAAGTCCTACCCCAGCTTTTCTGCAGCCCCCTTCCTTCAGGTATTGAGAAGCTCCTCTGAGGTACCCCTGAGCTTTCTCTTCTCCAGGCTCAACAACCCCAACTCCTTCAGCCTATCCTCAGAAGGGAGCTGCTCAGTGGCCTCCTCTGGACCTGCTCCAACAGCTCAATGTCCTTCTTATGTCAGGGTCTCCAGACCTGGACAAAGGTGGTGGGCGTAGAACACCCCTGTCAGACCCAGGGCAGTTTATTGTCAGGAGTTAGCCAAGCTGAAAGAATTTCTCTTATTTATTATTTTTTTCCTTCATCCAGAATAATTCAATAATTTTAGGTCATGTGAAGGCTGGGGTTGGCCAGAGAAAGTAAGGTTGTTTTATTCAAGGGGATGCAATTGTGTTGCTGCAGCCCTGAGAGCCTCCAGGGATGTCCCCTGAGGCTGGTGAGAAAGGAAGGGACACACCAGTCTTAGGGTGTGTTGGGTTGGAAGGGCCTTCAAAGGCCATGAGTCCTACCCCCTGCAGTGACAGGGACATCCTGCTCTAGAGGAGGTTGCTCAGAGTCTCAGCAAGCCTGGCCTTGGATTTCTCCAGGCTTGATGAGGGCTCCACCACCTCTCTGGGCAACCTCTTCCAGTGTCTCACCACCTTCCTGGGAAAGAACTTCTTCCTCATGCCTCATCTAACCCTGCCCTGCTCTAGTTTCAAACCATTGTCCCTTCTGTTGTTACAGACCCCATCTAAGGGTGTTCCTCCATCCTGGAGCCTCTTCAGGTACTTGGAGGCTGCTCTGAGTTCTCCTCCTGTTGTCATAGACTATATCTAAGGGTCTTCCTCCATCCTGTTGCCCTTTCAGGCATTGGGATGCTGCTGTGAGGTCTCCTCCTGTTGTTACACACCACATCTAAGGGTGTTTCTCCATCCTGTAACCCTTTCAGGCAGTAGGAGGTCACTGAGAGGTCTCCTCCTGTTGTCACAGACCACATCTAAGGGTCTTCCTCCACCCTGGGGCCCCTTCAGGGACTGGGACATCTCCTCCTGTTGTTATAGACCACATCTAAGGGTCTTCCTCCATCCTATAGCCCCTTTGGGAGGCCACTGTGAGGTCTCCTTTGGGTCCTTCTCTTCTCCAGGCTGGACAACCCCAGAGGTGGTTTCTCCCCAACATCTCATCTACTCTAGTTTCAAACCCTCATTCTATTGCTCCCCAGCCTTGGGAAGAGAAGAAACTCACAGTTTGGAGTCTTCTTTGGTCATGGAAGCATAGGTGAACATCAACCCCCCATGGGGGCAGAGCAGGGCACTGTTTCCCACCGAGGAGACGGGGCTGCACCTCGTCGGTCGCCTGGTTTTGGGGGGGGGGATGGAGGAAAAAAAAGAAAGGGTTTTACAAAGATGAGGTTGGGTCATTTCACACAAGGAGACATGCCAAGGTTAGTGAGGGCAGAAGGCATTTAGAGAGGGAAGAAAAAAGTGCTGCAGAGGTGGAAATAATCAGATCTACATTCCAAAAACACTCTCCTGGAGATTCGCATCTCCAGCCACCCGCAGTCCCAGGGAGCTGAGCAGTGACCTCTGCTGAGCTCCAGACACAGGAGAGAACTAATCAAACCCGCATCTAATCCCACCATCTGGTTAAAGAGAGGGGTAAACAAGGAAATTGAGTCTCTTACAACGTGTTACAACCCAAACCAGTCCTGCAAAAAACCAGCTTCCTCCTTTTCCCACGGGTGACAGGGGCTCTGGGGGCTCAAATCCTTCCCCTGAAGCCCCTCAAAATGGAATAAAAGCCAGAAAAGATCTCAAATTACCTGACAAATTTCCTCCATTCTTCTACAAAGAACTGGGAAACGATGTACAGCTCGTCTGTCTCCTGGAGGGGGGAAAAAGGAAAAAAAAAAAAAAAAAAAAGAAGAAAAGGATCCTTTTTCATTAATTAATCCCACGGTGAAGGGGGTGATGCCTGCTGGGCTTGTTCTCTTGTCTCCAGACGCCCTTGCCTTGCCAACTTCATCCCAGCACGGGGGGGAAAGCCAAGGGAAACAATTTGGGATCAAGCACTAAGCACTTCCCTCCCTAATCTCCTGTTTATTACCCAGTTAATTGAGCTGTAGATCCAATTACCTTTAATTGGCAGCAGGGAATGGTCATTTCCCTGCTCTCCCTCGCTGGGGATGTGGGGTCTAACACAGACACAGCTCTGCACACCCCAATTGTGGGGTGAGACCCCCCCACAACCTGCACCATGGGCTTCACCCAGGAGAATCAAGAGTCTAGAGATGATGAAGGGGTTGGAGCATCTCCCTGCTGAGGAAAGGCTGAGGGAGCTGGGGCTCTTCAGCTTGGAGAAGAGGAGACTGAGGGGTGACCTCAGTCATGGTTACAAAGATGGAAAGGGGATGGAGCCAGGATCTTCTCAGTGACCTCCAGTGATAAGACAAGAGGCAATGGGTGCAGCTGGAACACAGGAGGTTCCTCAGAAACAGGAGAAGAAACTTTGTGAGGGTGAGAGCAGAGTGTCCCAGGCTGCCCAGAAGAGGGTGTGGGGTCTCCTTCTCTGGAGACATTCAAACCCCACCTGGACACCTTCCTGTGGGACCTGATCTGGGTGTTCCTGCTCCAGCAGGGAGATGGGATCAGATGATCTCTCCAAGACCCTTCCAATCCCTGACATTCTGGGATTCTGTGAAAATCCACAAGTTTCTCCTTCCAATTTCATAAAATCACAGAGTTGGAAAGGACATCCAAGGGTCATCCAGTCAGACTCCAACATCCCAGCACTCTCCTGAGGCAAAAGTTTAAGGATAAATCCTTGTTTTCCTGCCCTAATCCATCTTACCATCATAGAATAGTTCATATTGGAAGGGACCTTCAAGATCATCTAGTTCCAACCCTCCTGCCATGGGCAGGGACACCTCCCACCACACCAGGTTGCTCAGTGCCTCATCCAGCCTGGCCTTAAACACCTCCAGGGATTGAGGGGGCATCCACAGCCTCTCTGGGCAACCTCTTCCACTGTCTCACCACCCTCACTGGGAGGAATCCCATCTTCCATGGGATGGACCAGCCCAGAAACCACCTCCATCCCTAGAGCTGAGATAAAATCACTTCCAGGCTGAGTCATCCTCACCCCCTTCCCTGAAGGGATTTAAGGGCTCACTCCATCTTTCTGCAGGAAAATCTACCACACCTGAGAAATAATTTTTTATATATCTATCTTTCTTTCATCTCCTCTAGATTTTGGAACTCCTGGTTCCCAGACAGGGATCTGAAAGGACCCTGGCTGGAGGAGGCACCCAGGGGTGGCAAAGTGCCCTCTAACAGAGCAGCCAGTGGGGCAGGCACTAACCCAAGCAGCTTGGCAGGATCTTCCAGGCCACCATTAATCAGCCCTGGGAGATGTCTGGGAGCCAAGGCAGGGAGCCAACAGCTTGTGCCATTTCTTTGGAGCCTCCTGGAAACTCCAGGAAGGTCCTGGAGAGCTGGGGGAGGAGAAACAGCCACAAGTAGTGGGCACTGGTGAGTCCCCACCTCGAGTCTGTGTCTAGTTTTAGGCACCTCACTACAAAAAAGGAGCTGGAGTGGGTGCAAAGAAGGGCAATGAGGGGTCTGGAGAGCATGGAGAAGGGTCTGGAGAGGTTCTGAGGACCCTGGGGCTGTTCAGCTGGAGGAAAGGAGGCTGAAGGGAGATCTCATTCTCTCCAACCCCCTGAAAGGAGGGTGCAGCCAAGGAGGGGTTGGGCTATTTTCCCAAGGAACAGTCCATGGGACAAGAGGGAATGGCTTCAAGTTGTACCAGGATGGATTTTAGGGAAAAATTCGACCCTGAAAGAGTTCTCAAGCATTGGAAGAGGCTCCTCATGGCAGGGGTTGAGGCCCCATCCCTGGAGGGATTTAAGAGCTGGGCAGACACAGAGCTCAGATACAATTTAGGGCTTGTTCTTGTCAGGGTTGGGTTGATGGTTGGACTTCATGAGCTGAAAGATTCCTCTCAACCTGGGCCATTCCATGAGAGGTCTCACACAACCATCACTCCCATTTGCAGGGCTCCAGCATTTAGAGAAGCTCCAGAGATGTAGAAGGACACTGGAATTGTTGCCCAGAGAGGCTGTGGATGCCCCCTCAATCTCTGGAGGTGTTTAAGGCCAGGCTGGATGAGGCACTGAGCAACCTGGTGTGGTGGGAGGTGTCCCTGCCCATGGCAGGGGGGCTGGAACTGGATGATCTTTAAGGTCCCTTCCAACCCAAACCATTCTGATTCTATAATTCTGTTTTACTGGCAGCAAAAGCCTGGTGGAAAGCAACCTCTAGGTCATTCTAAGGGTGGAACATAACCTCAGCAGCAAGATTGTCACTGCTTATCTCTCTGAGCCTGAGCCAGCCACGCTCCTGCTTATCTACAGCAGGGTCTGGTGCCAGCTCAGCCATCAGGGGACATCACACCTTGGCACCACACACAAACCTCAGTTCCACTGGGACTGGTTTCCTCACACTGGCACAACCACCCCGACACACTCTATGGTTATCAGGCTGTCTCAACCAAAGGTGGAATGAGATTTCTTTTCTAGAAGAGAGATTTATGTTTATAAATATGGAAAGGGGAAGTGTCAGCAGGATGGAGCCAGGCTCTGTTCAGTTGTGGGGCCTTCACTCAGTTGAAGAAGGACAGGGAACTGCTGGAGAGAGTCCAGAGCAGAGACACAGAGATGATGAAGGGGTTGGAGAAACATCTCCCTGCTGAGGAAAGGCTGAGGGAGCTGGGGCTCTTCAGCTTGGAGAAGAGGAGACTGAGGGGTGAGCTCAGTCATGGTTAGAAAGATGGAAAGGGTGAGTGTCAGGAGGATAGAGCCAGGATCTTCTCTGTGACCTCCAGTGACAGGACTCAGGGCAATTGGTGCAGCTGGAACACAGGAGGTTCCACAGAAACAGGAGAAGAAACTTTGTGAGGGTGAGAGAAGAGTGTCCCAGGCTGCCCTGAGAGGGTGTGGGGTCTCCTTCTCTGNAGTCATGGTTAGAAAGATGGAAAGGGTGAGTGTCAGGAGGATAGAGCCAGGATCTTCTCTGTGACCTCCAGTGACAGGACTCAGAGCAATGGGTGCAGCTGGAACACAGGAGGTTCCACAGAAATAGGAGAAGAAACTTGGTGAGGGTGAGAGGAGAATGTCCCTGGCTGCCCAGAGAGGTTTCCTGTGGGGTCTCCTTCTCTGGAGACATTCAAACCCCACCTGGACACCTTTCTGTGGGACCTAATCTGGGTGTTCCTGCTCCAGGGCGGGACTAGATGATCTTTCCAGGTCCTTTCCAATCCCTGACATTCTGGGATTCTGTGAAAATCCACAAGTTTCTCCTTCCAATTTCATAAAATCATAGGGTTGGAAAGGACACTCATGGGTCACACTGTCAGACTCCAATATCCCAGCACTCTCCTGAGGCAACAGTTAAAGGATAAATCCTTCTTTTCCTGCCCTAATCCATCTTACCATCATAGAATAGTTCATATTGGAAGGGATCTTCAAGATCATCTAGTTCCAACCCCCCTGCCACGGGCAGAGACACCTCCCACCACACCAGGTTGCTCAGTGCCTCATCCAGCCTGGCCTTAAACACCTCCAGGGATTGAGGGGGCATCCACAGCCTCTCTGGGCAACCTCTTCCTGTGTCTCACCACCCTCACTGGAAGGAATCCCATCTTCCATGGGATGGACCAGCCCAGAAATCACCTTCTTCCTAAGAGTTGGGACAAAATCACTTCCAGGCTCAGCCATCCTCATTTTCTTCCCTGGAGGTGACTTAAGGGCTAATTCAATCTTCCTGCAGGAAAATCCACCACACCTGAGAAACACTTTTATATGATCTCTCTTGGTCCCCTCCCCTTCCTTGACATTCTGGGATGAAAAACTTCAGAAAACCCTCCCTGAAATCCCACTGTGTCACTGTCCCACCCATACCTGAGGCCAGCTGCCCAGGCAGGGTCTGTTTTTATCATGGAAGAGGTTCTGGAGAGAAGTCTTCTGCTCGCTGGCCATCATCTTATGCAGAGCTTCATTCTCCTCCCCTTCCCTCTCCAAAATCTGCAGGAAACAGTCAAGGAGAGCACAGCTTCAGGTCCTGGCTGTCACTGCAAGGTGACAACTCCTTCCTCCACCACATGGAAGAGAGGAAAAACCAGAACCAAGACACCACAACGACAGGGTGAGGGTGTTGGGCATTGCAGTACCTTGCACTGGGAGCAGCATTCTCTGCTGTTGTGGAATTCAGGAGCCTTTGGGAAATATTGCTTGAGTTTCTGCCAGGCTTCCTTGGAAACCACCCTCCTCTCATTTTCGGAGATGCAAAGGTCACCTGCAGAGAGTGAGAGGGGGAAGGAGAAGGGTTCAGTGATGCTGAGATGCCCTGAGTAGATGGAGGAGATTAGAAGGCATCAGCCAGAGTTGTGTCAGCAAGAACAGGAGCCCAACTCACACAAAGTCACCTTCAAATCCTTTATCACTTCCTTGTTTACACAGAAACAAGAAAAAACACATTATTTCAACTCATACAAATGTCCTTCAGATTTTCAAGCTCACAAATCCAAGCAGCTGATTGAAAGGCGATGGGTCAGGCAAGGACAACCCCAAGAGGACACAGGGCTCCTGGTCTTGGCTACTTACAGCCATGCTTTGGTGGTGACCCCATTTACCAAGCTGGGGAATAACCAGCACCATCCACCCCCTTGAAACACACAATCATAGAAACACAGAACTGCAAGAGACCTCCAAAGGCCACCCAGTGCCACCCCCTGCAGTGACAGGGACATCCTGCACTAGATGAGGTTGCTCAGAGCCTCAGCAAGCCTGGCCTTGGGTGTCTCCAGGCTTGATGGGATCTCCACCACCTCTCTGGACAACCTCTTCCAGTGTCTCCCAAACCTCCTGGAGAAGAATCACCCCAATATCATCTCATGTATCATCTCAGAGAGCTCCATGTGGGTGCTGAGCACCTCAAAAAGCTGGGTAAGGGAAGCTTTGCACCCTAGACAACTGCAAGTAGTCAAAAGCTAAGAAAAGATCTGAAGCAAAAAATACCTGAAAACTTCCCTACTGTGTCCAGCTCTGGAGCTCTCAGCACAAGGACATGGAGCTGCTGGAGAGGGGCCAGAGGAGGCCATCAGAATGATGCTCCAAGGACAGGCTGAGTGAGACTGGAGAACAGAAGGATCCCAAAGAGACCTTCTGGTGGCCTCCCAGTGCCTGAAGGGGCTACAGGAAAGCTGGGGAGGAGCTGTTTCCCAGGGTATCCACAGGATGAGAGAGAGTGGTTTGAAACTAGAGCAGGGCAGGGTTGGGGGTGTCCAGCCTGGAGAAGAGAAGGTCTTAGTGAGGTCTAATGGTGGCATCCCAGTATGTGTAGGAGCTACAGGATGGAGGAAGACTGTGATGAGGTTTGTAGTAACAGGATGAAGGGCAGTGGTTTGAAACTAGAGCAGGGCAGGGTTAGATGAGACATGGGGAAGAAGTTCATCGCCAGGAAGGTGAGGAGGCACTGGCCCACGTTGCCCAGAGAGGCGGTCGGAGGGAGTTGAACTTCTTCAATTCAAGGCCAGGCTTGCTGAGGCTCTGAGCAACCTCATCTAGTGCAGGATGTCCCTGTCACTGCAGGGCACTGGGTGACCTCTGAAGGTCCTCCCAGTTCTATGATTTGTTGAGTGCTGCCCATCCACCTCTGGGGAGCTTGGGGTCAGATTTAGTTTAAGATGAGACAAGAGGAAGAAGTTATTCCCCAGGAAGGTGGAGAGACAGTGGAAGAGGTCACCCAGAGAGGTGGTAGAGGCTCCATCCCTGGAGACCCTGAAGGCTCTGAGCAACCTCATCTAATGCAGGATGTCCCTGTCACTGCAGGGGGTGGCACTGGGTGGCCTCTGGAGGTCCCTTGCAGCTGTGTGATTCTCTGCTCTCTGAGCAGCTCAGGAAGGAAATTCCCCCCTCTCTAAAGAGCAGGCATTTGTCATCCAGCCACCACTGCAGAGGAGAAAGGTCATGCTCATGCAGCCAGAGCCCACGTGTCCACGTGACACCAGCCATTCCAGAGGACAAACAAGGCTTGGGAAGCCTGGAGAAAGCTGTGAGAAGCTGGAGAAAATGAGAGCAGGGCTGAGGATTGCCAGGGGGAAGCAAAAACCCCATCTTCCCCCCCCCCAAAAAAAAGCAGCTGGGAAGGAAGGGAGGGAACAGCCCTCATGGAGCAGCTGCTGCAACACCCAGATGCAAAGAGGAGTTGGAGGTGGCAGGGGGAATATTCCCAGCTCCCGGTGGATTTCCACAGCAAGGAAAAACAAAACAACTGCCACGAGGTGTCCACGACACCTTCTTCTTGTGTTTCTCCAGCCTCAGAGGCACAGAGAGGAAAATGAGGAAAAAAAAGCTCCTTGCTCCTCACCCAACAAGCAGCAGCATCTCAGGACCATCAGCTTCCAGCAGAGCCTGGAGCTCTGCCAGTCCCCTGGAGAGCTGAGGGGGGGGGTTGTGTGTGGAAATAGCACCACTCCCCCCTCCTTCTCCTGCTTTTTTCTCCTTTAACAAACAAAGGTTGGGCTGGAAGGCTTTGATGGCCACTTGTTCCCCATCAAACACGAGCAACTGGCTGGGCTTTGCCATGCGAGGAGGGAGGACCAAGGATGGAAGAGGGAGGGGGGGGGGGAGGAAAAGCTTGTACAAATAAGTGCCCTGACACGGGGTGATTAATGCAAACAGATTAATTGGCTGTGGAGAGAGAGAGAGAGGTGGAAAAAATCAGCTCTGGTTGTGTGAGGAACAAGTGTTTGGCCATCTGGAAGAGGATGATGCAAACCACCAGTGACCCCACTGCCCCCCCCCTCCCATCACCACAGGCCAGAGACACGTTTTAGGCAGGGACATCAAAGAAATGTTCACTTGGCATCTGGAAAAAATTAACTGGGGGGGTTGGGCAGCTACTGGAGAGTGAAAATAACAGTGGAGATGTAAAGGGACCTCCTTTGGGGGGTGGACAGGCAGACCCCACTGAGACAGGGTTGCTTTGCCAGTGCCCAGCGTGGAGGCAGGAGCTTCTTCTGCTGGAGAGTGAAGCTCCTCAGGAGAATCAGAGAATGGTTTGGGTTGGAAGGGGCCTTCAAGATCATCTAGTTCCAACCCCCCTGCCATGGGCAGAGACACCTCCCACCACACCAGGTTGCTCAGTGCCTCATCCAGCCTGGCCTTGGATGTCTTCTTCAAGGATGGGGCTTCCACCACCTCTCTGGGCAACCTCTTCCAGTGTCTCACCACCCTCACAGAAAGGAATTTCTTTCTTCTCTCCTCCCTAAATCTCCCCTCATCCAATTTGCATCCATCAATCGAAGTCCTACAATGCTGAAACTTACTAAAAAGTCCTACCCCAGCCTTTCTGGAGCCCCCTTTAGGTATTGAGAGGCTCCTCTGAGCTCCCCCCTGAGCCTTCTCTTCTCCAGGCTCAACAACCCCAACTCCTCCAGCCTGTCCTTGTAAGGAATGAAGCTCCTCAGGAGAATTAAGGCTGGAGGACCCAGCCTAGAGATCTGCTGACAGAGCCCAGGGGGAAATGTTGCAGGTGGAAAGGTTGTTTTCCATGAGTTTGGCTCAAGGGAATGAAATGTGAGCTGCTGCTGGCCCTCATTTTTCACGTTATTTATTCAGCCATGACTCAAAGTCACAGATGAACTTGTGCAATATATATATATTTTTTTTTCTCCCCCTTTTCTTTTCAAAGGCCTGTTGGCCTATTTTTATCCTGTCTGGCTCCATGAAAGGTTTCAGCAGCAGGCTGCAGGCTCTTTATTGAACAGCAGCAGCCTCGTGGCAACGGAAAACACAGCATTAAAGTCTTTGAGATTTAGGTGGAGAGAAATCCACTGAGATATAACAAGGATAAGTGTAGGGTCTTGCATCTGGGCAAGAACAACCCCATGGGGCAGGAGAAGCTGGGGGCTGAGCTGTTAGAAGTGGAGGGGAAAAGGACCTGGTGGGCAGCAGGGTGACCATGAGCCAGCAATGTGCCCTTGTGGCCAAGAAGGACAATGGGGTGTGTTAGATGGAGGTGGGCAGGAGGTGGAGAGAGGTTCTCCTCCCCCTCTGGTGAGACCACAGCTGGGATGTTGTGTCCACTTCTGGGACCTTCACTCAGCTGAAGAAGAACAGGGAACTGCTGGAGAGAGTCCAGAGCAGAGACACAGAGATGATGAAGGGGTTGGAGAAACATCTCCCTGCTGAGGAAAGGCTGAGGGAGCTGGGTCTCTTCAGCTTGGAGGAGACTGAGGGGTGAGCTCAGTCATGGTTAGAAAGATGGAAAGGGTGAGTGTCAGGAGGATGGAGTCAGGATCATCTCAATGACCTCCAGTGATAGGACAAGGGGCAATGGGTGAATGGGGTTCCACAGAAATAGGAGAAGAAACATGGTGAGGGTGAGAGAAGAGTGTCCCAGGCTGCCCAGAAAGGGTGTGGGGTCTCCTTCTCTGGAAACATTCAAGCCCTGCCTGGCCACCTTCCTGTGGGACCTGATGTGGGTTTTCCTGCTCCAGGATAGAACTAGATGATCTTTTGAGGTCCCTTCCAATCTGTGACATTCTGTGATAAGCAGCCAGCAGCTCCACACCAGGACAGGACTTTTTCAAACCAGGCTTTATCCAGCAATTTTTCTCCATCCTTGATGATCTATGATGACAGGAGGGCTGTGTCACTAATTTATGGCACTGTTTCTTACCAAGAACACGACTGAGAAAACCCCTGCAGGGAAATTTCTGCCTCCAAAATGGAACTCACTAGAACAGGGTGAGCTAAAACAAAGTGAGATTTACACAGAAGGTAGCCAAGGATGTAACTAATGGGGCATCACCAAATAAAACATCTCAGGTGGGGTCAAAGCCTTGTGTAAACGGGCACCAGAGCACAGCAGGTTGGTCAATCAATACCCTCAGGCTCCCAGCCAAGGCCATGTTTCCATGGCCCTTAAGTAAGTGCTGCTGTTGTCATGTAAACCCAGAGGAGAAAAGGATTCTCAGGGTTGATCCCTGGATCATCTACACCATCTGCTCCTCTCCTGATATTTCCTGAGTTTCCAAGGGGCTGCAGATCATGTAAGCCCAGAGCAGAAATGGATTCTCTGGGTTGATCCCTGGCTCATCCACACCATCTGCTCCTCTCCTGATATTTCCAGGAGCTGCAGAACCTCAGGGCTGCCCTCAAGCCATGAGGAGAAGAGAGGAGAGGAGAGGAGAGGAGAGGAGAGGAGAGGAGAGAGAAGGGAGAGAAAAGAAAAAAGAGAAAAGAGAGAGAAAGAAGGAGAGGAAAGAAAAGAGGACAGCAGAGGAGAGAAAAGATAGAGAGAAGGGAGAAGAAAGAAGAGAGAAGAGAGAAAAAAGAGAAAAGAGAAAGGAGAAAAGAGAAAGCAGAGAAAAGATAGAAGGGAGAGAAAAGAGAGAAAGAAGAGAAACGAGAGCAAGGAGAAAAAGGAAAGGAAAGAAAAGAGTGAAAGAAAAGAGAGAAAGGAGGAAAGAGAAATGGGAGAAAGGAGAAAAGAGAAATGGGAGAAAAGAGAGAAGAGAAAGGAGAAAAGACAGAAAAGAGAAAACTCCTCTGCCTTTATCTCCTGCAGAAGCTGCATCACAACCTGGCAGAGCTCACCAATAACAGCTCCAACTGAGCATGGAGAAAGACCAGGCAAAAGAGAATAAAGCTCATTTCATCTCATTTCATAGAGTAGGAGGAAACTTTCAAAGGTCATGTAGTGACAGGGACATCCTGTACAAGGTCAGGTTGCTCAGAGCCTCAGCAAGCCTGGCCTTGGATGTCTCCAGGGATGAATGGGGCCTCCACCACCTCTCTGGGCAACCTGGGTCAAGGTCTCCCCACCCTCATGGGGAAGAATTTCTTTCCAAAGTCGAATCTGACCCTGCCCTGCTCTAGTTTTCCTACATGTGCTGACCTTGGAGGGAGCAAAGGCATTAACAGGAGGTTAATGTCACCAAGTAGTGGGCAACAAGAGAAACATTCAGTTCCATCCCCCGGCAGGACTTACCATGTGGGCAAACGATGTCTTCATTAAAATTTAATTCCTCATCCTCCTCTCTCTTTTCTTCATTCGATTCATCTAATTAAGAAAGAGGAAAAAAAAAAAAAAAAAAAGATGGAATCGAGCTCATCTCCCAAGGAAAGGAAAAAGGTCTTCAGGGGAAAGGAAGAAGGTCTTTAGGAGAAAGGAAAAGAGTCTTTAAGAGAAAGTACGGAGGTTGCCTTTCAAAATCCTTTAACCCAAGGGAGGTTTTGGAAGCAAATTAGTTATTCTTCAGTGTCTTGGCCCCGGGGCAGGAGGGATTACAGCCCACGGGCCACGTAGGAGTGCTTTGAAGTGCAGGGAGCACAAGCCAGGCCTTTGTGAGATGACAAAGGATGCTTTTGTTCTGCTTGAAACCACCCCAGGGCTTCGCTGCTGCTGCTAAAAGATGGCCAGGTTTAACCTAAACACAGCCGAGGTGGGAGCACAATGTGAGTCCTTCCTTGCCTGGAGGACACTGATGGCAACCAGATGCTGCCTGGCAAAGTGTGGGGGGAGGCTGCAGGGGGGCTGAGGAAACCCTGTTAATGGAGGAATTATAGTTAAAAACCACAACTGCAGAGATAGAAGCATAGAGAATGGTTTGGGGTGGGAAGGACCCCAAAGATCATTCAGTTCCAACTCCCCTGCCATGGGCAGGGACCCCTCCCACCACACCAGGTTGCTCAGTGCCTCATCCAGCCTGGCCTTAAACACCTCCAGGGATTGAGGGGGCATCCACAACCTCTCTGGGCAACCTCTTCCAGGGTCTCACCACCCTCACAGCAAAAAACTTTTTGCTTCCCTTCAGCCTAAACCTCCCCTCTTCCAATTTACATCACTCCCAGTCCTGCCATCATCTAACCTATTAAAAAAAGTCCTACCCCAGCCTTTCTGGAGCCCCTGAAAGGGGTATTGAGAAGCTCCTGTGAGGTCCCCCCTGAGCCTTCTCTTCTCCAGGCTGAACAACCCCAACTCCTTCAGTCTGTCCTCAGAAGGGAGTTGCTCCAGCCCTCTCAGCATCTTTTTGGCCTCCTCTGAACCTGCTCCAACAGCTCAATGTCCTTCCTATGTTGAGAGCTCCAGAACTGGACACAGTAAGTCCTTTCCAGCCCTCTGACAGAGGCAGCAGCCACTGATCTGGAGCATCACAAACTCACTGATGTGTTTAGGGAGCCACCAATGAGGCAACTGACTCATGAGCAACTCACTCTGTTGGGAAAGCAAGGTGAGCAATGTGGAGTGAAAAAGCCTTATTAAGAGGCTGTGCCTTCTCCCAGCCCAAAATCATAGAATCATAGAGTGTGTTGGGTTGGAAGAGCCCTTCCAAGGCCACCAATTGCCACCCCCTGCAGTGACAGGGACATCCTGCACTAGATGAGGTTGCCTGGCCTTGGATGTCTCCAGGGATGAATGGGGTCTCCATCACCTCTCTGGGCAATCTGGGTTAGTGTTTCCTCACCCTCTTGGGGAAGAACTTCTTCCTCATGTCTCATCTGCTCTAATTTCAAACCCTTTCCTCTTGTGCTGTTGCTACATCAATGCCATCAGCCCATCTTCTCGTTTCCATCCCAACAACCTCCATCCCATCAGTCACGCAAACAAAAAAACCCCATAAAATACCTGCTTTTCAAAGGTTTTAAGAGCAGGAAGCAAACAAAAACCCATCTCCTCTCGCAGAAGAGAGTCCAATTAATGGCTGTTTTTTTCCCCTAGGCTGTGTTTTGCTGCAGTACCAGCTGTGCTGTCTCATCCACAAACATTCCCAACAAACATCTTCAACCCCTTCCCCACAGTAATTTTCACGTCTTCTCCTCCTCCCTGCTCTCTCATTCAGATAAAAGCAGATGAAAAAAATCATGTGCCTTGGGGGGGGAGGGAATTTCACCCAGCTTTCTAAAACCACTTATTACCTCCTCTTCTTCACTGGGTATGAAGATCAGCCAGCAGTTTTGAAGCTCATCTAAACAAAGAAAAGCTCCTTAAAGGAAGGAGTGTTACTTGATTTGTTATCATAGAATAGTTCATATTGGAAGGGAACTTCAAGATCATCCAGTTCCAACTCCCCTGC
>VZTY01007190.1:0-71934 GCA_013400935.1 Turnix velox
CCTACCTTCAGGTGTATCAACTCCAAAGCACACATTGTTTCCCTTTATAGCAGCTCAATTCAACACAAACTTATGGAATAATCAAGCTTTTTCGATCCATAAAGCACAGCTGTAATTTACATTTTGTTCTGCTTTTCCTTCTTATCACCAGTGCTGTTGCAAGTTTCTTGATGTATTGCTGCGGCAGTGGAAACACTGAAATGCTGCATGGGGAAATGTGGAAGATGCAACATTACTGACCTGCTACTCCAGGACACTGTGGGCGCCACTGCTGGAAGGAAATGCAGTCTTTCTGATGGACGACTTTGGGTCTACTGAAGCTCATGAGCAGGCCCCAGAATGATTTCATAGGGAGCAACCAAAGAGGAGAGCACAAAGGAACAGGCTTGATGGGCAAGCGAGCAGATGCAACTTGATTATTGAGGTAACCTCAAACCACTCCATGCAGCTAGATCTCAGCCAGTGCCTGTGACACTGGACATGTCACAGCTTGAAGAAGACATGGAAGTGCAATTTGCCTCTATCAGGAGCCAAAATCTTGAAACATCCCCTGTCCCTAATACTGAAAATGACAGAACAGTGACAAGAACTACGGTCAAATCTTGTGACCAAGCCAGCTGCATACCATGGCCAAAAACTGGAAATCCACTGGGAGCAGAAACCTGTGTCAGATACTTGGCCATAACCTCAACTTGTCTATTTGCTGCAATGCAGATTTAAAACCAAAATTCAAAACATGGACTTTTCAAGGGGTTGAAGAAGTGGCGAAAAAATTTTTGTAGCATCATGTCAGCTTTGCCAGGCCCTTCAATGGCTCACCAGCTATTTGTGGGAAGATCTGGGGCATTATTATGGTTCTGCCTGCATGTGGGCAGGGACAGAGATTGAGGAAGTTACTCAGTCCCCTGAAGAGCCATTATGGGCTGAAGGCAGATCCTAAGTGCCTGGCTCAGACCACAGTGCTCCCGTACTTGAGTCAAACACAAGGAATAGGTTAAAAAAAGAGGATAAGAAAAGGATCTTGTAGAAATTTTGCACAGTTCCATTACTGGAAATCTATTTGACACAGTGAACAAACACGGCAGTTTTTCCAGGAAACGTGTTTCTTTATTTAAATAAAAATTAGTGCCAGTAGAAACAAACTTTAAATACATGAGACAATTATATACAACTCAACATTAGGAATTACATACATCATGGTTTTTACAGATACAAGTACATCTATATCAAAAGTAAGAGGACAAAGGAGAAAGCAGTGGAAAATGTGACAACTCATGCATGTCAGTCTCATTTGGAAAGTTTCAGGATTCAAGTGATTCCAGGCAAAGTGCCAAACGGAATTTGGCTTATTTCAAACTTAAAACAGCCCCTTTTGGAGTAAATCTACCAAAAAGCTTTATATGGTCTGATCCAAAGTTCAATGAAGTTGATGGAAAAACTCCCACTGCCTTCAGCGTGAGAAGGATCAGGCCCTTTCTGAGCTCAATGGGGCCATCTTTCAGAGACACCAGTATCTCTGCAGGCAACATCACCTTGTATTAACCCTCACAGCCAAAACCAGAGCTCTCCCTCCTGAAAAGCAGATGCACAGCAACCTGGCCTGGACTCATTTCTGCTCTTCAGCATGCCTTTTTTTCAGGCTGTCTCTCAGGCCCTAATGCCAGTGGATAAATCACAGAGCTATTTTATCACAGGAAGTATGTGGAGACATTTTGCTGTGCAATGCTTTAGATTCAGGCTTTTCAGCCCTCATGGTTCAGAACTAATCCAAATATCATAAAAAGTTATTATAAAATATAAGGTATGACTGACACAATAACACATTTCTACAATATTAACATTACTTCTTTTAACAGTGCAATAATTTAGTAACTAATTTCAGGAACACTTGAAAAAATATCACAGTAACATTAAATCAAGGAGAAAATACTGTGGTCATTTAAAAAACTAGTTACTAATGGCTTTATAGAAATGCATGTGTCACATGCGAGCTGATTAAAAATCCCAAAACCAACCAAGGATGTAATGCAATGTTTATCCACACTGGCTCAAACAGAACACAAAGGCTGATGTAAATAGGCACAGTTTTACTGACCTCAAATGGAGAAAATTACTCCAACAGAGAAGCACAAAATCTCATGCATGTCCCCTGAACTCCAGAGGACTCAACTGATGACTTCACTGGGGACAGGAATTCACCCTGGTCAGGTTAAAATCTATTTTGGATTACACCTATGTTTTCAAGAGGGCATAACAGAGCAGCATTTGTTCAAGCCTTTCTACATCTCACACCTTGTAACAAAAACCTTTTAACATCTTTTTCAACTCACAGGTCTTTTACTTTAGTGATTAAATGTACTATGCCTTTAAAAGTACAAAACCAAAACAAACAAAACCACTTTTCCTACCAGTAACTCTAGCAAAGACTGGATTGCAGCAGAAATTAATGAACATGACCCATTCAGTACAGTTACAACTTCAGCAAAGATGGATATATAGCAGCATGAATCTGAAACCTGTTTTGTTTTTTTTTTCTTTTTTCTTTTTTTCCCTTTTCTTTCCTGCTTTCTGTGCTTAAAGTCAGGCTCCAGCCATGCTGCAACCACAACTGTTGATATTTCAGCTAAAGCATCAACAATTTTTCAGCTTTTGAGGCCTCATTGAGCAAATCTGCTTTGGCTGTAATTTGTTATAACACAGTAAAAGCACTCCTACCCTTCAGTTTTGCATGAATGAGCATTATCTATTGTCTTTACAACCAAGTACTTGCATCAGGGAACTTCCCTAAAGATTTCCCAGATATCTGCAGAATTCTGAAATATGCTGAAACATGCAGTTACCTCCTTAGAAAATACATACATATATTCTCCTTCTTAGCTCTTATGGTAAGAAATAATAATGGGAAAAGTAAAATTAAGCATCCCAATTACGTGCAAGTTACATTTTGGTGTTGAGTACCACTGCTTCCTTGTCCTGCCAGCTCTCAGGAACACCCCAGACCAGGGGGCAGTTACCTGTTGAGATTTCATTGGAGAGCAGGAAGGTAGAACCACAAGTTCTTAGTGGGAGCTCCACTCATGCTTCAGCAGCTGATCAGGGGAGCCTGGCAAGTGCTAGGAGTTCTTGTGGATGTTCTCAGCAGATCCCTCACTGCTCTCATTGAGGAGCATTTCTGACACTTCCCCTGGTTCAGTATCCAGCACTTCCTCCTGGATGGTGAAATGCACATCTGGGGAGGAGGATTCAGAGCTCACACTACTGCCTTCCATCGAGCAGATTGCACAGGAGAGGGATGGCACCATGCTCTCCTGTAGCATGTTCAGCATCATGGGGATCTGGACAGATTTCAGCCCTGATATGGTTGGTAGAGGCTTCACAGCTTCCCCCCATTCTCTCTCCTCATCTTTGTAAAGCAGCAGCAAATTGGATGACTTCTCCTTTCTTTTGGATTTCATGTAGCCCAGCGTTATCCCTATCAGGAAGATCCCGTAGAAAGACATGACAATCAGAATATAAAAATACTCGTTGCTGTTGCTCTTCTCTGTGTTGCGGGACTCAGCATCAAGCATGGCTTGTGTCATGTTTGCATGGTCCATTTTCAGCATGAAAAGTACTTTACCGCAGCTAAAGCCTGGAGGAGAATGTGTTTGCATACATAAGATCAGACTTCAGATCAAAGACATAAAAAACATCTAGAAAAGATACCCCCAAACTATTCCTTGCTGCTTGTAATGTGTCAGCCTGCAGGACACACTGATTGCAGTCTATCATGCTTCTGCATTAATATTGCAACAGAATGAACTGTTATTCAGATACAGAAAAATTTGAGGAAAGAAAATGGGTAATATTAAATCATGTCAAGTTCTATGTCCAATTATAAGCCCCCCAATCCACATATTAAAAAAAAGACAGCTATAGAGAAAAACTTCCAGGCATTTAAATATAATTTTTTTTGTTACTTAACCATATTTCAATAGCAGGGGGAAAAGTTAGGACTACTATTTTATTCAATGGCGCAGGAACAAAAAATAATCAAAAAGTAACTTACGTTGGTATGCAAATAATTTCTCTTTGTGCAAAGCTCAAGAGACCTTTCCTCTACCAAATGCTGGGCGTTCTGAAAACTTTTCCTCTGCTGCAGTTGGAATAAATAGCTCCCAAGAAACGCTTCATCACGTGTTTTAGAGGCACAGTTTATAATAGTTTTGTGTTGGAGTCAACAGATGAACTTGAAGGATTGCAGTTCAACCCACTGAACTCTTAACAGCTGTGAAAAGAGACTTGGGAATTCAGATTTTACTCTTTCCTAACCAGTTTAGCACAGGCTCTTTCAGCCTGTCAATCTGTTCTTTTCACTGCTGTATCTGAGCTGTTACCCTGAGATCCAATGTGCAGAATGCAAAACCTCCAAACCATTATTCCTTATCTGTCACAAAACAGAGAAAATAAACACATGAAATTTGTAACAGATACTATCAGGTTATACACATGCCTGCCATACATAGCTGTCCCTGAAGAGATGATGAGAAAAAAGGTTAGTGACAAAGCTTTACAAAGTGCTTTACAAATGTGGTGACTTTCAATATTTGCTGCGGCTTCACTTTACCATGAGGTGTGGGACTGTGGAGAATTGGGCCCTAGATCTCAAGTGAGTTTTGGTTGGAGTTGTACTGATGCCACCTCACTTCAACCATCAAAACAATGATGGAAAAGGCAGAGACTCCTCCAGAGGGAAGCTTAGAGCTCCTGGAATTAGTAGCCTCATTTGCAACCATTTGTAGGAGGCAAGAATTTGGTTGTCTGCATTCTGCACATAGACTAGGACCACTGAGTTGATGCAGATTAACTTCTCACCAGACAGATGCTCTCCGAGTGACTGCTGGAAGGCTCCTGCAGATGGCTTCTGGGCTCCCAGGTCATTGGAGAGGGCAGATTTGGGATGCAGAGTTCCCAGTTGTCAGCTCAGTGGTACAGGAGGCTCTGAGAGCCCTTTCAACACATAAGAAACAGTAGAGGCCATGGGAAGAAGGAGGCCCAGCTTGCACCTTGGGGATTTCACTTCCTTAGCCTCACCATCCCCATTCTTCACATACAAAGCCCAATTAGTCAGGCTCCACGTGTGATGTGAATGTCACCCCTTCTGCAAAGCTTCAAGGATGTTTATGTAACAGGACACTCCACTTCCAGAAAGTATCTGACTGGTGCTGGAGTTTCCCAAAGATAGGTCTGGGTTTTTTACTCCTACAGCCACTTGCGGATTCTTTGCACAGACGGCACATTCTTTTCCAAACTCTGCCCTGGAGATCCCTCTGAGGTAAAGGCAGATAGGATTAACCTCTCTTCACATGTATGAAAAAAGCAAGAGAGAGGAGTTAAGCAGCTTTAAATGAAGAATTCAAGAAAAGCCAGAATAGTAACTCTATTTGGAACCAGTGTTTTCCATCATTTCTCTTAACAACTCCACAAATAGAAGAAAAAAAGGAATTACATTAGCCAGATTCCCTTCTCTTCCCCTTAAAATAGAGGAGCCATCCTTTAGGATGTTCATTTTATCTCCTTGCACATTCCCATGTGATAGCTCAGAAGCTGTTGATGTTGGACTAATGTCTACTGGGATTTCATCTGACAAAATCTGTCTGCAGCACCAGCCTGCCAAGTCTGGATTCTTCTCTCTTTAGGACAAATTACCAAGCAGGCAGCTAGAGTTGGCTAAAGCATAACCCAGAGCAAGCCTCTGGATTTTCTACCTGACTTTGGACCATTTTTATTTCACATCTTTCTCAGCTCCATGCAATACTTGCTCACCCACTCAGCCCCAGATATCTGGAATTTGAAAAATTAAATACAATAAGTCAAGTTTTAACAGTATGATTTTATGCAGGACATTAATGGAATGGTGAGGAAATGCCCAGTGTTGTTGGCTCACTGAAAACTGGTTCAGTACAAGGAGTACTTGAAAATGAAAGGTCTGTGAAACCGGCTCTGAAGCTGCTTGCTCCTGGGAATAAGACAACCTAAAGACTGTCTTGCTGCCTCCTGTTTGTTGTCAGTGCATCACCCACCTCAACTCAAAGAGCACCTCTGGTCATTCAGAGGTGCCAACACCCCACAGCTCCCACCACTGCACTGGCCCTTCTGCAGGTGCCCATGAATAAGGTCCAAAGCCTCATATTTTTCACTTAGGTGATACTGCCCAAAGTTACCAAGCTGCACTGCAGCACCAAGAAGAGCACAGGGGGACTGGTTGGGTACATCCACAGATTCAAGCAGTCCCCCTAAGATCAACTGAAAGATGAGTGAATTGCATAATTATGCATAGTTATTGCTGAAAATTCTTTGCAGCTATATTTACTTTGGCTAGCTGGCGACAACTGCTCCTCTCCATCTGTTAAACTATGAGTCTGAAAAACAGTTTAACTTTGAAAAGGCCTGGAAAGAATCTCTGAGCATTCTACAGACATGAAGGGGAGAAACTGGAAGACGCTCAGGAATAATCACCTGAAAAACATATGCCCCTTGTGTGCTGCAGCCATAAGTCAGATTCTCAAGCTGTACCCTGTTCAAACTGTATTTTTTTCTAAAAACAAGACTTAGAAAATTGAAGCTTTTTAATTTTATATATCAGAAATATTTTTGTTCCAAATTACATCACACATCACATTATAGTAAAACCTCTGATCATGGCAAAAAAACTTGCTTACTTTCAAGCCATTTATTTTTTGAGTTCAGATTACAAGGTATTTCTTGTTTGAGCTTGCTTTCTTCTTTTCAGATCAATTTTTCCCTCAAAACCTCACACAATTTCCCCTGAAATTTCACTAAGAAGACGCTTATGCCTTCAGCAATCGCCACTCATGTGCACCTCTTCACCTTTGTATTACTCCAACCTGGGCTGCAGCTTTTTAGAATAATTCTCATGCCTTTGCACCCACCTTCCAGATTTCCTCATTGGAAAATATTCAGACAATCAAAGCAGAGCAACAGCCAGACACTTAGATGATGTAAAGGTCACAACATAGATGCTGATGCCAGATTTTTTTTCTCAAGGTCCCTGCCTCCTAGAGAGCCTTTTGTGGCAGCAGCCTCCGTCACCAAAGGACGCACAAGTTGAGCCTTGAGGCATCCCATGGGGCAGAAATTCTTCACAGCGTGGCTTAAGGGATAGTATAATGTGAACCCTTTCTCCAAATAAAAATTTGAGGACAGTCAGGAAACTGAAAAAAGACAGAATCCCTTATGAAGACAACATGAAATGTCCTCAGAGACTCAGATGACTCTCTTCAGGCTGCCATGGAAAATATATGTCTAACCCTTCATTATGGGTATAATCCTGATCTGATGCTGCATTTATCTTTCTTTTTCCACTTGGTGAGTTAATAAGACTACAGATACAAGACGCAACTGTTAAAGGGCTAGCTCCTACAAGAAGATGAGCCCTTTTGGAAAGGGTATGCTGACAGTATGACTTCAAAGAGTATCTGAGAATGTGTGTTTTTGTGAGTAAACATCTAGAAGAAAAGAGAAATGGGAAGAACAGAGGTTGAGATTTTTTCTTCCTGCATGTGGATCTTTAATTGAAATAGTGGTAGGGATTTTACCACAAGAGGGAAAAGAAGGAAGAATTTTACCACATAAATATTGACTTAATTATGACTTAGGTAACTTGTAACTATCCCATAAGTTAAGAAAGTACTATTTTTTTGAATGAAAACCAGTATTTTTCACTCACATATATGATATAAATTAAAGTACAATTAGGGGTCAAGGCTGGGTTTGGCACCATAAAGGAAGACACAATTAAAAGGGATAGTTTTGCCTTAGATTTGATCTTGCATTTACAGACCTGTCATGTTGAGATGACTGTCATTGACTTCGGGTCCCACAGAAAAGTATAAGCCTCACAGAAGAACTGCTCTGAAGCTTCTTGAAGTCAAATCACCTTTAAGTTACTAGCAGTCCCTTACCTAAAGCAAGTGTCAGATCAGAAACAGCCCCTGCTCCTTTCAAGTTCTGTGCAATTCAGAGTCAATTTTCAGTGAAACTCCTGAGCTAGATCAAAAGCAGCTACTTCAAAAATCATGTACTCATGCCCAAAGCAGTAGCCCAACACAAGCCATGTGCCTCCTCAATAACAAACCCACTTACAATGTGAAATTTAGGAGCTTTACTATGTGCTCTCAATGCTTCTACATCAGAATTCACTCACCTGCAAAATAAATCTAACAGTACCTAAAAATTACACATGCTGTGAGGGTACAGGATGGGATAGCACTTGAGTGATGACAACCAAGAAAGATAATAACCCTCGTGTTCATAAGCACAACCATATTGCCACAAGGCTGGGCATCTGAGCAATTTCTACACAGCTCAGTGTCATTCTCCATCACTCTTCCTTACTTTTCATACTGTAGAAATAAATGACATTTTTTAATATGCTTCATGCAGGCAATTTCTAGAGGAAGGTGGCAATTTTCTCAGTGTCATCCACAACATGACACATTACCATCTGGATATCAAATGGAAGAAACACTCTGCCTAGTTATTAACTCTGAAAAGCTTAGTAAAATCCTCAGCTCTGTCTTAAAATCTTCACTAGTGAAAGCGTGCAGATGAAAGTCTAGAAGGTGTATGCATCAGCTTTCTTGCCAACTTCAGCATTCAGGTTGCTTTAATTTACATTTTACTTAACTTTCATAGCAGATCCTCATATCAAACATGATTCTCTGGTGGTCTCTGCATCCATCAATATTAGCAGAAGCACCTCAGAGCTGATTGCCCAAAAATCACGTCCAGAATACTCCAACTGCCCTCCAAGCACACAACAAACATTTGTACAGCAAAATGTTTTCTAATCCTGGGAGATGATAAGCAAAAGAAAATCTGAATGATATCTGGAATAACAGTTTCCCCTAAATTTAGCATTTGCTGTAAGGCTCATGTAGGGAATCGTGGAGGTCTGTACAAGCATTTCTTTTCAAACCCTTAACTGAATTTCACAAAGGTATGAGTGAGTGGAAACAAATGAAGTGGAAACAGGTAACTCTTGTGATAGCAATAACAAGAAATTACATTTATAAAATAAAGATTTTTCAGTGGCTGATATGAGATCTGAGTCAAAACTCATTACATGCTCAATTTTCTTTCCTTAGCTGTGACATATCACGAAGCTACTTGATCAATACATATTTCTAATACAACAAAATGAAGTTTACCCTTCATATTACTTTATGTTTTTACCTTTGATATGGAACAGTAAGTAGAGGTGCATTTGATTTGAAAGTGCTTTATATATTTTTTTTTCCAAACAGAATTGTTTGTTGGACAAGTTACTTTTAAAAACCAAATAAATTAAAATCTTTCTTTATTCTCACTGTTAAATGCTGGACTCAGTTGCAATGTCTGCAGCTCATTCTATTCAATATACATACTTCTATTTGACCTTAGAAACAGTTAGCAACCTATCAAATTTTGGATGCTATTAAAAAATAAATCAAAACCTTCTATAACCAATTAGTAAGAAGACATTGATTTATGTTTCTGTCTCTGTAGTGAACAGACAGTGCTTACTCTTCTAATTAAAGAAAGGAGCCTTATGAAGGATTGCTCCCCTTCCCTCTAAGCTAATCCTGACTCTAATCTAAGCACTTTGATTTATGTTAGAGAAGGCTTCTAGTAAAAAGATTGTAGGTGAAGGGATATGAATGAGTTTTTGTACAATTCCTCTGCAAACATCATGAATATCTCTGCTCCATTTTCTTTTTTTGTTAATTTCAAGCTTCTCCTTGATCTGAGAAATTCAGCATATGCCAGCAATTGAAGAGGATAAAGGGAAAAAAAAAACCCAACTAAAGAAACTCACATTCAAGTGCTTGGCTTGGACCCTCAGCTTACTACAGATCGGAAATTCAAGATCGTTGGGAAAAGTTAGATGCTTGCACAATGTCAGGCAGAAAGGAGACACTGATTAATGCCTGAATATTCAGTTAAACATCACTGAAGTTCAAATACAAAAGCATACGTTCATTCCCTCATGCCATGAAATATTCTGTTAGGTTCTATACACTTTAGCTGGGACCCTACTGCTTTCTTCACAAGGAGGAGCCACTCACTACCTGCAAGTTCACACCTTCCTCTAGTTATTCTCTTTCTGTCTCTCAGTGTTGCTGCCTTTGTGGAAACTCAGCACAGTTCAGTCATATATCTCTTGGCTTTTTTGAGAGTAATATTTGGAAGCTAAGAAGAACAGGGGAGCAGGATGCTACTCTTTTAAATTAGCGGGACAGGGTTCACACACTCCCCTGCACTGAGACAGAGGTGTAGCAGTTCTCAAAGTCCATCACACTTGGAAAAATGGGAGCAAAAAAAAAGCAAGCAGACAAAAATGTAACCTCTGAAGACACCACATTGTTCTGAAGACAAGGAGACCATTGCTGTTGAGTCTTACTAAACTGCAGCATTGCTGTTTTTGTTTTCATACATTAAGAAATGACAAAGAGCCCAGCATTTAGGTAAATGAGTTCTACCTCACCTGTGTGCCCAGAACCCCCACTGAATCCAGTGGGATTCTGGCAAGGGTAAAGAATAAAACTGATAATACAGACCAAAGTACCAGCCTGGCTGCAGGAGCTCTGTTGAGTTTTCTGCCTTGACATGCCTGCCAGCATATAATGGGTGTTTCATATTCATGTCTACAAACTCTGCTTCTGAGGACCAGGTTGGATACAGAGTGTTCTAAAGAGATTGGAAAAAGAGAGGGAGACCATCATGACACTTACCACAAAAGCAATTCGACCCCCCTAGGAACTTGCCACAGCTTGCAACAAAGAATAATACACAAGTGTCACAGTGATCAGTGATCTTCCATCTGAGCCCAAGGGACATTCACCCTCCTCTCCAGTCATCGCTGAACAGTAGAAGAAAAGGGACAGACAGCGCTTTCTCAGTGGCACTGAATCCAGCTGAAGTGAAAGCACTTGCAAGGCCTTACAGGAACAAGCCACTTTTCTCTTCATGATTATTTTTTTCTATCCTGGAAAATTTGTTAGTGCAACAACCCAGGTCACTGTGACCTTCACTGCATGTGGCATTTTTCACTTTCACATGGATACCAGATGTAGAATGCTCTCTTCCCCTTGATGTTCAAGGCCCTCAGGCCAACATCAGACACTCATCATCATATGCATTTGAAATACTCCCATTGAGGTTCTGTTGTGAAACCTCCACATTTACTGTAGCTGTTGCAGCAAACATCACACTCCATTAATTTCTACCCTCAACCATGTTGACCTGAATCTTCATGGGACTGAAAATGCAGCTTAGATTTCATCACTGCCTTTTTCTACAGTAGTTGTCTTTCAGCTTAAAGCAACTACTACAGAGCTTCAGTGAGATTTATAACTTCTTGGCATCTGCTGACTATACTCACTTTCAGAGCATAAAATACTCAGAGCAGCTATTTGTATTTTATTATTACAAAAGTCCACTTTGGGAAACAATACAAGGCTCAAATAGCAACTGAAAGCAAAACAGCTTTCAGCTGGACGAACCTCAGGTGCACAGCAAAGAGGACAGAAAGTGTACACGAGGCAACAACAGCACATGCCTGCTCTCCTAAAGGAGGGATCTTCAAGACAAAGGAAGGAAAGTACAAAGCTATGATTTCTGAAAGTCAAGGCTGAACTCCTGCTCCTAAACAATGAACCCATTTGCCTTTGGTTCCTGTAAGGTCTGAGTTTCCCCGTTAGTGTCTCAGATTCATGAATTTAGGATGACTTATGGAATCTGTTCCTGTGTTTCTATATTAGGCCCTAAAGCCACAGCTGTAAGCATGCATAGGATAAGCCCCCCATGTATAATGCAGGCTATGGGTTGTACACAAGGCTGTGTAATGCCAGCTTAACAAATCTTCCCAACATCTTCCTTCTCAATTGATAAAAAAGCTTAATTTCTTTCAGTTAACACAAGGACTGTGATTGATGTAGCAATACCTTCTGCTTGAATTTCTGAAGCATCTGGAAAAGCCTGAGGAGAAGGCCCCCTGACGTTTCTCTGCAGATTAGGGGCATCTAGTGAGCACAGGTGGAATCAAACTGACAAGACAGAAAGTGTGCAGCTCACTGGGAATGTTTGCCATGCTCCCCATGGGGCCCACAGCCATGCCATTCCATGGAAAACCCTCCCTGTACTGTCTGCTGGTGGAAGAGAGCACACTTTGACAGTGAAGTGGTAAGACTGATCAAAGGAATCCAAATTAACTCCCCAGAAAGGTGATGCTAAAGAAAAGAAACTTAGTAACACATAAATGACAACTTTAAGCAGGGGTAGTTTGCTTGCAAATTATAAAAGAAACTGGAGGGGATGTATTTTTCAAGGGCAGGCATTTATATCACAGTGGGGAGATGTCATCCCTTCTTGAATGGATTTTGTTAAAGCAAAGGCAAGCTTTGGTTTGATGGAATTGAGCTTTCAGAACTGAGGAGAAAACAGTCTCTTCTCTTGGCTGCTTGTTACATGTGAATAATCAGCCTAAAGTAAACAACATGTGGTCTTGTGTGGTCTTTTTGCTCTGCACATGAGCTGGTATTTCACTCGAATCTAGGAACTGACAGGAAGTGGGAAATATGAGAGATCCTCACAAGCTCTAGAAATGTAGCCTGCTTGGGAAAATATATTGCTCCTCCAGATGGGAAATACATTTTAAGAAAAATAATCTAGACATAGGATGAATTAATGCTCATTTAAACCATGTAACTGAAGAATTCTGATGTAGCTACATTCACAAAAATTACCAACTCTTTCATAAGCATTTCAATGTTCATATGCCAATGGAGCAGTACTCAGTTCTGAAAAAGAAGTGTTAAAAGGAGCTTCTGAAAGCAGCCACTTTAAAGTAACTGCTGTATTATTTGTAAAAACAGCTCACATAAATCATACACTTAGGGAGGAGCAAAAGCGCTCTGGCAGATGAAAGGGGCTCAGCACAGCAGGGTCCGTGCTCCCTTTGCTGAGGCACTGCAGGCAAAGATCCCAAAGTGGGAGAACTGCTTAACACACAACAACACATTTTTGAGTGATATGGAAGGTGTAAACTTCACCTGGATTTTTCAAGCATCACTAGCTCACCCTGCTTGTGCCCATCATGAAAAGCGATGCACACAGTTTCTCAGCTTTTTTTTTTTCCCCAACTGCTCCCTCCTTTCCCTACCACACAACTGCTCTCCCACATGACTCATCCATGTCCTGATCTCTCTGGCTTTTCATCTGCATGGTCTAGACCTCCACCCCACCAAGCTATTCAGTCCAGTGAGCCAAACCCCAGATTTTCTCCCTCCATGTAAGTTTACTGGCTCCCCTGACCCCATACTCTGCATAGCACACAGGCAAGAGGACACAGGATACTCTCATGTCAATTGATTTAAATGTGAACTTAAAATGCAAAGTAGAATCATAGAATCATATTCAGGTTGGAAGGGACCTTCAGCATCATATAGTTCCAACCCCCCTGCCATGGGCAGGGACACCTCACACTAGACTAGGTTGCTCAGTGCCTCATCCAGCCTGGCCTTAAACACTTCCAGGGAGGGGACATCCACAACCTCTGTGGGCAATCTCTAAAACTCACCTGCTTGGTCATGGGGAAAAAGGGAGACAGGAAAAATACTGTACAGGGAGTCTCAATAAGAGATAAAGAAAAATAACCCCTCACACATTCGTTGGTGCCACACGTCTGTATTACTTGTCCATGTTCCTTTTAACTTTCCTTGAACATTTCCACTTACACATTTTCCCTGTCACATCAAAACATATTCCTGTGTTTTTGCTGGGGCAGGACTGTGTCTTTAGCAAGATACCTCACATTTTTCTAAGCCCTGAAATAACAATCACACCCCATACATTTCAGAAGCACACTTAGCTGGAACACCTCTGAAAAACTTCGGCTGCTTTCTCAGTATCTGCCTTGGAAAAAAAGCTGCCAGAAATGGTTCCTTCCTCCCAAAAGATAAACTCTCCTTGCCTCATCTCCTTGGGGGTGCAGCTCAGCCCCTACCCCCTGCTGCTGCTGGTGCTGGGGCTGATGCAATACACATTCCAGGAATGCTTCCAGCCAGCAAGGGGTTTTCATGTTGATTTTTATTTTAATTTTTACTTTTTAAAATACTTGGTCATTCTTGAGCAGAGATGGGTGCATCTATTCTAGAAGGTTCCCTGCCCAAGGTCTCTTGCTTGGTACATCTTACTTGGATTACAGCCCAGACCTAGAAAATGTCCATCTGAAATAATTTGAGTTTGCAAATAACAGATTAAAATGAAAATATGCATGCAAATTTAATTTGTGTGGGTGTAATAACCTTACCATTAGTATTAGCTTGCAGCATAAACAAAAAAACAACCCAAAAAACAACCCAGCAAAAAAACCAGATTAACTGAGATTAAGGAGTCTTGACAATTAAGCTTTATAATTTGCTACTGAAACAACCAACACATCTAAAATATGTCATTGTTTTTTCCTAAACCAAAGAATTTATGAGATAAAACACACAAATTCCTATCAATGTTGTGGTCTATCATAAAGTCATTTTTAAAATATCAAGCCTATTCTCTGAGGCCAAAGCAGAAGATAACTAAAGAGCAGACAGCACAAAATTGTCACAAGTGGGAGATGCACCGTGCCAGGCTACAAGTTTGAAGCAACAAGGGCAGAGGGACTTTGTTCTAGCTTCCTGAAGGATGCGAGAGTGACTAAAACAAAATTGAACTCTTCCAGTTATGAGAAGAATACAAAGAGGCAACAGCAAAAATCATTCAAGACAGGGCACAGATGGGAAACCCCTGAGGATGCCACACCACCTTTTTTTAATCACAGTTGCTAGAAATTCTGCAGAGGTCAGGGTTTTGCTGTTTCTGGCTGTTGAACTGAGTTACACACCACCAAGGTTGGAGCTCAGCTGCTAGAAATGCAGCAGATTTAATGGTGATGCAAAGGCTGATTACCTTCAGCACTAGCAGGGTTGTTGCTGCCCACATCAGCTCCTGCAGCTCTCTCTGGAGGCAGCACTGGGCTGATGGATCTCACTGCATCCTGAAAGCTCCCAGTGGGAAGATCACAGCCCCTTTTCTCTCCCACAGACTCCCACTACACTTGATATCAAGGAAAGAGGGTAGCTGCTGTGTTACAGCCAGTCAGCCTGTGAATTGCTCATTTCCCTTTATACACTGTGAATCCTCACAGGGGTCATTTCCCACCGAAGCTGCTGGATTTGTTTTTCTATAAGGTGAATCACATTCTGCTCCTTGAGCTTCATACCATTGCTAGATAACTTTCCCACTAACTCAGCACTGTAAATTGCCAGCCTCATACCCTCATATCCCATCCACATCAATAGCAATGAGGGCTGGTCTCCTCTTTTAGTGCTCCAGAACATCGCATTTTTGTTACTACAGATCTGTCCTCCCTTTTCAGATGCAGAGCACCTCCAGTTCTTGCAGTTTAATGTTTCCTGGACCCTGGTACAACCTTATCATCACCTTCCTCTCAGATACAACCCATTCAGACCCTTGCTTCAGTACCCAGAAAACCATAACATGTTCAAAACTTCAGAGGAAAGTTGTAAAAGGTCCTGTCTTATTGTTAGAAAGATCAGAGGGGGAAGTTTAGATCATTGCCAAAGCACCTAGATGTCCACTTAGGCTTTTTGGTTCTGATTTGGGGGTTTCTCCCCTCATGACTGATTTCAGGAATTGATACAGACATTGATACAGACATTGATTTGGGTATCCTGTGCTCAGACACTACAAATAAATTGCCCAGCTCCTCTTTGTAATTTAGCCCAGGAAAACAGCCAATTTGCTAAATCAAAGATTTTACAAGGCTTATGAGTAGAGTGAGCCTAGGCTTTGCCCCCTAATTTATTAGCAGTTTTGTTAACATTTCTTTTACCCTCTTCAATCCTTCATTTCGGAACAGGTCAAGTTTCAAAGCAGTGGGTTCATTATCACATGGAAAAACCCACATGTGAGACTAGTGTTATGAACTGCATCACAGAATCACAGAAAATTAGTGATTGGAAGGGACCTCAAGAGATCATGTAGTCCAATCCCCCTGCTGGAGCAGGAACACCTAGACCAGGTCATACAGCAACGCACCTAGATTGGCTATGAATGTCCCCAGAGAAGGAGACTCCCTGTCACCCTTACTGTGCAAAATTTCTTTCTCAGATTCCTGTGGAACCTCCTGTGTTCCAGCTTCCACCCATCGCCCCAAGTCCTATCACCAGTTATCATTGAGAAGAGCCTGTCTTCATCCACCTGACGCTCACCCTTTACATATTTATAGACATTAATGAGGTCACATTAATCAGCCTCCTTAAAAATAGTAACTCCTGCCAGAGTGACCTGTTCCTCCATATCCCTTACGTGGGGTCAGCTCAGGTTGCCATGGCTACCAGCCATGCTCAGAAAGGCTGCTGCCACCGAAAAAAGATTGCCATGATACCGAGACACATGAGAGGCTACACTGGGCAGGTAATACCTTCTGAATACTGGATGGTGTAATTTTAATTAATAAGGGAATGTAACATAGCCACTTGCAGGTAGGTAATGCAGTACTTCAGCAGAATTTCTGCTGATTTAAACTTAGGAGAGGTCCTAATCTAGCTTTGAAAACAAACAGCAAACATGCAGTACCTCGTTAACAAAATTACAAAGTATATTGGATTTCACCTCACAATGAGGTGAAAACAATTAATATGCACTAAACATAAATGAAAATCAAATAAGGACCTCTCACATCTCTATTAACTACATACTACTGCCTTCCTGAAGATTATGGGCAAAGGCTTCACAGGAATCAATTACATAGCAAGAGAAGGAGGCAAGCAAGAAGCAAACTCCTCTGTACCAGAATTTTCAACACTGGAAACTTGCCTGTGACTGGGGGTGAGCAGGACCTAGCTTGTGAGCAGGACCCATGTTATCAGTTCCCCCAGTCTCACTAGGAGCTGAGATTCTGATCTCATGTTATTCAGTTGTTGTCAAGACACCATTCATGCTTCTGATTCCCCATTAGCATCAGCTAATAATCTGCTGAATGGTTTTCAAAGGGGTCCAGAAGGATTTGAGGTTGTTAGAATAAAAGGACAAGGTAAAAGAGAAAAGCTGCTTGCTCTTACAGTTAGAAGTATAGCTCATGGCTTTCATATGTCTCAGATAACCAGGAAACTAGAAAATAAAACCCCAAGTCTTTTAGTTTCATAAATCTAACCTTTTGGGGATCTGAGTTGTGAGTTTTGACTAACAACTCGATTGGAGTTAGCAGGAGCAATTAAACTTCAAGAAAGCAGGCATGACCACAAATTGCCCTGCATCCAGTCTTTTCTCCCTCAAGTGCTAACCAAGATTTTCTTCCACTTACATCCACAGCTGGGTCCCCGCTGCTTCCATGGATACCCACAGCACAGTCTTGACATTTCTCAGCTGCTTTCCCATGTTGTTCAAAACACAGACGATTTGAGCAGAGGGTCAGACAAGGGCACAGCAATTGCTCACTCTGGGCAAAGCTTAGGGAGCCTGGTCCCAGGGCCAGGGGAAGCCCTGCTGCAAAGGCCAGCCAGAGCTGCTGCGGCACACAGCACGGGGGAGGGGGGGATGGCACGGACAAGGTCAGAGATACCGAAAAACTCCAGCCTCATCTCACACTACTATTTTTCTCTCCTTGAAACAGAGACGTCGATACCTTAGACCCTACACTGCTCAGAAGATGCAGTCAAAGCACTTCTGAAACACTGCTGCTTCTACAACAGTAAATCTGCAGTGAGGAAACAGGTCCTGTAGATCTCAAAGCCTAAGCAAAAGCTAAATGCATTTAGCAATCACCATTTTTATAGGGCTGTATATTCCATGCTTTGCATTGGTATAACACTCAATAATGTGAGTTTACCACTGAGCAAGAGAGGTAACGCTGACAGACAGAGATTAAAATCAAGGCCATCAGGAAGCCAATGTTAAAATAAATGTCTAACTGCCCAGTTTCTACTGTAGCAGCAAGACTATCCTTACCTTTAGGCAGAAATTTGTTTCAGATCTTATCTCTTTCAGCTTCAATTTATTTTAGCCTACCAAACAGTTTTAAAAAAAGGCTTACATCTACATAAACTATATCGGAGAGGAATGAAAGAGCTTCGAGAACCCCAAGTCAATACATTTTGTTTTGGGGGTGGTGTGAAAATACATGGGCTCAAGAAATGGAGATGTCTCATCTGCACCCTTCGTTCTGCCTCTGAGCAAGTCACTTGCACCAGGATAAGAGGCAGAGCCCAACAGAGTCACTGCCTGGGAGGAAAATGTCCTCCAGGGAGGTCAGGAGTTTCTCCCTGCAGCAGGAAAATTACAAAGAATGGACTGAAAAGAGAGAAAGACTTTTAACTTGTTTTGCTATTGTGAAGACACCCAAAATCCTTTCAAAATGAATGAAGTAGGACTAAGGAGAGGATTCGTTACAATACTTACAGGTATTGCTTTTTTTAGGTCGAGAATGTGAGGGAATCAGGTCAGAACCACAGGCCTTTGCATTCAATGTGAGCTTCTGAAATTCCCAGGGAGACAAACATCACTGTTCACCAAGTCATCTGTTGCCTCCAAGTGTGATTGTAACCTGGCCTTCAGCAAATTACAAACATTTGCCACAATTTCTTAGTCCCATAAGGTTGTTTTTTTCCAGTAACGGATGAGAAGAAAAAAACCCAAGTCTGCTCTTCAAACAGCAGTGAATGGGATCAAGCCTAGACACTTGTAGGGTTTTCTTGTTCACCTTAAAGTATGTTCGTGGCTCTGTACCAAGGGCCATGGTCTCTGCAGCAGTTTGGGTCGTAGACAGTGGCTGAATGCAGCTTCACATCAGTGAAGTAGTGCACTAATTTGGCTGGAGAGAGAACAGAGTTGCTTGCATCCATTCACCCAGACAAACTTGCCTCTGGTCACCCAAACTGCCAAGGACTAGGTTTTACAGATTGGGCTGCAGAGGTATAAAGCATCTTCCCTCTATGGGAGAGCCACTCACTCAGCTACTCTCCTAAACATATCCACCCCAATGAGACCTACCAGGCCTGAACCAGAAGATCAACTTAGGTCACACTCAACGGACCCCTTTCCCCTGGCTCACAGCTCTGGGACAGACCCACCTCCTCCTTCCACTAGGGGTGCAGAGAGAATCAAACTCCAAAGGTGCAAATCTCTTTTCTCCCTCAATACTGCAACTTGCTTTTTAAGCAGATGTTTCTAGAAGAAATCAAGTTGCTGCTTGCTTAGCAAGCAGCCTGTCTTGCACAGCCATCTGAGTGTGAGAGTCAGAGTCATGCAGATCTTGCCAAGGTATTTTGTTTTCTCTGGATGTTGATGCATATTTAGCATTTAGACACATTCCTCTGCTCCTGGCTAGTCTGAAGACCAGCAGGCTGGTCTTAAGGAGCTGGCCACCCGGGAGTGTTTCTATGCCTGGACAACACACAACTCACCAGCTTTCCCTTCCCTTCCTGGTTATGATTCATCCTCTCACACAGGCTCTCCTGAATTCTGAATCATCACTGGTTAGAAGTAACTCCCCACATCCCAGTTTATACAACTTCACTGGCCAGTTCCCTGACCACTTGGTTTTCCCTTGCTCCCCAGACAGACATGTCTCTGTCAAATCGGAGCCAGCCAGGCTCCCTTCACAGAATCACAATATCAGGGATTGGAAGGGATCTCTTGAGATTGTCTAGTCCAATCTCCCTGCCAGAACAGGAACACTTAGACCAGGTCACATCCAGGCAAGCTTTGAATGCCTCCAGAGAAGGAGACTCCACAACCTCTCTGGGCAGCCTGTGCCACTGTTCTGTCACTCTCACCATGAAGAGACTTTTTCCTGCATTTGTGTGGAACCTCCTGTATTCCAGTTCGCACCCATTGCCCCTTGTCCTACTGAGAAGAGCCTGGCTCCATCCTCCTGACATTCACCCTTTACATATTTATAGACATTAATGAGGTCACCCCTCAGCCTCCTCTTGCAGAAGGCTCACCTGCAGCAGTACTGGTGGTGCTCCAGAGGCACCCCATGTGTGACTACTGAGTCCTGAGGGCTCTGTCTCATGGGCACCATCCAACTACCAGAGTATTCAGCTTACAGTTGCTTTAAGCTAAAAGTTATATACAAAGACCCCTTAATTACATACAAATAAGCTACACTCAAGCTTGAAAATAGAGCTGTTTGGGATTCTAAACAGAGTTTGCCTGTTAATGTAGCAAATTAACTGATAATTTGCAAAAGTCCTGCCCCAAAGAGATACTAGCAAACAGGCTGAGATCTTACCTAAATACTATTTGAACTGGAAGCAGGAATTCTCACACTTGGCAGCAGGGCTCTGAAGGCAGGTGGGACATGGCAGAAGGTCCAGGTGGGCAGCAGTACCTGCAGCAAGGCTGTGCCATGGGCTGAATACAGGGCACAGACTCTGCTTGGCCACGCATTCCCCATGCTCCCTGGGATGGCCCCACAGCTGGGCAGCAATGCAAGGTGAAAGTGAAGTGGGAGATAAAGACGGTACCACCCACGGGAACAGAGAAAAGCCAGACACCACTTCCCAGAGGCTCCACCCTGTGGCTCCCTGAGTTACCAGATCCCATCCCAGAGACAAACACACCTCCACTCTCAGAGACAAGGCTAAAATCAAGAAGAATACAGTGTGAAAATTATATTATTTTAAATATCACCTAAATTATGTCGAAATACCATAAATAACTTTTGCCATCCTTCATGCCTACCCTCATCCCTATTTCCTTACACTGCAATTTGAGGGTATGTGCCCTAAGACATTAATTTAAGATCATCACATGGACCAGCTGAGAAAAATCAGTAGAGATTATTGCTTTGAAACTACTAAATAAAATTTAATTTTCCCAACCTCCCATGAGCCGAAATACTGATTCCCAAGAGTGCTCCAAGAGTACTCACTCCCAGAGTGCCAGTCACTACAGCTGCAGTGCCAAGGGGCGCCAAGATAGTTATTTGCTGATCTTTCTGTCACATGCAGGCTGAGGACCCACCACTGAGACAGCAAGCTATGCAGGTGCAGAGGAACAGCTCCCACCTCTGCAGCCATTTCCACAGGCAATGCCTGGTCCCACCAGAAAACTCCCAGAGACTGCTTGAGGTATCTTCAGAACAGAACCAAATGGCCAATCTGTGAAGAGAAGGGGTAGTGAAGAGAAAGAATGTTTCACAAAGCTTAGAATAAAACCATCAACAAAATTTCTATCTACTGAGTTAATGATCTGTTGCAGTCCACACATCCTCCCTAATCTTGAAATATTTATGAATTACGGGTAAAATACCAGACACTGGGGTGCTTCAAGGGTTTGAGATGTCAGTCTTTAAAGCTATTTGTCTCTGAAAACTATGAGATAGCAACAAAACTTAAAAGTCATTGTAAAAAAAGAAAAAAAAAACCCAACAAAAAACTAGGGCAAAGAGGATACGACTGGCTTCCTAAAGTGGACTGAAAAACAAAGCTGGATACAAACTGGATATAATTTTCTGAAGCCTCTTCTAAATGTCACCACAGAAGTGTCCTTTACAGTATGAAGCCACTGTTTATGAAAAAGAGCTTAATCCAAAGGCTCCTGGTGTCAGGAGAATGTCCCTTCGTCTCATTATGCTCTGGTGCAAGCCCTGACACAGCAGCCGGATGCACTACAGTGCCTGGGATGGGAAAGCCCACCACAGCTCCTCTCTCCCCAGAAGGCTGGCATCACCACATGCACCTTCTCCCAGCAGCCACGGACAGCAAACACATGAGTAAAGCAACCTCTTTGGAAAGAGAAGATCCATCCATTCCTCAGCACTCTGCCAAGATGGCTGGCTTCAGTTGGACTCAGAAGGTGAAGGGGATTTCCATCAGGCTCAGAGCCTCATCAAGATCCTTTCAAAGAAATAAATGTCAAGTTTATCAAGAATTCAAATAATTCTGAAAGAAGTGTTATGTAGAAGTATTCGAAGTATTCTGTTCATAACGTGATGCGAGGTAAGCAGTATGGCAGAAACCATCCTGCTCCCAAAGTTCCACACTGGTGTGCATCAAAAACAATCAAAAACTTCTGGTCTGAAATCCTAGTTGTCCCTGCTCACTGCAGAGAGGGTGGATTAGATGACCTTTGAAGATCCCTTCCAACTCAACACATTCTACACATTCTATGTTTGCTGTTGCAAGTCACCCACCTGCATCACATTTACTGATCCATGTCAGTGAGTGCAAACACCCATGTCACCATCCCAGTGGGGTTACACTAAATCACCAACTTGTCAGCCCATTTTGATGCAGAAACAACTTCTGAAAAACCACTTCCCCAACCCCCCCACAGTTCCGTGCCTTTAGCAAGAAGAGAAGGAAAGAGGAAGCAATGCTGAATAGGCCAGATTGCTCATTAGCATTCACAGGTTTCCCCATCATTGTGTTACACTACTTTAGCTGGAACAGGCTAAGTCCTGAAATACAACATAATTAAGCAAAACCATTTAATTTCCAAGAAGGCTGGCAGTGATACCCAGTAAGTGTGGGCGAGATCCAGAAAACTGGTAACATGTAAAAATTCTTAACAAGTTTTAGCAACTGATTTCCTTAGAGCTTGTTAAACATCCACAGCCTACCTTCCAGCTACACTAAATAATGGAAACTATGCTTTCCAAGCAATTCTTAAATCTTATAAATAATACATTTAAGCTTTAAAAACAATTACAGATGTTTTTGGTAGTAGGAAAGTTATCAAAACTAGTGAATTTGCAGCAAGATCTTGATGCAAATCTTATTTGGAAGAAATTGAATTGTACAAAGCCAACACTGTTAAAGCAAATCTCTAAAATCAAAGTCTAAGCTAAGCATCCAGAACTATTTACCAGGTTGGGATACTGTGAATTTTAACAGATTTTGATACAAATTACCTCTCTCCTGGTACACACAGGCATTTCCCAATTTTCACCAGCATCTAGGAGGGCAGATGAAAACTACTCAACCCTTCCCTCCCAAAAAAGAAACACACCTACCACTGGCTCCTCAGCGCAAAGAAAAGACACAGCCACCATCTGTTCCCCTAAAGCAGACAAATGCACAGCATACACACCATTCATAAGGGAACAAAGTAGTAATTTCCCATTTCATTTGCCTTTCATCTGGTCTCAGCTGTCAAAGAAAAGGTGGGCAGAGTGCCTTGGCTGGTCAGAACTGCCCAGGACACCCAGGTCAAACTCCTGCTCACCAGGGACAAGGCCAGCTCAAACTGGTAATGGCATGATGCACAGAAATGAGACACATCTAACCTTTACAAATTACTTTTTCAACTGCTCGGGTGGATATTGCTTTCCCTGTCATCTTCCCCAGATTGTTCTGATGGTTGCAGCAGCAACTTGACTCATTGTGGACTCCCAGTACCTGATGGGCCTATAGAAAAGCTGGGATGGGACTGTTTGCCAGGGCATGGAGTGATAGGATAAGGGACAATGGTTTTAAACTAGATCATGGTAGGTTACTTTAGATATTAGGAAAATAGCCTTTCACCATGAGGATGGTGAGATGCTGGCTCAGGCTACCCAGAGAGGTGGTGGAGGTTTCATCCCTGGAGACATTCAAGTCCAGGCTTGTCAAGGTTCTGAGCAATCTAATCTAGTGCAGGATGTCTCTGCTCATTGGAGGGGACTTGGACTAGATAGCTTTAAAGTTCCCTTCTAACCGTATGATTCTATATTTTTATTTGTAATTTAATTTTATCTGTTCTTTTGGGTCTCATAAGTCTTTAATGGTTTCCTTAATATTTTCTGAGAATTAGAAAACTAAGGCTTTTGAAACAGTTATATGTTTATCCTTTCTAAAAGCAGTTGCTATAAATAAATTGCCTACTTTAACAGTTCAGAACTTGTTTACTTCTCTTACTTTAGAGCCCCCTGCAGATGCCCATGAGAAAAAAATCCTAACATAATAAAGCATGCCATATTAACTCAAATTAATTTGAAATGGAGTTTTCAGTTTCAAAAAAAATCTAACAGTATTTTTGAAGGAAAGAATATTCTTTGAATATAAGCAAAAACCAGGAAAAAAGGTAGAGCTTTCTCAAGGCTGATTAAAGGGATAAAGATCAGCTATTCAGCAGGTTAGGCCTGACAGAGAGCCAACAGGATGACCCTGGGCATCTTGGTAAAATGTAAATACAAACACAAAAAAGCAGAATCTATTGAGATGCTGGTGACCAGTTGAATGGCCACCAGCAATGGTCTGTAAGCTTGTCATCAAACCTTACATTATGAAGTCCAGTTGCAAGCATTCAACATCTCTTTGGGAATTGACTCTTCAGCACACAAAATGAAAGAAAACTGAACATCAAGCATGGTTCTGGTACACCTGCATAGCTAAAAAAAAAGTCAGAAACAAAGCTTTACATAAGATATTGCCGGACACCAGTGGTCTTCAGTGGGTAATTGACAGATCAAACGCAAACTGGAACAGTTGTGGATGCCCCCTCCCTGGAGGTATTTAAGACCAGGCTGGATGAGGCACTGAGCAACCTGGTCTAGTGGGAGGTATCCCTGCCTACGACAGGGGTTTGGAACTAGATGATCTTCAAGGTCCCTTCCAATCCAACTCATTCTACAACTCCAGAAATAAAATAGACAAAGTGGGATAGTAACTTTCCTGTGGCAGAAACCAGACTAACCAGGAAACTCCTATTCCTGCATTCATCTTGATATTGTCACGCTTGCTTTGAAAACTTGACAGGATTTGAAATCATAGATTCAAAGACATAGAATAGTTGAATTCTCACTATATCAAGTATTATTTCCACTCCTAAACTGGCAAGCCTCCTGTGATCCTTCCCCAGTCCAGATAAACTCACTCCCAACGTCATTAACCTACAGAAGAACACATCAGCAATCTCTACATAGCACAAATGGCCCAGCAGTCAATCAGAACATCCAGCAACCACAAAGCACAAGCGTGTGGTTAGAAAATGAACACAGTTTAACACAGAAGACTATTAAGATGTGAACCATGAGCAACGCAGGTACAGAGCCTTGAGCAAAAGGCAAGTACAACCACAGGGCAGAGAGCAGAGGAAAAGGACATACCCACCATCAAAGATCTTTCCCCAGTTTGAACTACCCTAACCCACCACCCTGCTCAACCAGCTCACCTAACCTGGCTGAATTTCACCAATTTACAGCTGTAAATTATCTAGACTAAGACAAAATGAAACGTCATGTCACTTGCAGAAGTAGATACACAAGGCACAATTTGTGAAATTATTTTTATTTTTGAAACATGATATCCAATTACAAATAAATAATGCATACAATACAACTCAATTAGGATATACAATGTTCAAGCAGTTCATTGTAACAACCAAGACCACACTGAAAAAGAGTTTACATTAAATAACCAATTACAATAATTTACAGCTGGTCACTCGTTTAACTTTTCAGCCTGGTCCGGGGTATCCAGAAGATTGTTCCTCTACTAGTAAAGAAACAGATGTACCAATTTTATATCAAGTCCAAAGTAGTTAATATATCACATTCATAAAAATTAAAGATGCTGCATGGCATCACTCCAAAGCAGTCCTAGTATGGAATAAAAAGCTTAAGAATTTTAGTAGGATGTAGGCTATTACAAAGTTGTATGTCAAAGAGCAATTTCTGCATCAGCTTACAAGCTTTACAGGATGTTCTTCACATAGGGTTTCAATCCAATACACTATCTGTAAAATCAGCAGGATGTAAATTATGTCCCTACCTCAATCAGCACATTACTTTTCACTTTTATTTCAGCAAAATATGTACTGCTCAGACACAGCTTTCCATTGAGGTATGGTCCTGCCTGTGTGCAACCTGCAGGAGTAACAGCATCAGTGAAATTTCAAGGTCATTTTTTGCCATTAAGTCTTTCAATTTTCAGACCTACTCTGAAAACACTATTTGCTGCAAAGAACATTTATGACATCTAGCTTGAATTTAGTCCAAGCCCTGAAATGTTTTTAAATAACTGTAGGAATTTAAAAAGGAGATTCACAGTGCCCTTAGAATTTCTCAGTCAGTTATTTTTAGTAATAAAATGAGCAAATTTTCACAACAGAGTTGTTACAATTCCCAATGATTCAGAGAGTCCTGGGAAGACCTGTATTTACAAAAGCTTTGTTAAAAATCCCCCACTTCTGGGGAGCCAGTCAGGTGAGACATATACCCCTTGTTCTTGGTTTGAGCTCAGAAAGACAGTCCAAAAGCTATTCCCATTACAAAATTCCCCACATGATGGAGGGCACTACTTCCAACCGCACACCCAGCCTAAGTCACTCTACAGCTGTCTGCAGCCCTTGGGACACATGCAATACATTCCAGAAGCTACTTTTGTTCTTCTCACACCAGGCATGGGAAGACATCAAAAACCAATTTAAAAAAATATTGTAAGAAAGCAGAGATAGCAGGTAAATTTGTAGCTGGTGGAGTGGAGTTTCAACAACCCCCTCAAAAGTTGCCTTCTTGCTCAGTAATGCAAGAGGCTCTGGGTGAGAATGTGATGGCAGCCAGAAATCTCTCAGAAGCCCAGCAGTCCGCAGGACTAAGGCTGCCAGGGCAGGGAGCCCCACAACTGAAGCCCAGCTGCAGCTTACCACCCACTGCAGCCACAGTGCAGGGAAATCCCAGAGACAGAGCCCTCAGTAGGACACAGAAGTACTCAAATCTGGCAGTATTAAATTCTGAGGCTTTTGTTAGGAGTCAAAAAGAAAAAATAACAGACTCGCCACAAATATTTTAAGCCTATTGAAATATTTTTAAAGTCTCTATTTTCAGTACTGAGGCCAAGATTAATGAACTGCTTTGTTTTCACATTCTGTAGGAGGACTAAGGGTCCACAATGAATTTGATGTCTATAGAGGGAGCAATATATACTGACATTGATTTTAAATATAAAAACTGAACTGTAAAGTCAAATCCAGTTAGACCATCACCCAATCACGTGACTGCATTAAAAAAATTACTATTTTAAAACCATTTTTAAAAGTGTCATTTACGCAATTTACCCAAAAGTGGATTGCAATCCTTAGCAGAATAAAATACTAGCTTTCGATTTCTTCTGAATCAACCAAAAGCAGGCGTATTCTTTAAAAAACTGCTGCACAATGCACCAAGTGACACAGAATCATAGAATCATAGAATAGTTTGGGTTGGAAGGGACCTTAAAGATCATCGAGTTCCAACCCCCCTGCCATAGGAAGGGACACCTCCCACTAGACCAGGCTGCCCAGTGCCCTGCATAGCACTGCAGCAAAATTCTCACTAAAAAACAGCAAAAAAAAAAATTGAACAGTGTACATCCCATTCTGAGTGACAACTTAAGTCTGATGAAGCACACACACACATTTAAGTATTAGTAACGTCTAATGTACAGTCTGACACTTCCTGACATGCTTGGCAATTTCCACATTCGGATTCTGCAGCTGCTTCCCAACATGCCAGAAAAATTTAATTTACCATCTAGATATATGAAGGCATTAATCTCATTAATACTGTTCTAATTTTTTTGTTGCTTAGATTTCCATTTGACTAATTACATGAAAATTCACCAAATGGGAGCAGTTTTTTTATGGGCAGTGGGAGAGCTGGTGATGTAACATAAAACAGCACACATTTTTTCAATGTTTCAGTAGAACTATAAGTACATGGCACCTACTTGACAACTTTTGATTCCTATAAAACTGCTTTCTATAATTAATGGAAAGTGTTAATTTAAGTAGTATTTCAGAAGTTTATGAAGAAAATTTGTACACATAACATCTCCTAGAACTCCCAAGTCATCAATGCCAACAGCATGAACTCCTTCCCTCAAACATGCTTCTCCTGCTCAGAACCTCTATATGCTACACAGCAGATACTAACTGAGCATCAGGACCTTGATATTTTTAGTACTGCAAGTAAATCATACGCATGAGAGAACAATCTCCAAATTAAAGCCATTTTAATATTTGTTCATCACAAAGTTGACTGATGGATGCCTTTTCACATTCTCATGTAACCCTGATTAAAGTTTTCAAGAAATATTTTGAAAATAAAATTCACATCTCAAACAAATCTAAACATTCTCACTGAAGATGAACAGATCCCTCACAGTTCTTGAAACAACAATCACATATTTATAGTAAAAACAGAAATTGAGACTCACTTCCAAAGTAAAAATTGTGTGTGATAAACCAAGGAATAACTCTGGCTGCCAAATACATCCATCCAATATCTGCTCTTAAAGCAAAGTATGCTAAACAAAAGAAGATAAAATTTAAGGGAGATTTTTAATGGCACAAAGGGCAGCTAGGCACTGTGTGAGTTGAGAATGTAACGTAACTGTCATTATGACTTTAAAAATCCCCCCCAGTGAGATTTGGGTGAGGTCTGGGCAGCACAGGGGTCTTGTTAGACTTTGAGAAACAAGGGAAGAGCAAAGCCAACGTAATGTCCAAACCCAGAGAGAAAAAACAAAAGCTGTTACAGTCCCTCTGCTCAACGGACACTGTTAAATTCACAAAGTGTTTAGTGAAATTAATGCTGAGAGCTCCTGTTACCTGTACACAATTCAACTACAGGATGAAGTGACCACCAGCCATCTAAAAAAATGGTGCTTCCGTATTTGACAGATTATTCTTAGGTTTAACTTCTGCCATGTTAGTAACATCTTTTGTATTAAATAGGCTTTAAACTAACACCTGCAAGAGTACCTGCCTTTATGCAGAGCTGTGCCAAAACCATCTGTTCATTTTCAGATCAAAGTGAAAATAACCATTAGGCACATACTGAATGTGTATTACACAAGCTACAATGTCTAACATCTCCCTCAGATTTACACAGAAAAACAGCACAGCAGCAAACAACACGATCCTCTGTTCAACAATGAAAGCATTTTCAATGTACATAATGTTACAATGTCAATACCTCCTTATCTTTAAATAATTAGGTAAAAAAAGGCCCCCAGTATAACCATTTCTTATATAGCCAAATTCTCTCTATATACATCCAAATTTTAAAGATACAAATAAAACATTATACAGGATTTATAAATGTTTAAAAACTTGAGGCTTCAGAATTGTGGTTTCCCAAAAAGATTTGGGAAAAATCCACAGACTGACAAGGTAGAAGAGAAAATTGGAAAAAAAGGAGACAGATGCAAATTTGCTGTCAGAACATTTTACTCAACTTGCCAGTCATCACGGTGGTGGTATCAGAAGTAGCAGTTTAATCTGCAAATGAGGAATGATGGGTTTATGTGTTGATCTCAAGTGTTGAGACAGGCAATTCAAGTATTTCCTATTTGATCCAAGCTCACTGTAGCAAAGTGGTGCAGAGAAAAAAAAAATTATTTTACATTTTTTCCGTACATTCGATCAATGTCTGTTTGATAGTACGCCGTAAGCTCTTTGCGTTTTAGTTTGAAGGCATCTGTCACTAGACCAGTCTCAGGGGTCCAAGGGTCAGGGCTTAAACAAATTTTTACTGGTATTTCAAACTTCTCCAGATTAGCTGTAAAGAGAAACATTTTAAATACAGAATGTAACTGTAACCATTTTTCTACAGTTTACATAAAATGAAGAATTCCACTCTCACATAGGAAAGAACATGAAATAAATTAGAGGTGTTCCTCCAACTCCCATATTTAGCTCTGAAAACCACCATGGTCACCAACACAGTCACAGGATCTACCAGTAACTGCTCTCCAGTTCCCACAGAAGTACTTAAACAAACCCCAGCTGTTTGGGTATCCATGCTGCTCTCTAACTTAAGAAAACCTCAATGCGTGGAAGAGACAATCTCAAAACATACACTATTCTATCAGTCTCATGATAGTTTCTGGAGATAAAGTTTTAAAATTCATACTATTTTAGTGTAAATGGGCTTCTTTGTTTTTTTTCTTGATAGACCCAAATTGTTCAGTGAAAGCAAGCCCATAAGGTAAGCAATCCCCCTTACTGAAACAGAACAGTGAGCACAAAACACTATCATTTGCAAAAGCATCTGCTATGGTTGCAGACATAAGAGGAAAGAAACAAAAAAACCAAACAGCTCTAAGAAACATAAATGAATGATGGGTAACCATTCAAAAAATAACTTATTTTCAGGTTAAGAACTAAAAAATAAAAGAAATCCAGAAACATATAATTATGATGTGCAATCTGCCATTTTTTGGTTTTCCTGCACCTTTTACTCCCCTTGACATTAAGTCACAGTGTTGCATGAGGTTTTTGTTTGTTTTTTTTCAATTTCACACTACAATTGCAATTATTACTTTAAAAGTAAAGACTGCCATACCAAAGTGAAAAACAAAACTCAAATATAAAATAACACCAAAATGTGTATATATCCCTCAAGATTAAATCAAATATTGTGTGCGCAAGAAAAAAATAAAACAGGGAAGCGGCTTTGTAAACACATCCCACTGCAGCGTCTGCTCCAACCAGGGAAGAAAAATGGACTGGAGACTTGAGGTAAAAAAAAAAGAGTCTGCTGCAGGATGGAAACTGCAGTCATCATAAGGGGATCCTCCTGTAACAGGAGCCTGCAAATACCAATCACAGAGTTTAATATATTCACAAGTAATATGGAGAAGAGACAAAGATCACTAAAAGATTACTAAGGCAAAGCCTGTTGGAAGCATAAAGTTATCCAGCAAAGAAAAGACCAGGACATGTCACACAGAGGAGCAGAAGGACATAATGATACTGAGCAACTGCATAACAGACGGCAGAAAAATAGTCTTGGCAGCAAAATCTGAAAGAGAATGAATACCACCCCAAATTTAACATACACAAAGGTGATTTAAAAAACACTGTGCAGTCATATCTGATAGCTTTATGGAAAAAAAATGCTCAGCGATGGTCAGAAGCAGAAATGAGGCAGAAATTATGATGGAAGAACAAGCACTGTGGCAGTGCTTGGTTCTGCACCAGAACAGCTAAATAGACTACAGCCAATTAGCATGAAAAAGATAGAGCTAAGAGGGAAGTAAGAGACACTGAAAAAAAATGGCGACTTCAGCTGTGACTGCTCTCCCGTACACAAGCTTGGCAGAGACAAACCGAAAGAGCAGCTTGGCAGGGCTAAAACAAACAGGAGGCATTTCTTCACATGAACAGAGCTGAGCCGTGCAACTCCAAGAGCCAGTATGGGTACTGATACAGAGTATTTGCCTAAATCTACCTTAGTGTAAGAAAAGTCTACTGAAATTTATTAACTACAATGGCAATGCATCCTATTTTTAGGGCTGGTGTTTATCTGTTTCACAGACATTATAGTCCATACTGTTAGTACCCTCTTCCCAGCTACTCACCTGCCATGGCAGCCTCAGTGAGCAACTTCAGTACTTCTTTTTCCATCTCAGGACTACTACAGATCTCTTCCCAGGTTCCTTTAAATCCTTTCTTTCGAGCTAGTTCTACAAGCTCCTTTTGGTTTGGCACAACAAATCCAACGATGTAAGAATGGAAGCTGAGAAAGTACAATGCACTTTAGTATGAATTTCATGAAGTTAACAGGTCTCAAAAACATTTCAAGTTGAGGGGTCGGCACTTTATACAGAGATATTGCTCTTAACAGCTGGTTTTTGTTCACCTGATAATCTGAAATAGTACAGAAATTACTTTTGCCTGCTTAAAAATAAGTGAAATTGTGATCTCAAAGACTTTGGAAAACACCAAAGTACAATTGAAGATTTTTGTGCTGGTGCAAAGTTTAGAGAAAATGTGAAAAGAACCTCACACAGTATCTCCTTGTGTTCTAAAACAAAGCCAATTACAGCATCAGAGCTGAAAGGGATGTCAGATCATCCAGTTCATTCATTTGCCTTGAAGCAACACATCTAACAGGTGTTTGTCTAACCCATTCTTGAACATCAGGCAAATGCCAACACCAATGTTTCACTACCTCTAGCACTGCTCAACTGCTCCTGATAGCTATTCCTGACTCACTCTCTCTGCAGTTTACATCAGTTGCATTTTCATGAAGCCAACAGTGAGACATTCTGCCCCTTTTCCCAGCAGTCATCTATTTGTTCACAGATTGTTACTAATTTTTTCCTTCTCATCTGTCTAGTCTTTCTTCCTCTTTAGAAGAAGAGAGCACTGTTTAAATCCCTAAGTCATGCATTAGCACTCTGCCCAGACATTTCAAGCAATCTCCCTTTTCTCAAGAGCTGCATGTGTAATTCTGACCCTTTAATGCTTGGTAGAGCAAAAAGATCATTATGCATCTTGCAGGCTGGTTATGCATCTGACTATGCCATACTCTTCACCTTATTATTATAGCATGTCAGCACTAGTTGGTGGTCCTCATCTTCTATTTTTGCAGTTTATTCAGGTGGAAGTACAGTTCACATTTCCTCTTTTTAAACTGGTCACTATTTTCAAGCAAATCTCCACCTAGGTTAGAATTCTAATTCTGCCCCCTCCACTGTCATTTTGGTCCTGTCCCATCTTAGCCATATACAGCTTTCACAAATCTTTTCAAATCCCTCTTTCACCAGACAGATCATTAATGCAAAATACAGAACCTTAGCTCAGATAAAGAGATTAGTTACCCTTCAAGGTGTCCAAAATATTTCAAAACACTAACCCTGAATACTTCTTTGGTTACTGCACATGGCTACTTTCCCCTTTGTTGCAGTATGAACTATAATGTGCACCACACAGCAGTTGTGAAGACTGCACAAGAGTCATTGACAAACACATGCTTCCCTTGCATCATCTGTAGACAAGCTTTGCCTGTTGGCTGACCTGAAATTGTTCCCTATCATTTTTCCCTATCTAAGGAAGAACTTGCAAAAAAATCTTCAGACTAGCTGACTGCACACATCTCACCTTCTGCTTTTGCCCGTTATTCCCCATCACCTCATGCTATACTTCCTACTTAAAACTCCTGTAACTTCACCTCGGGTCTATTCTGTCATATGCATGAAGGCATCCAGAACACAGGGGATTCTGCCCCTTTTTATACCTGGTTCCAGTAATCTCTTGCTATTCTTAAGGTCGCATCCAGAAGTATTACCAGTGTTTCCAGGGAGAAAAAGCACATAGAAGTAATGACCTGGCTCAGTAAGCCTCACACTTTTGATTCATCTAAATTTTTGATTAGAACAATACTTCCTCTGGACAAATTAGTTCATCCAACTCTGCCTTTTCCAGGAAAAGCACTTTGGAGCTGACAGCTCCTGGTATAGGCAGTTCTTCATTCTGTAAACCTTAATTTGCTGCAGTACAAATGTTAAAGCACGGTCTATCTTGAGAAGTATCCTGAAGATGACATGATCTCTCCACTACTGTTCTTTCTGTAAACTATTTGAATTTGCTAAGTTCATCAGCCTTGGAGGTCATGGCAACAGCATGAAGGAATAAAGGCCTACCTAAGAGATACCTATAGTAGTGCTACATGTCAATATCACTGTTTCTATTCCTTACCACCTCTCCTTGAACTTCCTGCTGAGAATTCCCTTGGGCTTTTTGCCATGTCTTCTCATTCCTCAGATAAATGTACTACTCATTCTCCTGACACAATGCTTGATATCCCTGAATATGTTTTGGATGAGTGAAGTGCAGATAAAAGCACCAGGAATTTCCTCTGCAATAGCTCTAATCACAATTCCTTTCAGCAAACATTTTATTTCTTATCTCACCAAGTATGTTTTCTTCAGTGTTCAATGCATTCAGCTTCTAAAGCAGTGATACTTGTGTGAACACTTTTGACTCCTTGCCATTGCATTCAGAGGAGATATACAATCCAAGATCTAAAGTCAAATCACAGATTTAACCTATTTGTGAAGTCTGCTCTACTTTTCTATGTGTGAGGTAAAACTGCTCTGAATAACTCTGCTTACATACAAGATCACACAGACAAGGTCCAGGATGATTACCATTAGTTAACACACATGAAAAACAATACCACAGAGAACCAGGTGAACAAACCAAAAGTTAATTTTAATTTTATTTTTTACCAATGGGCAATTCTCTAGTGTGCTAGCCCTGGTCTCCTTCATGAAAAGTGGAGCTTTTTTGGTCATACTGGAAAACAGAATATTTCTGATCATTTAGAAGCTCCCAACTGACCTTCCAAACATCAAAATGACAAGAAATAATGATCACCTGAAGCATCCTTATACATTAAGTCTACATCATGTATGGGTAGGAAATTCTTGCAATAGAAACTTAAGCCTAATTTGGCAGTGCACTCAGAAACCAAATAAAAAGAACATTTGGTCATAGTTTATCATGTGCTTGTATAGTATTTATAGAGTGTGCTCTATTAAGCTTCAAAGCTTCTGCTTGTATACTGCAGGAGTTAAAGAACAGTATTTTTCATGTGTAAACCAGTTTCTGGCATGTTGGTGGGTCTTTTCCCCCCTGTTCCTCCAAAGCACAACAGTAATTCTTTTAAAGAACAGGTCCCAGCTAAATACAGAAAGGAACAAAGTGTCCCAGGGCTTTTATAGGTAATCACCTCTGAAGTACTTGAGTGATGCAGAGCTTAGCTGCTTATCAGACAAGGGAAAAGGGAAAAATAATATTAAACATTTTAAGTTCTAGTTTTGACAGAGACGCAAAATCCTTAAGTAAACAGTTTAAAAAAGTACACACATGGAGGGGCAAAAAATTCTGCTTATGGCTTCAGCAGGACAGACAAAAACAGAGTAACAACAAAACATCAGCTGCCTCTTACCTGCTTGCATACACACAAATGTTATCCACTAGGGAAAGATTCTTTAGAGCTGCTTCTACTTTGCCAAGAGAAACATATTCTCCTGCCTGGAGCTTTACAAGATCTTTTTTACGATCTATTGAGGAAAAAAGGAATCAAATGTTAATTACAGAACACAAAACTGTAGCCACTGACTTTGCATCTTTTTTGAAAAGTACACACAAATGCCAAAAGATGAGCTGACTCATGTTTGCTGAATGCACCAGAAACATTTAATATTAGGTCTCCAGACATGGCATTTTATCAAACTGCCCTTCACTTAAACATGAAGCCCACTTCAATACCATGCATTTTGCATCTTTAGAACAGAACCTTCTCTTGGACAACAAAAAACAGTGTCTGGCCAAAAGCACTCATTTTCTGCTGTCTGCTCCAGACTCTTCAGGCAGGAAATACAGAATTTGTGACATGCTGATATTTATTCCCAGGCTACATCTATATTTAAAGAGCAAATATCCATGCTCACCTCAGGTTAATAACTTACCAATGATTTTTAAACATCCATCTTGATGAAACTCTCCAATGTCCCCAGTATGGAGCCACCTCTGCCCATTCTCATCAACAGTGAAATCTTTTTTGGTTCGTGCTTCATTTTTGTAGTATCCCACAGTCACATTTTGCCCTCCAATGAGAACCTCACCTCTAGGGTATGGTTTATCAGTATTATAATATCCACCTAAAAGAGCAGTTTTTGTTAAGTTAACAAGAATTAAAATATATTCCAAAGCAAGAATTCCTATTAATTTTACTATTTAATTACAGAACTAAACACTTGAGTAAGACTTTAGCCAATGTCACCAATTGCATAAGTAGCTCAATAAAAGAGGTGGTTCAGCAGCTATAACATTCAGCAGCTATTTAACATGTGTTTGCAATCAATTTCACACACATGCAGAGGGCAAGTGCCACATTACACAATCTTTCTCTCAGGACTAACACAGTCTCTCAGTTTCACATACACTTGAACAAGGGACGTGAATTTTACCTCATATTTTAGGAAAGAAAAAAGCTAAAAGGTTTCACATTAGACCAAAACACCTTTAATTATTATGTGTTGCCACTGTATATTACATAAAAGCCTACAGTGAAATTAAATCACTTAAACACATCTCAAGTTTTATAAAAACTTTTTAATACAGCTTCTATTCCATATCTCAATATCTAAATTACTTTATAACAAGATCATTTTAAAACAGGAGCAACAGAAGGTATAAAACACACTTCAGCCAAAGTCTACTGACCAGCAGCTCAGACACAGCATACAAGAGCTGAATCCTGCCCTGCAAGAACAATGCTCTGAATCAAGAGTTACACTGTATCTACACAATACACACACAGTTATAGTGACTGGAATAAAATAAATAGCATAGCCAAAGAGAATCATAGTATAATCCAGTCAAAACACCACTCACATTGATAGCGTCTGTCTAGATATTCTTAAGTTTAAGATCCACTGAGAAATTAATTTTAGCTTTTTTCTTCTCAAGATGAAACTTAAAAAAAAATTAAAATTCCAAGAAACATTTTCCAACTACTACTAATGAGCAAAGCACAATAGAAAAATAACTAAATAAAGATCTTACAGATACATATAATTTAACTGCATACAGAAATCCTTACCTTCTTCCCAGTTCATTAACTTGATTTCACAACAGACTAAAGGTGCTCCCACTCTCCCTGTAGTGTAGTCCCAAACTAGAGTTCAAAAAAGAACAATATTTCTGAGAAAAAATTTTCACCAGAACTGAATTACAAAGATGTTTGTTGTCAGGCAACTCATTTAGTAGAAGTTGACATCAATTTATTTCATAAACTGTATTAATTAATTTTAATTCATAAAACAAAACTCTAAAGAAAACCAAGGTAACAGTGATGAAATGCTTATTCTATGAAGAGGACAGATGGCTGTACTCATAGGTACTTCCAGTAATACCAACACAGCTTTGACAGCCCATGTGAATCAGATCTCAGAAGCTGCACAAAAACTTCAAATAATATTTCATGGGCTCAGATATAAGTAGAAACAACTCAGGGAGACTGTATTTTGATTCACTTTCCTGAAGCCTGTGTTCCCAAACACTTCTGCATATGGGCACCTTTCTAAAAGAGCATCACTGTAGGCTACATCATTTGTATTACAGTTCCATTTCCCAGACTCCTCCCTGCAAGCTACTATAGAAGCTATTTTCAAAATCCTCCAAGAATACAACCCATACCACAGCAGTAGCTTGTGGAACACAAGGAATGCAATTTAAGTTCATAGCATAACGTAGGCATGAACCTTAGATGCTCCTCACATGATTCTCTGGTTGATTACACTATTAGCCAAAACATAGCAGATCTGACTGTTTTACCATGGAATGAAAGTGAGATTTTAGTCCTAAAGGCCAAGTTCTGCTACATCAAATTAAAATCTGGTACAGGCTTTTGCATTCCATTTGTATTTTTCAATATACCCACCAAAACAGGAAATAATTTAGTCAGTTGAACTGGTAAACACATTAATGGCATAGTCCCATTCTCACTATTAAAGGCTTCTCTATCTCAAATGCGAACACAGATTTTATACACAGGTCATTAGCTTTGGCACAGTGTTAGACATTACAATCACAAGTGATTCCCAGGACCCTTCAATTGTGTTTGATGGGATGTGCCAAATGGGTACACTGCCAAAGATGATCATGCAGAGGGCTCAGCACAGATCACCAACCTTCCATGATTGTTCCAGCGCCTGCTGACTCAGTTAGCCCATAGCCCTGTCCCACAGGGCAACAGAAGCAAATGTTCATAAAGCGCTGTGTAGCTGCAGAGAGTGGAGCTCCTCCACAAAGCAGGATGCGAATTTTTCCACCTAGCAGCATTCGGACTTTCCGAAAAATAATGCTAAAACACAAAGGTAAGATTATTATTATGTATTTATTTCTTAAAAACAAAACAAGAGAGTTATCTAATTTTATATCTGAACTGAAAGCTTCCATCTAACGTTTATGGTATTCAAGAAAAACCCTGAAGGAGCACATTTAAATTTTCAAAAACACGGGCATAGAGTTATTTGAAGACAGGTTATATGTTTTGAGAACAGAGACTTAGTAAGACAGTGCGATTCTTTGATTTTCTCCTGAATATAATTTAAATTAGCTGTATAAATTTTTCAAATATACTATCCTTTAATCACACTAAAGTTGGAAGTTAGACTCCACGATCCTTACAGGTTCCTTCCAACTTGAGATTTCAAGTGAAAATGCAAGGTCCATAGGAAAAGACTTCCTGTCTTACCATAGAATAATTTGGGTTGGAAGGGACCTTGACAATCATCTAGTTCCAACCCTCCTGCCACAGGCAGGGACACCTCTCTCCAGGTCAGGTTGCTCAATGCCTTGTCCAGTCTTACCCAAAAATTGTATTAAACCATTACTAGAGTCCTGATGAACACAATGCAATGAATAGAAATCTACGATCAGATTCAAGTTAAATTTCATCAGGAAGTATTTAAAATCATCAAACTCCTTATTTGTGGTTTCAATTTTCACTTAACTACACTCATTCATGTTTAAAGTGTCAACATTAAGACAAAGATAAGAACATAAAAAGCATTTCTCGTGCCATTAAAATTAACCTCACCTGTCACAGAGGGGGGTAGTGTAACCTTTGGAGATCTGTTCCATTTTGTAGTTGTAGGCCAATATAAATAAATTCCTCTGGAAACTGGTCATTTCATTCACTTTATTCATGACATTTTTGTAGATACGATCCATAATTTCCTAAATGCACAAAAAGATTAACTCAAAATAGCAGAAATCCTAAATTCGGTACCATAAGAAAGAACATAACCTATAAATGCTAGTAAATTTCAGACAATAACCCATACTCAAGTCGCTTCCCTTCCACCACTAAGAGATGGCAAGATGCTCACAGAAACAAAAAAACCCAAACAACTGAGCATGAACACAATCCCAAGCCTGCTGCTAACTGTATTCCATTACTATGATGAACACTAAATGAATAATTAAAATAGCAATCTACTCCTCATACCTATTTAAGCGTTGAAAAACATTGCTACTAATATGATAATCTTCACCCTCAACATTCAAACAAATATCAAAAATACTATTATAAGCTAGCTTATTAGAAAATGTTTTACTGTTTTTCTTTAAACGATCAAAGTATAGCTTGGGTTGGAAGGGATCTTTTAGGGTCATCTAGTTCAATCTCTCTGTGGTGAGCAGGGACATCAACTAGATCAGGTTGCTCAGAGCCTGTCCAACCTGGCCTTGAATGCATCCAGTCGTTGGACGTCTACCACCTCTCTGGGCAACTTGTGCCAGCATCTCACTACCTCTATTTTAAAAATAATTTTTCTTTATATCTAGTCAATGCTCTTTTAGTTTAAAGCCATTAGCCCTTGTCCTACAACACCACACCCCATGAAAATGTTCATTCCCATGTTTCTTATAAGCCCCTTTAAGCACTGAAAAGCTGTAGTAAAGTCTCCCTGCAGCCTTTTCTTTGCAAGGAACAACCCCAACTCTCTCACCCCACCCTCATAGAGGAGGGCAGTTCCTGCTCTCAGGATCATTTTTGTAGCACTCCTAAGAATCTGCTCCAACAGGTCCACATCTTTGCTATACAAAGAACAGGAACTCTGTGCTTGGCCTTTATGAATCTTACGAGTTTCTCATTAACCCATTCGCAAACTCATCCAGATCCCACTGAATGGCATCCCATTCCTCAGGGGTGTCAACTGCACCACTCAGCCTGGTGTCACTGATTTTGTTATGCATTATATACTTAATTTATCCTTCAGTTACTTACCGGGACAGCTGCCATCAGGGTTGGTTTAAGCGTAGTGACATCACCTTTACTTCCTTTCTTTATTTTAGATGACTAAAGCAAAGAACAAGTTTACTAGTAGACACATTCAAATTTTTTAAATGTGAGAAGCATTTTTCAAACATTTTTATTATATTTTAACAATTAAACCTAGCCCAGAGTGCCAGTCAGAACCATCAACAGTCTCTCATGCAAAATGTAGAAAAGAAGCTTTTTAAAGAAACATTGCAAAGATCTGATGTAACTGGTTTCAGTCTTTTTTACCACATGGGCTTATATAAACAACATACCTGGTCAGCTAATGTCTGAGGTGAAGAGTAACCAATGCGGCACCCATGAGACAGACACACAAGCTCAGCACTCAGCTCCAGAACATGAGCAAGAGGCAAATAGCCAATATAAATGTCTTTTTCCCTGTAAAAAATTTTTCAAAGATAGGTTTATGGTGTACTGTTAGAGTCCTCAGGTTAAATTTGCAGACAGCTTACTGCAGAACTAAAGGACACAGAAAAATGCCTGTAAGTCTGAGAATGTCTTTCAAATATTACAAATTTTGTTTCAGAAGTTGTGTACTATATACTTTAGGTTTAAGGCATGAATGAAGTACGATATTTGCTCATCTCAAGACAATAAACCACATTTTACAGTTGCAAAAGCAACTCTCTGGACATTATTAAAAATTGCACAAAAAATAAAGAAAACAATATTTAACAGTAACCAAAAGACAGGTGGCTTAAGGAAGATTTCAATCACTCTAGTGCAAGGGGCCCTACAGGCTTTGTGTGTCCTAATTTTGTCCAAACACAGGTGACAAAGGAACAAATAATGCATGAAGTAGGCGCAGCATTTAATCAAGTACAGGAAGATGCTCAGACATCAGTACATGATATGATGTGTTACCGACACTTAATATTTTACAAAGTAATTAATCTAAATGCATACACGACTACATGCCTTTTTATTTAGTGGTAAATAACAGTTGGTACGTACCCAAGATTTGGAATCCTCTCAGCCATTCCAGTTATCCCTGCAATTATGTTGCAGTGGGAGATCATAACCCCCTTAGGAATGCCTGTAGATCCACTTGTGTACATGATCACTGCAATATCAGAGGGCACAGGCCTGGATTGCTGTTTGTTTCCTGTAATTTATGTAAAAAAAGAACACGTAACATGGAAAGACCATGAGATCTGATAGGTATTTCTCCAGTCATTCCAACACAACATGACATGACTACTGCAACTACACTTTGCTTTCCATCAAAAAAAAAAAAAATGCAGTCAAGTTTGAGTGCCTTCACAAAAAGTAGGAGTTGCTGCGCAATACTTCGAGTGTCTGCACTAACCTCCCCACAAAACCATTTTTAATTTGTTATCCGTATTTCTGTAAGACACAAAAATAGGCAGACCTCTGGCTTGTCCAACATATGTGAGCTCTGCATCCTTAGGAAGCTTGCTGCACCCATCCCACATTGCCAAGGGTCAATCCCCACTTGGAAAACTACTTTTTCACGTGCCCCTAACAGGGGAATGACATGCTGCTCCACTAACAACACCTGCAGCAAGGCACTGCTGAGCCTACACAAGCCCATTTCCATAAACATTTTAAAGAAGTTCAATAGCTTGAATAGGATTAAAGTGTTTCTAAAAAGCTTGCACTGATAAAAAGTGAAAACAATTGCGTTTATTCAGGGGGAAAACTGTATAATGCTTAGCACTTGTGGCACAGCACACACATTGAAAGAGAAGAGTGAGGGCGTATTTATTAATTTCCCACTCACTGAGTTCTCAATATCCTGCACCATAAACAATTCACTAGAGCACTCCATGATTTATGAATGGTTAACTTAACAAAGATAACATTCCTGTATTGCAATGTACAGTATGTGATAATTAAAAGACAGAAAAAAGAAGAATTAGACACCCTTTATAATGGTACATGGATTTAAAAATATCTGTGAAACAAAGCCACAAATTTATTGTTGTTGTCCAAAACAGTTTCAATGGCACATAAAAATGGTACATCAAAAAGGGAAAAACCATCTTTTAAACTGAGAGATCACAAAGTTGGAAGCAGCAGGCAGAGTAACCACCCACCACACTCCTCAAACAAAATTCAATCTATTATCCATGTGCAGCAGCTCACAGACTCTGAAAACCCAATAAATAAGGACAAAAAAAGCAACTACGGAATATATGAAATCTCAAGATAGTAGGTTTAGCAGCTCTTCAGAGCCAAGAATATAAACGTGTTATAAAAGTTAAAATAGCTTCTATAATGCTGCATTCTAATCCTGGAAACATTACACAGATTGGAAACAGATCAGTTTCAGGAAGGCAACAAATTAAAACCAAATCAATAAAGTGAACCATTTTTATTACATTTAAGTGACTATTTTGCATTCTGTTATTTGTGAATTTAACAAGACTTAATGGTAATGAATTGCTCATGTGCTTGCTATAAAACATGTAATAGGTTTCTCTGTGTGTTCTGAATAACTTGGTTTTAATATGTCTGACCATAAGAATGCTTTCTAAGTTTCTATCCCAGCCTCTATGCCTATCCTAAAAAATGCTCTTCAACATGTGAAACTTGTTGTGAAGGTGTTTATAGTTTTTATAGAAGCATTTTACTCCTTGAAAAAGCAAACAAAAAACCTCACAACCCAAAAATCCAACCACAGATTTTGCTTAAAGAAAAACCAGATGATAGAAGAATAATCACAGCATAGTTTTTCTTTTGAAATTTGCAGTTTGTCCAACTTTACTCGACAGGATCAAAGTACAAGAATAAATCAGATGATGCCAAGAGAAAGAAGAGATAACCTACCCATGTCTGCCTTGGCCCCCATAGCTTGTACAGAAGCCATAGTGTGAACAATGACACCCTTGGGAAACTCTGACCATGTTGTTGGCTTGCCATCCACTGTAATAATATGTCGCAGCAGTGGAACTTGAGTAACTATTTCCTATAGAAATAAACATGCATTCAGAAATCAGGAGAAAAAAAATAATCTATTGTATAATTTTTTTTAAAAAGCATGGACATGAAATATGAGGTTTTAAAATTACTGAGTATAAATCTGTCTAGCTCAAACTAGCTGCAAAGCTTGAAGTTTTCCACACTTACATTTGCAAGACTGATTGAACTTTCCATTCATGAGTCCAAAAACTTTTCCAGCCCTTTACTGATCTATGTCTTATTTCAAGAAGAGGCCACAAATAAGACTGCAATGACTTGTAGAGATAATTGACTTTCCATTCTCATAGAACGCAAAGAAAAACTGGCTACGCTGAGGTCATAATAATTCTTATATTTCTTTTTAATTACTGTGGTATTTGAAATAAACAACAGCTAGGAAACGCACATAAAACTATTAGTTAAGCACTAGTGAAGTAATTCAAGCAAAATGAGAGCTTGAAAACATTTATCAGTGTTCTAGCAGAAGAGATGACTACGATCATTATAGAATGGTTCAGGTTGGAACTAGATGATCTTTAAAGTCCCTTCCAACCCCACAATCTATAGCAGAAGTAATTACTTCTATTGTAAGCAGAAATACGCAGGCACTATACACATCCTGTCACTCTATTGGCTAAAAAAAAAAAAAGTCTGGCAAATCCTCATTCTAAATTTACCAACAGCATAGTTTTTATTTACAACAATTCCTTTATGTTAAAAGTTTAATTCCCCCAAAACACCTCATAATGAAACTCATGCAGGACAGTTGTTCTACTTGCTTACTCAATCTGGGTCAGTAAGTCAAAAAGTTTCTTAACTCTTCTAATGTTTAGTAAGCTTCCCTTCCACTGGAAAACCGTTCTAACTCTTCAAGCACCCATCTTTAGATTCAAGAGTCACTCTCTGCTGGGAAAATATCCAACAATACATCATGAGGATGGTCACATTTAGCTATTCATACACAGTTTATACATTTTTTGTTCCTCCCACTTGCTTCAACTGTCAAATTTATAGGCACTAAATCCAGCCAGAAACCATAGCAGTTTCTTGAGAAGATGTTGGTGCAGGCAGTACTGTAGCTCTTCAGTAGTGCAAATTGATCATCCTTTTCTCTGAAGGCATTAAGGAGCTTGAATCCCACTGAAAGTTACCTTTCATTTTGTTCAGTACATGAAGACATATAGATAAACCTTATTCTAAAAGAAGTATCTGCCCCATGGAAAGGGAATAAATTATTGCTTTGTACAACAGAATCAGATCTTTCAACAATAGTAAACAGATCCAGCAAAAAGAGATAAATAAGAGTTTTCTGACCTTCAATTTTGTTTGCATCAGCTCTTTACTAGTAATAATACTGGTCACCTCTGTTTCATTCAGTCCATGAACTATTGCTGGGCCTCCCAGTGTAGCATACAGAGTAACCACTGAAACAGAAAGCAAGGGGGAAAAGGTGAGTATCTGAGTTACTTTTTCAAGTAGAGTTTACAATAAAGGGCTGAGATTAACCTATTCTAAATTAGCAACACAGTAAAATTATTTGTCAATTCCTAAAAAGGTGGTGCAGTTCCATGCTCTAAAAAAACTGGCTGCTAATTAGAAAACAGTACAGCTTTGTAATATAAATTATCAATACACAAATCTTTGACTATAGTATTTCACCTGTTTATTTAAGACTACAGGATAAAGATTTAATCATCACAGTCATCAGACATCAAACTGGCATCATGAGACTATAGAACAGCAAGGAAACAAAAAAAGTTTAGGAAATTGACTGTTAGAAATACCGTCTCTTTTATCTATGGACAGCTCACTAGCAGTTGAGCATTAAACCACAATTATTTCATATTCACAATTTCAAAATCATGCTTTATTTCCTGACATTTTAATGAGAACTGAATCAGAAAAAGACAGGAAGAGACTGAGGAAGAACAAGGCAGTTCAAAAAGGAAGAGAAATATTGTCCTCATAAAAAGAATAATTTCCTATTTTCCGAGCAGAAAGCTTAACAGGGGCATATCATAAAAGCTGTGAGCTACACAGTCATTAATAATTACAAGATCAGTGCTGGAAGTTTTATCACATTCATTACCTGATTTTCCTTTATATTTCAGCTTGGATTTAGCGGAACATTTAACCAACATGATAATTAAAACAAGACAGCCCACTCTATGCTAGGCCTGTAATTACAGTAGCTTCACTGCAGCAAAAATAGCAAAGAAAAATAAAGTAAAACCAAACTCTTTAAGACTTGAAATCCAGGGAGTTGCTAATCCCCTACAGCTTACTAAGGAAGAATTCAAAAGCAGTTTCCTTACACAGAAAAGTAAATAGTTGGCCTCTACTTATTTTTTCCTCGTTAAAACAGCCCATCATAGTTCAGAACTGTTGCAGGGCAAATGCACATGCACTGTGTTTTCTTTAATTTGGTGGGAGCAGAGTCCAAAGAGAGTCTCCACCAGTTCCCACGAGCTCTCCCTACTTGCTGCAGTGACCCCTCTTACATAAACAGCCAGCAGAGATCCAGCGTCCCCAAGCCAACGAGTGCAAAATCCAGATGACACACCACCCGGAAAGAGAAGTAGTTTCCGAAATAATCATTCATACAGTTAATTACTCATCTAGAAATTAGCATATCAAACACAACTTAGAGCCAAAGAGAGATGGATCATTTATATGCTCACGTCATCAATACCAGAGAGAAAAGAAAAAATCTGCAGTGCCCCTGATTGGTGAAATTCTCCCTTTACAATGGTAAAGAGTCCTTCACACAGACAAAGAAAAAACAGGTTTAGTAATTCAAAAGTGGAAAAATAAAAAATAAATTGACAGAAAAGTACTATCTCCTGCAAATACAAGACTTAGATAGCTTCAAACAATGTAAAAATCTGCAAGTGAATCATAAAACTGTTTATGTGAGTAATCCATAACATAAAATCACTTTCCCCATTTTAACTCCTGAGCTCAAAAGGAATTCTCTGCAGAAGATCCTGCTCTCAGTTCTGGGCACGTACCATCAGATTTAATGCACTTCAGGTTCAGAAAGAATGTCACAACACCACCAAAGCAGTTAGCTGTTGTGAAACCTAAACACCAAAAAATGCTAATATAAGTCATTTGGCAATGTCTTGTAAGGCTACTCCAAGTTCACCATCTGAATTTTATAACTCATTCAGCAAAGCGACTGCATGAACACCACATGATAATGTCATCATCTGCCAACAAACGAGTCAGACAAGTTCATGTAGGATAAAATACAGCTTAGATGCTAAATACCACGTCAGACAGTGTGCCGGAGCACGTCTCAGTAAGGGAATTAAAAGCATGAATCCAACAAAACCAAAACCATATGCATACCATTCTACACACGACATCCATCCACTCTCTTTTTTCTTTTTTTTCTCCTCAAATTACAAAATCTTCCCAGGATTTGTAAGTGCACACTGCTTTCAAAGCAAAGCAACTGACACAAGCCTTAGCATTCAGTCACTAGGAATCCTACAGATTTCAAAAGGGAACTGACACAGTGTATTTAGACACGTTGTTTCAACGCAACACAGGCATCTCATCTGAGAGCAGGCTGCACAAGTCACTGCTCTGGAACGCAAGTTAGCAGCAGTCACTCATTGAAGAAAGCACAAAAATTTAGGCTGTATCACTGAATTTAGGCTGTAAAGCACCTGTGAAGATCACTTACACAGAGACTTCATTAAAGCAGAGCATTCAGGGCCACTGCCAGTTCCACTTTAAGTATCTCCAAGAACGGAAATACTAAAACCATTCTAAGATTTTGCTCTGCTATTCAGTCACCCTCACAATGAGGACATTTGTCCTAATATCTAATCAAACTTTACCATGTACCAACTTGTTTCAGTTGTGTCCTGTTCTATCAAAAAGCACCTTAGCACCACGTCTGGCTCCATCTTCCCATTAGGCAGCTTTAGACAATACCACGATCACAACCCACTCAGCTTAACACTTAACAAACCGCACTCCATCAGCTTCTTCTTGTATGTCATGCTCTCCAATTCCTTCAGCGTCTTGGCAGCTCCCCACTGCACTCACTCCACTACATCAAGTTCTTCCTTTCCTATTAGCAAACTCCACACAGTATTCTAGATCTGGTGGTCTCACCAGCATCCAAATAGAGGAGAAGGACTACTTCCCTGGTCCTACTTGCTGTACTTATCCTACAACCACCCAGGATGGTGCTGGTCTTCACTACAAGAAGACACTGTGCACTCCTGAACGACTCCATATCCAAGATCGTCAGGTCCTTTTCTCCAAAGCTGCCCTCCATCCAGTTGTCTTCCAGCCTACACTGGAACATCAGATTATTCCAGCTCAGACAAAGGAATTTGTAATTGTCTTTATTCAACTGAATGAGGCTCCTGACAGCTCACTTTTCTAGGTGACATCTCCTCTGAACTTCAGCCCTGCCCTCCAGTGGACTGGCTGCTCTTGTCAGATTGCTACAGGTTGTGATCTCCTGCATTTACAGTGTCCCATCATCCAGTTCTTCAATAAAGACATTAAACAGTATTGGACTTGGTATTAACACCCAAGGGCTAAATAGTTTGAATGTAAGGATACTACAGGAAACCGTGCCAAAGGCTTTGCTAAAGTCAGATCCACTCTCACCTTCTCCACAGCAGCTTCTACATTATCCTGGGGGAAAATAAGAAGCATCCCCTTTGAGCACACCACATAATCCAGCCATCAGGTGAATGACACACTGAGGAGTGATGATGAAAGAGATGTTTGTAAACACTTCCTGTCCTAAACTGAGATCAGAAGTCGAGATGAGCAAAGCCCAGAGCTCCTACACATATCCTTCTGCCGAAGCACAGGCTAGAGTTATCTATACAACAGGCTTTGAACTGCGGCAGAGATGTACCATGCACATAGTTGCAGCCCCCTGCATGACTCCAGCAGAAGGGGAGCAGCTTTGCATTTGTCTCTGCCCTGTGCTGTGAAGCTGTACGAGGATACCTCCAGACAGCCCATCCTATTCCACCACTCCTGAACAGCAACTTCACTGCAGCCTGCAATTCCTCAGTACACACATCCTACTGAAAGAGCACCTTCTTCCTACGCAGACCCTGCTCTGCCCCAATATGCTTTCCACAGTAAAACAGCAGAAGACTAATAGGTAAGTAATTACAAATAGCAGAATGGGGCTGTTAGTGGACAGAAGATCCCTAGAGACACTTTCCTTACAGCCAACTCCATGAGAAAATGCAGAGTATCGTCCAGGTCTGAGAACCTATTCTCAGCCTACTGCTAGGTTTAGGGATCCGAAAGGTATGAGATTAAACCAGACACTATGGATCAGGGTGAGACTGACTTTAAATGACTCACCAAAACCAAACACAGCTGTAAGGTTTCTGCCATAACAATTAGAGCTCAAACTTATCATTCAGCATAGTCTCAAATCGGCATTCAGGTTAAATCAGGACATACTAAATGACATGCAAAGGTCTATGAGAAAGACAAGAGGCAGAGAAAGAAAGAAGAATATAAAAATGTAAAAGATAACTCAGAGCTTAGGCTCAGCTCAGTGTAAGGAATGACAGTTTGTAAAGAAGTTGCTTAAACTTCTCAATTCAAGAGAGCTATCCAGAATCATTTCAGGATTCACTCATTGGACATAATGATACTCTTTGTTTAGTTACTAATTAAAATCAAAACTGAAAAGCTGACAAAACATCTAGATGAAACAGAATTTGCAGGCACAGATGAGGACTTGACATCAAACTCCTGAAACTTAGTCAATGAATTGATGTGCTATGCTTGTTCATTTTCAGAAAATTGGGAATCTGTACTGATTTGGACCAAGAAAAAATAAACCTCTCAAATTCATTGAGCAAGATACACTTAGTGAAAGCACACTCCAGCTGCAGATACAGGGTCTGCCTTGCACAGACTTTTTATTTGCAGTTTTAGCAGTTCTGCATGAACTTCATATGAAATTTTCCTAATGTTTACAATCAAGTAACTAAAAGGTTTGTGTTCAGATTGTGCAAGATCAAAAGAAGAAGGTATCTGAGGAAAGGCACACACTTACGCTGGTAGTTGTACATAAAGCAGGCCTGGGCTGCAATCATCCACTCGGCTCGGGTCTCACAGAAGATGGCAATGTTAGTCTTTGGTTGCTGACCCAGTACTGCTAAGCCCTTTCCAAAATTAACAGCTTTAATGTATACATCTTCATATGAAAGCCAGGTGTACTTGCCAAGGATGACCTAATAAGAATAATAAACTCAATTCAGAAAATTAAAATCCTTAACACAAGTTCTACCACATCTCTATTCACATGAAGAAACCACAAATTTATTTCAAACGTAAAACATGCTCAAACTCTAAAAGCAGTGTATTCAAGATAAATAATATTTTTGCCAAAAACTACAGAGTCTGTGGAAGTTCCAATACAAATACTGCAATGTCTCCACACTTCATATCAACTTAGTTTCAGTTTTCACTTTAGGAAAGAACACTATTCACTCCCCTCGTTTTTCACAGCTTCAGAAGCCCTTCTAAAGGCTGTGGTTATCTGACATATTTGCCTGCAGATTTTTTACAGAGGTTTCTTTGTTTTTATTATTTTAAATGAAAAGTGACAAACACTAACTAGTACAATAAATGCTCTGTACTTTCTTTCCTGGATTCACGCATATAAATATAAATAAATAGGTATTTCTTCTTATTGAAAAAAAACTACAGAAACTGGAATCCAGTAAGCTATCAGTCAGAAAACGAAATCCCTTTCCCTTCAGTTGTTCCAAAATGAGTGTCAGGGGGAAAAGCAGTAATTTTTTTGCTCTTTCTTTCTGCTAAACAACAGTGTTAGAGAAGACTGGACATGACTGACAAACTTCAGTACTGAAAAAACATGTGGAAAATAGTTAAGCAATCTCACTTACTAAATCAGAAGAGATGAGCAGATCTTTCAACCGTTTGCTTCAAAATGCTACATTAACTGGAAAAACACTGCCCTCTAGTGTTCTAAAGTATGTTTTAAACATAACTTTAAGTGCAAGTTATTAAATAAATACTTGAATTACCTATTTAATGCATTGTAAAATATTATTAAATATCTGTACTGTACTCATTTTTTGAAATATAGCAAGTAATATTTCCTGCACAGTGAACACTAATTAGGATTTGAGGGTAACCATATTCAAATTTTTAGTGTCAAGGTGCCATAAACCATTCTTTTAAAAGCTGAAGGTACATGGAGAGTCATTAAACCACCCAACCTCAATTACCATTCCAAGTTCTTCCTAGAAGTCGCTTATAAGGCTTGAGGAACCTTGACTGCAATTTGAAAACCAGTGATCATGAGTTAAATACACTTCCATGTAGAAAATACATTAAAATATGAAGCAGCATATTTGAAATGCCCATTTTTAGCTATTTTCATATGAAAACATAGGTTGCAGTTGAACACTGAAAATTCACACTGAATCTAAATAGCACCCTATGTTAGTCAAGACAAGCTGCTCTTGCTGCTCAATGACTGGGAATGTCAAGAATTTTCCTGCTACTTCTCAGTGTGGCTTGGTATCAGTTGAAATGAGTAGCCTTCTGAATTCTCAACCATGCTCATATCTCATACAAGACTCACAGGGTACAGATGCATCACTTTCAGCCCACCAAAATCAGGCTTTTTCTCCACTAAGTCTTATTTATTATGTTTTCACTATTTCTGTTTTTGGTTACAAACACTTTTCAAAACAGAACAAACACATACATCCCCCAAACCAGACAAACATGCAAAGCAAAATACACATCTCAGCACTATATAAAAGCAAGGACATAAAACCTACAACTACAATGATATTAAAAAAGATCTTCCAAAAGAATAAAGTTCATATTTCAGGCATAATAAAATTTAAGCTATACTTAAATTAATGCTTTTTCTCCAATAAATTACATTTTAATGTTATTTTATCCTAAGTGCATATTTCATGAAATTTGTATTAGATATGCTGATTAAACTAGTATGTATGAAATACTATAAAATGCAAAGTGAGCAGAAGTTGTATTTGTATTTCATTAACATACATGGATTTCTGTCACTTTGGCAACTACACAAGAACAAGCAAATTCTATGAATAAAATATTATTAAAGTTCAACAAATTAGAGATTGAGACATTGCTCTGCAATCAATACAGTATCTTAATTAAGTTAGATATTTAACTTTAAATAATTTTACATATAAGTGCAAGCACATTTAGTTCTCCTAAGAATCAGCTTAGTATTCTACTTTTTGGAGATTCAACTCACTACTCTAGCCCATGGTTTACATTAATATTTGCTCCGGATTTGTCAAGTAATCTCAGAAAAATGCATCACTTACTCCCAATACTGTGTTCACTTTCTGAAAGGGGAAGTAATTAACAAGTTTTGCAAATCTTACAAGGCATAGAAGTTACATACATTATATAAGAATTTTAATTGTCATGCACCCTTTCAAAGAGTTGCATCAAATAAGCCCCAGCAAGTTGCTTTCACCAAAGCCAGCCAGGGAACTAAAAGATGCATGTCATGAAAGACAAAAATCAAAGGAAAAGAAACCTGACATTTACAATCAGCAAGATACTTGGCAAAATCTTCCAATTTCCCCTCCTTGCCAAAACATGTTATGAAGTGTTAAGAAACACTGTGCTCATTAATGAAATGGAAGAGCAAAAAAAAATATTTTAAAAAAAAATCAAAAGACGACTTACGTGATAGTGTCACAACCTGGAATGATATAATTTGAGGGCAAGCACAGCAATGGTCCATAATGAACACTTGTGTGAGGCTTAGACACAGTTACCTAACATGGGAAATTTCTAAGTCTAAATACTTGTTTCTAAGTAATTTAAGTAGGTCAACTCCAACATTCTTCAGCTGTCCAATATTCAGAACACTTTGCTTGCATAATGGAAAAGGTTAAAACTTACGAAGTTCTTAAGCCTTATATTACCAATTTTGTTCGTGAAACAGAGCAGAGATCAAGGGCAATCTGAATTCCGATTTATGCTCAAGAGCTCACTTTGTACAATATCAACTTTCTGTTTCTTTATTGGGCAACAAGGCAGCAAATTGTGCACCAAAGAGGATTATATGTATTCATTTCTCCCAGCATTTCCTTCATCCTGGAGAAATTAACTACATGGGAGGAAGTTTCACTAACAATTTAAACTTCTATAAAGATTTTAACAGAACCAAACTTTGCCATATATTGTTATTCATCAAATTCTACTTCAAACATTTTGTTCCTGTATCAGAATTGAAACTAGTAGAGTATTTAAAGGAATCCTCCATGATACAAAGAGATAAAATGTTCTTTAGTGGGAAAACTTTAACTACATACAATTTGTACCTAGTACAACTTCTAATACAGAAGTGCAGACCTGCAACACGTAGACATATATCCTGCTAACCAGTATCTTGACTTGTTTCTTCACGCAAAATTGCATTTTTTAATGTGCCTGAATAAATAAAGGTAGTAACTGACAATACAGGACTGACTTAAAAGACTACGAAATTTCATCTCTCCCCACAATAATTACAGATCAGCAGAAGTACTTCACCTTAAAGGAGGTTGAATAGCAAAACCAACCAATGAATTAAAGTCTGTATAATTCCTCAAAAAATTACATTTAAGCCCTGAATTCAAAGGACAAAACTCTAAGTCCTTAATTTATAGTTCAGTTTAGTGAAAAGGCACATGAATATCATCTACTCATTTCACTGTATTTATCTGGTAATAGCTCAAAATAACACAAAGGGAGAATCATTAATCACCTAAAAGGAAACTTCAAAGTCAGTTACATCATCAGCTAAATATTAAAAGCAAATACTTAAAACATTTTCTGTTTTGTCTTTCTGAAACGATACACTCAAGAATTCAAAAGGAAGTTTTAGATTTGTCTTAAGTGTCAAGTAATGAAAGGTTGGGAATTACATAATTTAACTCTTTCCTTGACTACTTTATTTGAGAAATCTCTTTTTTCTCCCCCAGTTTAGATTATCAGACCAGAAGTGTTTCAAAAGAAACACTTTGAAAAAAAAAAATCTTGAAAGCAGACTGCAACAAGACCTACCTTTTTAAACACTTTTCCTGATGGCTGGATTTCATCCTCCTCTTTCAGGATTTCACGTGTTCCCAAGAGTTTCTTGTCCTTGAATTTACTTTTCGCATATTTAAAAACTTTGTCAAGCGTATCACAGCCAGGATACAAAACCGAAGCTAAGCAATGCAGACTGTTGACAGATCTGTATGCCCCCCAGGGCTTGCTGTTCACAGGTTTAGCTTTGACCTGCTTGGCTTTTGCTATAGCCTGCCTGGATCCTGAAAATATGTACCATGGAATGTATGTTACAAGGGTGTACACCAAGATAATAAAGTTTATAAACTGTAGAAGAACAGGGTTGATATTATGCTTCAACTTCATTTTAGCTGCTTGCGAAGGTTACAAGGGAGATTTTGGAAAAACAGATGAATTAAATAGGGATCCAAAAAGATCTGAAAAGAAAAAAGAAAATGTTACTGGTAATCTACACAGCTAGGAGAGCTATTTTCTATATAGTATTTTCAGAGTAGGTCTTTTTATGCAGAAGTTAGGCTTAAAGCCTTAACCGCTAACACAAATGAAACAAGGCACAGATACACACAAAACAACTCTTCTCTTCCCATTTCACACTCAGCAGTACTTTATTTTTTTTCTCGATACTGCAAAACACAAACACCAGAACTGGAAAAGCTGCCAAGAGAGGAGGTGGAGGTCCCAGAGATATCCAGGGCCACGCTTGATGAGCAACCTGATCTAGTTCACAGTGCAGGGGTGTTGGACTAGATAACCTCTGAAGGTCCCTTCCAAATCTATGATTCTATAAAGTTTAGGAACTCAAAATATGGTGTTTTAATAAAATAAGATGGAATGGAATACATTTATCTGAAATCGTTATGTGTAACACAGCATTTAACATCAATGTTATAATTCAAAAGACTCTCCAATCACATCAGAGTACCCAGGTACTTCCACTAGCAATCCTTATGACCTTTGAGACCACAAATCACCAGCTTCCATGCATGCCCTAAGAATACAAGTAATGCAACTACTCTGTACATGGAACTCTGGACGCTAAGTATGTTGAAATGCCTTCTCAACACTACCCTGGGACACCTGGACAAACACAGGCAACTCTGATCTTCCTCCATTAAGGCCCTGCAAGCAACAGAACTTTGCTGTTTCGTTTATTCCTAGGAACTTTCCATCAGTCCCATGATTCAGCCTCAATACCGATATGCAATGGGCACATTTGTTTGATAAACAAAGTTGACATTAAGTTAACTAATATTTGGTAAATACTGACAAATGGATTGGAAATATCATCAAAATCTTAGCCACATCACTGAGATATAAAGCTTTTTCCAGGGTCCCTAACAACACCAGAATAATTTACCATATCTGAACATAATTTACCATATCTAAAGAACAAAATGATGTAACTTTCTTAAGAAAGTCTATCATGAATCTAAAATATATTTTTAAGTCAATTATTAAAATCACTAATTAAAATCAGTATGGAAAACAGTTTTCATAATGGCTGAAGACATTTCTGCAACAGTCAAAGAGCTTCCAGTTACTCGCAGCAGTCAGTGTCTGACATGTAAAAGCAGAATGAATTGAACATACATTTTCAAAAGCTATCAATACAACTGTATTAAAAGCAATACCTTAAATCAAGCAACTAACAATCCCATGCACATAAATGTTCAGCTTTGATAATTCTTTCTAATCAAGTAAGTTTTCATTTTTAAGACAGTGCAAATATCCTATTAGTCTTTGACAATGTCTTATGTTAACTGATTCTTTGAAAAAGCCTAATATAAAGAAACTTTAGCTGAAAAAGTAATGTTTAAATCATGTAAGTTCTTTCAGTATGAAATCCTGCCTTATGAATCTTAGTTTTGTATGTCCTTCTGGGAACAGATCCATCCACTTCATTCATTTCATTCATTAGATGAGATTAATTCCATCTTTCTCTGAACCACACAATTTCTTAGAACTCGAAGCAGAAGTATATCACCACCAACTTCTTCCCTAAAAAGCTGCTGTAACCTCACCATTAACCCAGCATCATTACAGGCAGCCTGAATGAACCAAGCAACATCACGGTCTCCATCACAAAGCACCCAGAGACATGTACTCAGAAAAAGCACAAGAGGTCTTCATAGAAGGAACTTACTGAATCAAGCAGCAGAGAGGGAAAGGGGATTTACAACCTGAATTCAAAAAAATGGAAGGGTAAAATATATATATATTTTAATTTTCTGATCAAAGGCAAAAAGCAATGAAAAATAATAAAAAACCCACCTTAAATAGGCTAAAGGGTAAATTCGGTAATCACTTGATGAGACTTATGTTCTTAGTCTGTCACTGAAGGATACTTAATGGAAACAATCATGTGCCAGCCAATAAGCTACTGTAGTTCAGAAAAAAAACACGCCATTGCTGATGGCTGCACAGAACATAAGTTTTAAAGCTGAATCCAGAATTTACACAACAGAATTTTAGCTGTTTTTCAAATTGTACTGTAATTTTTCCGTCCCAATTCAGGGGGGTGGGATACATTCCCCTCCCCCTTATAAAGACGGAGAACCTCTCTGCCTCCAAAGCTGTCACAGTTTAAGCCCAGCAGCAGCCAGGACCACACAGTTCTCCTTCCTCCAGGAGAACAAGGAGAAGAGGGAGCAAAGAAGGGGATAAGGAAAGATGCGTGTGGGTTGAGGTAAAGCCAGTACAGAGAACAATAACAAACAAGGAAAATAGTAACAATAATAATAATGACACAAGTCATTCTCGTCACCCAGTGAACTGGTACCTTCCTGAGCAGAGATAGTTGATTCCACCACTTTATCCACCAACCTACTACCCCTACTTAGACACCAAGCACAATATTTATGGTACAGGATATAACATGAGCTATTCCACTGTTATCCTATCTATGCTCCTTCTCAGCTTCTACGAGAAGCTGAACAGAATCCTTGAAAAGTATAAACATCACCTACCAACAACAAAACCAATAAGCATTACTGACATTCCTTTTATAACAAATCTGAAGACACAGCAACCCACTGGGAAGAAAATTCCCATCTGAAACCAGAACAATAGTAGAAACAGAATTTAACCAAACATTCTTGCAAGTAAAAATCAAAGCAACTGATTCAATACCTTTTGGAAAATGGTTCTCTAAATAGATCTGCTGTGTGACTAACAACTGAGCATGTCCCAAAAATTCAGTCTGGGTGTCATAACTTTCCCTGAGCGCCTCTAGAACAACAGCTTCTCATCTGATTTTGCAGTTATCTCAATACTTTCATTCCTATCCGAGGAGAGAGGAATCTTTTCCGTCATTTCTGAAACAACCACACCATGGTCTTTCTTCTAGCTTACCCAAAGACTAGCACATTAATCCTTAACTTGAGACTGTAGCGCTATCATTAAGACAAATTTTACTGCAAGCAAAACCAACACTGTTGTTGATATTTGTGATCTCCTCATTCTAGGATATATATGGCTGGTTTTGATAGTAAAATACTGTAAAAGTAAACCAAACATTTCAGGGGAGGGAATGGAAAACAAAGTATTTTGTTTTAAAGAAAATCCTGCTTAGTCACTGATAAATAACAGTATATGATGTGAAAATACTTCAAGTTAGTGCAATCTGGCTGGGTTTTTTTTGGGTAAACAATGCTCAAAGCCTGAACAGCGATGCAGAAAAGGTTGGCAAACTAAATCCTGGAGGAAAGATCTGCCAATTTATCCAAGAACGTGAATTACAGAAAACCTTTGTAAGCAACTGTTTCTGCACATATAACTGCTGTTCAGTTTGTATGTAATTCTGTTTCTAGAAGTAGTCTAGTGAAGAGTAGGATGACAAATAATACATCTTTTTCAACAGCAAAGTGAAGAAGCAATGAGCACACTCATTCATGAGTCTGGAGAAGTAAACCAGCAGTTTCCAGGCCTGATCCTGCTTAACATATAATCAGTGATTTGGCCTGATACACTACTTACACTAATACTGTGATATGCTTTAGTTTTAGAAGAAAACTTTTGTTAAATGAAAAAAAAAAAATCCTTAAAGGAATGTGTTTACTAAATGACCTGCTTATGATAATTACACTACAATAAAAGCATGAATTAACAAGAAAAAGAAACTTTATGCAACTTTATGCAACTTCTCATCATGGCAGGTACAGGTACAACAGCAGGTACAAGATGTTCCCGTCTCAGTTTTACTCAACAGGAGATGTCACAGGCAACTGCTTGAAATCTAAAAATGGAAAATCTCCATTAAATATGGCAATTATAAAACACATCCTCATTCTCTCACTTGTCTTTTATAATAAATAAGCAAACAAACAAGACCTTTTGCTCATCTAATACTGCACTGTGTCACCTTAGAGAGACTAGGCCCACTACATCCAAGCTAAAATAAAGCAAACTGTAACACAGAACAGAGTTAGTCATGCTTCATGCACAAGTCCATTGTAATCAAGGTAGACAGGAGGGCACTATTTAAATTCAGTAGCTCAAGTTGCTTGCTTCCCTGACCAACTCCAAAGTATCTTTCTGCATAATAATTTTACCACTTGAGTACAGAGACTACATTTCAGCCTGAGTAATAAGCATACCCAGACACTTTTTTAAAAGACAATACAAAATCAATACATTTATTGACTTTGCTGTACTATACATCAAGGTTTTATTTAATATCTTATGCAGAATGAAGTCTTCGTTAAAAACCCACACCAACAAATCAGACTTAAATATGCAGTGAACCTAAACATTTCATACCCATTACCTGTCTGCAAACATTATTATTTACACAGCTATTCAGTTACACTGATAATCCTTCTCAGAGAACAGTGGACTATTTGCTGCTTGCAAGGTGTTCACTGCCCTATTTCTTCACTTCCATGATTTCACACAGACTAAATAAACAAGACCAAACTCAAACCCAGAAATTCCAAGACACTCGTGCTAAAAACGATTCCATCAACAATTTATAGTTGCAAGAACACATAGAGTAGATTTCTCTTATTAGCAAATCTTGCAAAAAGAAACTGATTTTTTTAACATTCACAGAAAAGATATAAAGCTTATTTAATGGGTTAGGCTTCATTAGGAAAAAAAAACCAAGTATTTTCTTCTATTGTCTGATATATTCATTACAAAAACTAACAGTCCAAGACCTCAAGACAAGATAGCAAAGCCCACAGTATAGAATTCTAACTATATTAGAACTTCCACTAATTTACAACTGGACTTCAAAAACAACATTACCAACTCCAAGGAAGCAGGTTTTTATTGTATCTATAATTCACTATTAGACCTGCCAGTGAAAACATTTCTTTGCTAGCATTCAGCAAGTCAGCATTTCTTCTACAAAGAGAGATCTAAAAACACCAAATTACCAGCATTCATTTATAAATATTCATGTACTCATCTATGTAAAAACAGAAAAAAACCAAATGTACACAGAGGCACTAGTCTACCTTTCACAAGGAAACTCCCTTGATGATGAAGTGAGGTAGAGCCCGAGGTAACAAACTGTGCTGAGAAAAGAATCCTGATGTACAGCCAGCTAAGCATAAGATCTGTTTTGCAATATGGATTTAAGATATAGTTAAAAACAGATGTTCCTCACAGCTACAGCAGAAGTGTTTTCACACACTTCTTGAAACAGAGGATGGCAATCTCCAGAATCTCTAGAGAATGGTGGAAATGAATATTTTGGGTCCCTACAGAAGAGCTGGTGCTCAGTATGTTTACCTAAAACTGAATTGAGCATAAGGACCCACCTCAGCTCCCGAGCTCACCCTTCCTGCTGCTTCCCATAGGAAGCCTCTCCCCTCTACCACTCCTCTGCATCCCAGAGAGCCACAGCACTGGTAGGACATAATATCACTGCCCAGAGCCCAGCTCCTTCCAATTCCATCCTGGTGATCCCTTCTCACATAGGTCCAGTGATTTCGATGCAAATGCAAACACTGTCCTCATCCCCTGCTTGCTTATCTTCCATGCTTCTCCAAACTGCTGACTGGGTCTCAACATCACTTGTAGAGAGGGAGGAGAACTTCCAAAATGTAAAGTTCTTAACAGATTGTTACTATCAACTCAAACTGGGAACAGATCCACAGATCTGTCCTAAAGGACACATGCCTGCAACAGGCAAGAAAACAATGCTCAGTACACCTGTCCTTGGGTTATCACCACCCACTGGAAACAAGCCCCAAGCTTCCCCAACCACGCAAGGGTTGCTGTGGTTATTAAATAGTCTTTCATAAAGAAAGATCTAGGAGGACAGGACTGCACAGCTGTAATGCTCTGACCTACATTAAGATGGAGGTTTTCATGCAACTTTTTTAGCAGGTAGATCCAGAACAAAGTTAATACCCACATCACCGCCAGTCCTTGCCTTCTTATTCCAAGTTCCAAACAAGAGAAAACCTGTCTCTCCCTGGACTTTGCCCTCCATACCAATAAAAGTTGTGAGCTGTTACTAGCTTGCACAGAAAGAATTGTACCCAAATCCCTAATGATTACAGTTCTTCTTCCTCAAAAAGATACAGATTTTCTGGATATGGGGAGAATAACTCCTCTCTACAAGCAAATATAAAGCAATTTTGAGCTACCATGGAGCTTTCAGCAGTGACCCATTGCTAGCACAGCCTTGGATGAACACTCACACTCTTCAAATGGTCCCAGTTGTTCTGCTGGGGAACAGGTACAAGGCAGATTGATGGAGTCACCTCACACCCCCACTCCTGCTCATACAACTCACTGCCACTGAGGCTTGAGCATAAGCAAACCCACAGCTGAACTCCAGTTCTGACAGCAACTTGGGCACTTCTGCACACAAGCATATTTCTGGGAAGTACATGAGGGCACACAATGACCACCAAGAAAGAAACATCATGACCTGGAACAAAATTAATTGTTTAGAAGATTGCTGGGCAGCCAAGGCCACTCATGGAGTGCATGGCCTGAGGGTACGGGTTTGAGTTTGGCTTAAGCAGATTTAACGCTGGACTGCTAATAAAAACAGACTGTCCATCTCCAAAATGTAATCCAGCTCTTTCCCTCCATTGTACCAACACAGGAGTGCTTGTGTGGCTAGGAATGAGTCAGATTAGCTTGCTGATCCAGTTTAAACCCTCCCTTCTCCAGGCAAAAGGGTGGATTTTCCTTTGTATCAACTTTGGCACTTGCTTGATCTTAGAGTGAGTCATTGCAGGCACCTAAACCAACAGAAAAATTAGCACTACAAAAGAAGTTATTTTTCCACTATCTCAAACTGGGCTACAATGAACAGACAGACGTCAATGCCACATACAAGAGGGAACACACAGCTGGAGGAGGGAAGAGAAGGAGCCAACAGCCAGGGTCAGCTGTAAGAGAACCAACACCAGCACAGACTGACATGTGAAATGCCTTTTGATTTCACTGTCATACATGATCAGAGTTATTATGGTCTGCAGGATTAACTTTCTGCCCTCACCACTAATGATGTCACTACTTTTTTTGGGCACTCATCCTTCGTGATCAAGGGCTACAGCCTAAATAGCTTTAGACTTCGGATGTAGCCATTCCTAGAAACATAAAGGAGTTTAATTTACGTTCTTATCTCAATGCTACATTTCGTAAGTGATAGCCCTGTTTCCCTAGGAGGTAGTATTTGTTAGACATCAAGATACCATAGTTATAGGAAAAACACTATCTCAAGACGTCCTTCACACTAAGGAGAAACTTTCTGTAAGTTCTTGAAGAAAAGGAAATAGTTTTATTATCTAGAAAAGTCTGCAAGATGTTAATACTTTCTTTTTCATTTATTAGGTCCACTTACATCAAGAGAAATGGTAAGTGGATGGTCATTTGCCATCAAACTCTGCTGGTATTTCCAACTGTATGAAGTATCACCCCATGTTACACGAGAGGGAGAGACTCAGCTTAGTAAATCTATCCTCAGTTGTCAGAACAAGATAGCAATATCTGTGAAGGTCTGAAAGCGAAAATTACAATCACAAAGTAGCCAAAAAGCTTTATTTTTCTCCCATGTGTATGGGATGTTCAATGCACCATAGCCAGACTGCACTGGCTATAAACTGAAGTTTTAATCTTTAACAAGGGTTTGAATTAAGACAGGTTCAAATCAAAACAGGTTCAGAAGCAACACTCAGACACTCCTAGCACTGCTACTACCTACAACACAAACTCCCTTCCAAGATATAAAATCAGCTGAAATTCAAAGTCTCATTGTGATATTCTGTGATTCTGTTTGATTCTGTAATGCTGCATCTTAGAAATTTTCCTATTCAAAACATTATAAAATGTATTTTCCTTAAATAAACTGATTCTTTACCTTATGAAAGATGGATTAAATATCTAATGGATTAATGAATACACCTTCTAGCAATAAACCGAGTAATAAAACCAGCTTTAAGGTAACAATAGCTGTCAGGAAATCTGAAAGCACTTCCCAAGAAGTTAACATTATTGTTACTACTAACACAGAGAGAAAAAACAACACAACAAAAACATTTATTCAAAGTAATTCCACAAAAGCAATGGCTATGCCAGGAACACAAACCAGTGCAGCTACTACATCTTTTGTGTCCTTCTCTTCTCACTACATAATATTGCTTTGTGGCAAACAAGTGACTTAATTCTTTTCAGGAACTTTGATCTATGACATATTGTGAATACGTTGTTTCCTTCCCTTCTCATAAGCAGTTATGAGAGCATTTAAGAGATGCTTTTAATGAAAAACTAAATAAAAGGTTTTCATATTTGTGCCAGAGAAATTAAGAAATTAATAGATAAAGTACTACTACTGGAAAAGACCTCAGAGGAACTTTGGTATCTGGTAGTTGACTGCCAAAGCAAGATGAAACAACCAGTTACCCAAGTATACTGTTAGATCTGTAAACCACAGATATAAACACAACATGGAACAGCAACTTAAAAACACCAGTACCACTACACACACAGATTTAAATTTCTCCAAATTTTTACAATCATTTTCCAATTGTTTAAGTACTTCCACTGAGAGGCAGACTCTGCTTTTTGTTTGAACAGAAAGGAACACCCAGAATTGTTTGATATACCGTTTTCAACTACAAAATACAACCTTAGATAAGTTCTCTGATCTCTGGGAAACTTGAAATGCTAAGGAGTGAACCTGTTTCTTTTCTTACAGGTCAAAACAGAAATGGATGTTCTCTTGCCATATATTCATTCTGGTTGTGTGCTTTATCCTGGTCATGTATTTGTCAAGATTAAAACAAAAAAAAAAAAAAACCAAACACAAAAAAAGGAAAAAACCAAACACAAAAAAAGGAAAAAACCAAACACAAAAAAAGGAAAAAACCAAACACAAAAAAAGGAAAAAACCAAACACAAAAAAAGGAAAAAATCTAACACAATGAACTATATCAGACACTTCTAGCTGTAGAAGCGCTTCTGTGTTTTCTCCAGCACAAGCTATACATGCAAAAAAAATGCCCTTTTAGATTATTAGAATTCACATCACATGACAGTAAAAATCACTGCTCCTCATACTACATACTTTTTTAAAAAAACTCCTTTGCCTTCTTTCTCTTTCTTCTTCACTTTATGGACTTTGGTTAGGAATAAACTTAAGCCAGGACCTTTCTCAGCAAACAAGCAGCAGACAAATGGAGCAAATTTGAGCAGATGAAAGGATGGTACAGGCTCGAGAAACATAAAGGATTTATTGTAAGTCTTTTGAGTATCTCCTCACAAGAAAAGCATCAGCCAGATAAACAATACTTATCAAGAGGAATTTTACAACACATTACAAAGGAATAAGGACATCTGCAATATGATCAAAGCTATTAAAGAGATGAAGTGGGACGTTTCACTGCTTGATTTGAAAGGCCAAGACACTGACATTTTCAATACATTTTCCCTTTTAAAGGATAAACATTCTCAGGTTCCAGTTGCTTGCTTCTGGGTTTAATATCATTGGGTCTACTCATAGAATGGTTTGGGTTGGAAGGGACCTTAAAGATCATCTAGTTCTAACCCCCCTGCCATGGGCAGGGACACCTCCCACTACACCAGGTTGCCCAGTGCCCCAGTGATTGCCTTTTTTTCAGATTGCTTTAAAATCTGTGGAGATGGAGGGGAAATACGTAGTGTTTAAAAAAAAAAAATTAAAAAAACCCCAACAACATAGGAAACAAAACCTGCATGAGGCTACCACACTCAAGTCGTTGGAACAAATGCAGTGTACAACCGCAGGAAGTGGTGCGAGGATGCGCTCACACACATGGAAGCCACATCATACAGATTGAAAAATATGAGACTTGGTTTCTGTTTTGTGGTTTGTTTGTTTTTCTTTTTTGTTTTTTGTCATCTATGGGTATTTACTGACAAAAAACTGAAATAAGGAAGTTCCGAGAGAAACATATGCTTTCCACCATGGTGACTGCATCTCCAGAAAAAGAGCAATCCCTCTGCTGCAGCCAGCAATAGAAGTCAGAAGTCCCTCAGCAGGGATCATTCACTTCTCAGCGCTCTCAAGCCCATCTGCATGCTTCAGATTGTGTTTTGTAACATTCACTTTCAAACTAATGAGAAAGCTCCCAAGTCACACTGCAGAAAAGCAACAGAAACACCATTCACGAAAGTCACAGTCGCAGGAAGTGCTGCCTCAAGCCAACACTTGCAAGAGACTCAGTGGGTGTTTGATGCCTCATGAAGTGACCCTCTCCCCAAAGAGTAGGCGAGACATGGAAAGCTGTACTTCTCTCCAGAAACTATATAAATAAAGAAAATAACTCATGGAGCTTTTCATGAGCTCAAATGGAAACAGAGAATGAAATCTGCTCATTTAAAGTTCAGTGATTTTTTTTTTCAAGTACAATTTTAACAATCCTATCCCTACCACAATTTATAAATCTATTCTCAAAAACAATCTGCTGTTTCTTAGATCACTTATGGTAGTATCTGTGTAACCCTTCCTCCTAAAAACACAGGTTTACAGATGATTACTCCTACGCTGCTCTAATAGAAATACCTTAAGATTAATTATATTTCAACATATACTCCAACTGTACAGCAATGCACAGGAAGTGCCTTTCTCCTAGTATTTTTCAGAACCTAATGCTAAAATATTACCTGACTTATTTAACTCCACACTTCAAAAAGTCTCAAACTAAACTGTGTATCATAAGAATGGGAACACCTGCACACATAGTCCATCAGTAGAAGCAGGTCATAAACAAATGTTTCCTATGAATTTCAGCATGGCTATATACATGCCAAGCTGCCAAAAACAATGTCACCTGGAAGCCTCTTCCTCAGGATGCACACCCCTGCTCTCTGCAACACCAAAGCTGTCCAAAAGAGTTCCTGAACTAAGCACTTAATAAAGTCTATCACAGAAGCAGGTTTCAGCTCCCAATGCTTCATTCCCATTCCCTCACATATTTACAGGCACCCAAAACACCAGGGTGACCCACGGGCAGACACACAAAAGGTTAAGCTACAGGAAGAGTAAGAGGCTGTTCTACTGCACTTCATAAAGTTTCATTTCTCTTGGCTACCCTGAAATCCTCAGGACAGCAGGGAACACAACATTACAAAGGAAAGAAATAGCAAAGGAAATAGAAAATATTTCAGTATTTTTCTAAAGAGTTGCTTTATCTAGGTTTTGTATCTAAATGACATGGGAAAATTACTTCTTTGTTCAAAATCCAGCTCTGCAATTTATCTGAGTATGGCATAAGGATGATTGCCCTATCAGCTTATCAGTTACCAATCTATTTTCTAACATGAGAAGTAACAGTATTAGGATAACCTCTCTCCTTAATCACACTCCAACATATATCCTTTTCTATGTCCTTTTTATAAGCAAAGCAGAATCAGTTATGAACACGCCCAGCAACTGCATAACATGAAGCAATTGTAAAACAAAGACTCATTAAATTAGAAGCCCAATTTTATTCTGTGTGAAGGATTAAAGAAGTGGGGCTCTCTGCTCCAAGTCCATATGTGCCACACTTAAAAAATAAATTTACAAATGCAAGTATTGAAAACCAAAGAACATCACCCAGCGGCCAGAGATATGGACTGGAGGAGATGAAAGTGAGGAGGTAACTAAGTCCTCACGGGACATAATTCAAGTCAGCAGTTCAGAATGAGCATAACAAACACTCTGCAGGCAGATGGAAGTTTTGACAGAAGAAAAACCAACACACCCTTTCACTCCAGTTATGTAAAAATTATCAAATTGCCAAAGTACCTGGCTGGTCAAGCTTTCAAGCATTTTTTAACTTTGTAAAACAATGACATCAACTTTAAAAAATCCAAAGGGGTTGTACCACAGTACTAACAGGAATTTTGTGAATATTCACAGGCAAAACTATTAGGCAAAACAAGCTGACAAGTTGAAAGTCCAGAAAATTTTTATGAAGTATTTAACGTTTCATGCGCTACTAAAATTTCAAAACCCAAAAGCATTGCATCTTGCATTTTTAAAAAAAATCCCCTAAGAATCATGAAAGATTAAGCTAATTATGTAATTAATATGTAACCACTTCAAACACTGAATTCTTAGACTCTGTTACCTCCAATGTATCCACAAGTCTGTTAAGAAAAAAAAAAAAAGTCAGGCTAGCAGATATCTCCGCCCTTTCACACCCCGGACCTGGCACGAACTGCATATGCCAGTATATAAAAGGACATGGATGTTGCTGAATTTTTTTCAATAAAACATATTTTTACTGTTAAGAGGGGTTTATTTGAAAACAAAAGCCATCACAAGTTTCTTGATGGCTGTCCATATTAGTTAGCACCCCTGAGCAAAATCCCTCAAATCACCTAACGATACCCACCAACAGCCTTGCCTTGGTGGCTTGAACAATTACACACCAGCTCACAGCCCTGAATTGAGAAGTAAATTTGTGCCTTGTTTGTACCATTATTATCAGATTAAGGTGTTTGGATAGATTGTAAGAGATAATCTCTATAAGCATCTTTCTCCCACAAGCAAGAGGAATAAATAAGCAAATAAATCGAAAGTTACCAGCAAAGCAGAACTAGAAAATAACTCCTAGGCACCTCAAAGTTGTACACTGGGAAAAGAATTTATCTACTTACAACTTCCCTGTAATAATGCAGGGCCGCAGTACCTCATCAGAACAATTAATACACAGTTGTAAGTGACTGACAAGCCCTAGCAGACCTAGTGCTCCAGAACCCACATTTTGCCACCTAGAGAACCAAGCTCCCAGCCTGAGCACTACTGGAACACTGTTTCTCTGCTGCGCCTACTGCCTTACCTCCATCTACTTATGAGCACTCACCAGACAAATAAATGCTTACAAAATCCACAGACCAAAAAAGTAGATGCCTCATTCTATGTAACTTCTTAAACTCTCCTGCAAATCCATCACCTACTGCTTTTCCCATTCTTTTTTGCCTTTCTCCCTTCAGAAATGTATTACAGACATCCTATTTACCAGACAGTCACTACATAAAAACTAACCACACAAGCCCCTCTTTTCACATTTTTTAATAGATTCCCACAGAATGAGCCCATAAACATTGATTTTAATAATGGTTTAATGAAACAACTGCAGATGATATTGCACTGTTTCACAGTCTAGGATACTATCTTAGAACTCTGGTAGAAATCATACTGCACATCCAATCCAGTACATCTAGAAAAATCCACCATATCTTGGGCTGCTTCACCAGCAGCAGGCCCAACAGGGGAGGGTATTCTGCCTTTCTGCTCCATTTTGGTTAGACCCCACCTCCTGTGCTCCCTCCAGCTCGGGGCCCTCAGCACAGGAAAGACATGGACCTATTTAAGCAGGCCTAGAAGAGGCCACAAAGATGAGCTGAAGGATGGGAGCACTTCTCCTGTGCAGACAGGCTTAAGGAGTTGAGGCTGTTCACCCTGGAGAAGAAAAACCTCTGGGGATACCTTATAGCAGCCTTCCAGTAACCTCAAAGGTGCTTACAGAAGCACTTACAGTGCTTATAGCTTTCTAATATCCAAAGGGGCTTATAAAAAGATGATGAGAAACTCTATTCAGGTGTGAGTAACGAGGAATAAATAAAATTTAGATTGAATACTAGGAAGAAATTTTACTCTGAGGATGATGAGACACTGGCACAAGCTGCCCAGAGAATCTGTGTATGCCCCATCCCTGGAGGTGTTCCAGACCAGACTGGATGAGGCCTTGAGCAATCTGGTTTATTGGGAGGCATCCCTGCCCAGGGCAGGAGGATTGCAACTAGGTGATCTTCAAGCCAAGGTCCCTTCCAAGCCAAACCATTCAATGACTCATGAACGCTGATGTATGACACTGCACTAGTTGCTCTGAAGTCTTCTGGTCAAGAAGTAATTCATGCAAAACCTTTCCTCTAGATGTCTCAGATATCTTGCATATCTCAGTAGTCGCCCTGAGCAAGATCAGACAAGTTCCATACCCCATCCTGGACACCAGAAAGGGAAAGAGAAAAAAACTCTTTCCTGTAAAGATGCAGAAAGAATAGCCTTAGATAGTTTTCATTTAACAGTTTCCTTCCAAGTTCACCATAGGAGGAGAGAATGTCCTACAGACAGTAATTTAACACAGCAAAGAGATGGGGAACTCAATCTGGTAGCTCAGTACTACTGCTCCTCTGCTGGTACACCTTCGACGAGTCACCTCGGATCTTTATTGTCTACTGTATCCTTCCTTGTCTCACACTGGTTTCATCTAGCAGATACAAGCAATTCAGGCGAGTATAATATTAACAAAGTACCTAAAAAAACAAAACATTAGATTCTCAATTTTCAAGAGAAATGGGAAAAGGCCTGCAGCTTGTTATTGCCCTTCTCCATTGCCAACAAAGAAAAACAATAAATCAAATATTTTCACCAATCCTCCCTGCTTTTCAGGAAATTCATAATACTGAGAAGCCAGCTTGTCCCATTTTACACACAGTAATTAACAAGCACATCATAATCATCCAGACTCATGAATATAGGCCGACAATCACTGCCTCCTCCTCATCCCACAGGATTACAGACACTAAGACAGCACCTTCACTTCCCATGAGCTGCAGGATCACTCCAGGAGCAAGAGGACACACATGCAAGTATTTCAATCCCCAGGACTAGTAAAGACTGTTCTAAATTTTGAAAGAGGGCGACTCTCAAACCAATTTGAATTTTGAACAACTTTTCTCTAATTGAATCAGAAGTTAACAGAGCTTCCTTGAGAGATGCACTTTTTTTACCCCTCTGTAGTCCTGGATTTAGTAACAGCCATGCAGGAGGTGCAATTAGGATCTGGCCTTGTCTCAGAGATTTTTTTCAACATCGTCAAAATTGTTAAATCCCAAAATACACCTCAAAGCAGAGTACTGCAACCTTCAAGAGCCCTGCAAGTGTTACTACATGGCAAACCCTGATGCAGACCAGGATAAGGAGCAGTTCTTCCAGCTCTAACTGCATAATTAAACAAAGTCATGCCATTTGAGAGCTGCTTCAGATTGCCTCGAGTGCTTGCTATTTTCCTTCAAGGGCTATGAGTAAACCTGTGCTGCCAGACTGTAGACCTCAAAAGGCTGGCTCAGAAGCTTCCACCGTGATGGCTCCACACACCAAAACTAAAGAGAGTCAGGGGACAATTCAACTGACAAAAAGACCTCAGGTTGTCAACCTGCAGTTCAAAGCCAGGTAACCCATGGGATAATGCCTGCATTCTCAGGGCTTTTTTATTTGAAAAATATCCATAGAAGGAGAACGCATCACCTCTCCAGGCAGCGAGCCTCACTGCCTGACTAACTTCATGGTGAAAAACACCTTGCCGACGCGAATGGCTCTGACTTCAATTCATGCCTGCTGTCTGTTGTTCTACCATCAGGCAGCACTGAGAAGAAACTGGCTTTGCACTTTTGAAAACCTCCCCACCGGTGCTAGAAGGGCACTTCCCTCAATCCTTCTATCCTCTAGGCTCAACAAGAGGCATAGTTCCACTGCCTCTCCTCACAAAGTGAAAACTCACACTTCGAGAAGATCTTGGTAGCTTCTCCACTGAATTCATCCCAGTTTATCAACACTTCACTTGCCCTGGGGGACAGTACAGCTGGATGCTGCATTCTGAACGTGCTTTAACGAGTGCCGTTCGGAAGGAGATAATCGTTTCACTTGACCTACTGTGCTGCTGTTAATACAGGGCAGCCGGCTGCCCCAGGCACAGCTTGCTACTCAACAAAACCCCCATGGCCTGCTTCCTAGCCAGGCTGGACCCGAAGATTCACCCCTGCCAGGAAATTAAGCCAGGAAGCCCCCAGAGCCCCCCTTAGATAGCTGTTTAAATGGTAAATTTGCTTTGTAATCAGCAGCAGATGAACTGGATAGAAATTGAAGCCAAGTCTTCTTAGTGTTAATACACCTTACTTAGTGGTACTAAGTCGCATCTTAGGGCCATATTCAGATGGCCTAAATTCCACATAAATCCTTCTACCTCCTATTTCTTATTAGCAGGCTTCCAGGCAGCTCCCCATTCAGCATCTTACGTAAATTCTCTGAAATGCTTTCCAAAAGCACCTCAATTTCTCTGTTGACTGAGGAAAAGGGACTTGGGCAGAATCCAGGCCACCCAAACTTAGCCTTTCAGGATTGGTAAGGTTGTGTCAGACTGTGCTATTTCCTTGGCTTTGTCACTGTGGCAGCAAATAGTAACTTGTTTGTCAGAAACAGTTTTAGTTCAATTACCCTTCCACTGAAACACATGTATTTTAATAATAAAATGCAGACTTCTAAACTGTTCAGGATTCATTTCATCCCGCTGCCTTCTGGAGGTTTACTCCACAGCCGAATCCCTTTGAAAGAGGATGCTTTATTCATACATCTCACATGTTTTGTCTGAAGCCATGTGAGCTACTTTGTTCCAGATGTCTTGACAATTCATTGATAAAAATCCAGGCTCTAAGATGAACCAAACAGCAAAAACTAACCTCTGCTATACAGAAAGGAAGAATAAAAGCCCTACGCTGACACTAAAGGTGGGTCAGGAGTTCACTAGTTTTAATGCTCACTAGCACAGCAACAGCACACTATGCTTTAAGTCAAGCTTAAGTGAAGATATTTCCTCTAGTTCATCAAAGATTACAAGTTTACCGCTGAATACCATCCTGATTTTCTCAGGCTTCTTAAAAGCACTGTAAGTTGCAAGGTTATTCCAAATCTGCACAGTCAGCCCAGCAAGCTATCCTCAGTGGTCTCACCTCATCAGGATCCTCCAAGCATGAGAGATGGAATGGGGAAGACAAGAACTACGTGAAAAGAGGAACCAGATTCATCACATCAGTCCTGACTGCTCACTTTGGGACACTAAGTGTTGATGTTCTATGGTGTCAAGGCCCAGGAGCACCCCAGGAGCACAGTAATGGTACCCTTGTCCATAGCTGTAAACTAGATCTCTTCTGAAATATCACATGAAAACAACAGATACACCACTGTGAAGTATACTATATCTCAGCCTTGAGATCATTCTGTATCTCCACGATTACTTGGAATGGAAAAGAGCACTTGGAAGCAGGACAACGTTCAGAAATGAGTGACCGCTTACAGAGGTTCAAGCAGGCTATTTTAGAATAAATGCAGTAGGTTTGCTTCTATACAAGGCATTCCGTTTCCATTAGAAAGAGGCCTGTTCCCTGAGCAGTCAACCATAACACACCACACCATAAGAAGTGCTACACCCTTCACAAGTGGATCAGCAGATCCACAGGTTTCACTCAAGTCTGTCAAACTGAGCACACAAAGCACAAACCCTGAACCTACCTCCTGTTTCTAGAGACTAACAACAACAAACACACTAAGAAAACTTAGCCATTCAGCCTCAATGTTTAACTTCAATCATTCCTGAAGCATAAATCCACAGGACAAGGAAGAATTGCCAGGCTTAACAATCCCTTTCCTTAATTTTTCAAAGCACACAGAACAGGTAAATATATGGGATGCACTTGCTCACTCAGTGATGCAGACAGTTAAAAGCATAAAGTCTTGAAAGTTCACCAAGACTATTATCTTTCTCTTTAGGACATAAGCAAGATCTGATAACACACCTACCATTTCTAACTTTTACTCCACAGGAAAAAAAAAAGTCATACACTATGGGGAATTTCTGCACAATCAGATGCAAAGTCCACTCTGGAGAAAGACTATTTCTACAACAGAACCTAACCAAGCAAAAATGCCATTAAGTATTTTTTGCTTCATTTTTTACTTCTTTTTTTTTTTTTTTTTTTTACAGGATGCATAGAATAGTGTAATTAAAAAACCCTCATATCAACTCCAATATTCCTTAAGACTTCCATAGCATTCTAAATTGCTTGGAGTAAAACAGTCCCCTTTCCCTTAACAAACTTTTAAAAGTATTAGAAAATCATTTTTGCTCATTCCTCATACAGGTAATAGCTGTTTTAAACTTAAGAGTGTAAAGGCTACTCTAATAAAAGAGCTTGGGGTTATCAAGTTCATTTCACAGGCTGAAAATCACCCTGTTCTAGAATCTGGTACTTCTAAAGAAAATACAGTACCACTCATTAAAAAAAAAAAAAATTACATACCAGTAGTTGTACACAAAATTATTATGTGTTTTATAGACGTTATTTCTCCAGCAAATTAAAAAAAAAAAAACCAAAACACAGCAGTACTCAAACTCACAACTATTTTTACTCAAGGCACTGGTTTAATTTTCCTGAAGCTCACTGTTCCCTTATTTTCCAGAGGATCCCAGTCTGAGGGTCCCACAGACTGAACCTGGGACTGTTCAACATCATCCAAACATGCTCCTTTCCCCCTCGCTGCTGTCACAGAGGCTTCCAGAGAAGCTCATTCTCCCGTTATCACTTCTCCCGACCGAGCCCACGACGTGCACGCACTCCAGCACCACATCCCGCACCGCATCCAGGACCGAACCAGCGGAACAAAACCAGGAAAAAGGGACTAGGTTTCTCTCTTCCCACCACCCAACCCCCTCCTGCACTTCCCCAGCCGTGCCCGTTCCTCACTAAAGGCACTCATGCACCACGCAGATACCCGCGACCGGGCGCTGTCGGTGGCCAAATCCAAGGCTCGGGACACGCCGTGCCCCGTGTCCCCCTGAACCTGCGGCCTGTTACCAGACGCCCACCACGCCACCCCCAGCCACGGCCGGCTCTGTGGCTCACGGCGTGCTCTCCCCACCTCCTAATACGTAACCACCGAAACACAAAGAAAAGCAGAAAGGAAAAAAATAAGCCAA
>VZTY01007190.1:72426-108954 GCA_013400935.1 Turnix velox
AGAGGGGCGGGGCCGAGAGCCAAGAGGGGCGGGGCCGGGGCGGATCTCCGCCTCACTGCGCCTGCGCGACCTTCGGGCAGGGGCACGGACCGGGGCAGGGGAAAAGGGCGAGGCACCGTCGACCCCGGAGCGCGGGGAGGGGCAAAGGGGGTTACCGGCTTATCGGCTCTGAAGGTTACCTAGCCTCCTCCTTCCGGGATCTAGGCTGAGCTTCACTGGGACACTCATGAGGGTACAAGGCTACTCTACATCGTCGATGATGGGGACACGGGCACGTCGATTGCCCCTGTGCCGGGCAGACCTGCCTTCCTCTGGCCCCCTAACTGCTTGTGTCCGTGGTTTAAAATCCAGAACGCTGTGGTCTGAAGCTGCTGTTGAGATTTTTATAGAATCTGAGGTTTTAGACAAAGCTGTCTTTAGCGGCAGCTGCTGTCTAGTTCTGTGATGTGGATCTCTGCTGCCAAAAGGGAAGAGAGACCACTTATCTCACATGGGCTGTCATCGAAGCTGGTAGCACTTGGAGCAGGTTTTGGTCAGTGCTGCTGGAGGCTGTGCTCTATTAAACAGTTACTGGGAGCCTCTTTTGTCAACATTGACTCATCCAGCTCCTGCAAATCTCCCTTCTTTAACGTAACCCACTGCACTGACCAGGAGGTGCCTCAGCACACCCAGGTGTAGAGATAGCCCAGTACACTTCAAGCCATGATATGATGGCCTTGGAGATGGGTTTTCCCTGCCCACTGCAGGGGGTTGGACTAGATGACCTTTGAAGATCCCTTCCATCTCAAGGCATTCGGAGATTCTATGATTCTAACTAACCAGCACAATACAATGCAGAAAGTCATAAATATCAAGCACCTGCCATAGCTAAGTAAAAACAACACGTGGGAAGAAGGTTTCAAAGGCCAGAAGAAAGATTTAATTACAGCAGTTTGTGTCTGCAGTGGTGGCAGCCACTGTTGCTGCAAGGTGAGGTTTGTTGTTCCTTGGTACATGCTCCTATCTCACCGCCCTTGGGGCTGGATGGCTCAGTGATGGGCAATACACAGTGCAGGGGAGGAGAGCGCAGGAAAGAGAAGCTCAGGACAATAGTCTGACCACAGCTTTATCTACAGATCATCAGCATCAACCCACAGCAGCAAGTTACTTCATACCATTTTTACAAGCTGCACAGCCAATCACCTTGCACAGCCTATGTCCTGCAAACTTTCTTGCTCTTCACACATAGTGACATTTCAGAGGAAGAAGCAGAGGTCACATCTGTGGTCTTCTCCAGAGCCCTCAAGTGGCTCTTACTGGATGCAAATTAACAGGTTTTCTATTTCTAATCCAAAGACCGAGTCAGCTACCTCAGTTCCTGGAAAAAACACTTCCAAGTGTTTGGAACTGGAACCGAGGAGGTTGTCACTGGCAGTTCTGAAAAGCGGGAAAACATTATCCACAGCAGTTATATGAGTTACAAAGATCATGAGCTACCCAAACAAAGGGATGAAGTATGGGTAAGAGTATGATGGGGTTCTATTTAAAAACAGTTTCACACTCTCTAAAGAAAGGATAAGCAGACTTGGTGGGAGCAGAAACTAATTTTTCAAAGATGGAGAGAATTCTGATGGATTTCAGCCAAAGGATTATTTACATTGGTGGAGGCAGAGTAAACAATAAATAGGATGTGAAAATTATCACAAAGGGAGATTTGTGTCATGCGATCTTTCACATTTTAATCAAGACAAGGAACGTTCAGGATAAAACTAGAAAAGCAATACTACATAATGGCAGATGCGAGATAAAGCACTGGGCAGTGCAGATCTCATCTGCTCGCATCAGATGTCATGTTCTACTCCCTGTTCATGTTTGCTCCTGGGTAATCACCAGCAACTAACTGAGCAATAAAGTACCTTCGCAAAAGCCTCACTTTGAGAAATGCATGGAATCCACAACATGAAATTAGATGTGACCCTCATTAAACTGCTAGACATAATACTGTCAAGTTTTATGAGCACAAGATTCTATAGAAACGTTAACTCCAAATATGGAGACTTCCATTCAAATACATCCAAAAGTTATTCTTGTAAACTTTATATTTCAGCCTCACCTTTACTCCTAGGTGCATTGATGTCCTTGCTTTGAGTTTGCCTGAACTTTCAAGCTTTTTGAAACACAAAAGCTAACTGTGTAACTATTTATTCCAAAAAGACACAGCTATTCGGTGTATCCCTAATAGCCTTCAAAGTAAACAAGGAGTTGATGGAGACATATCAGAAAGAGTAGACACAATACTCACCTGTGAAATGATTGATAAACTGTGTTTATAATCGAGAATTTAAAAAATTTTAAAAAACTTAAACTGCATGAGACAAATGGAGTGGCGACTATGGGAGACAGTGACATTTCCTGTACAAGTTAAAATAGTAGCCAATTTATGTTTCAAATAAAAAAGCACAATAGAACAATTGAAGGCAGGAAAGAAGTTGCTCTCTCACCCTAGAGTGTTCAGACAGGGAAGCAGTATCTGTGAAAACATATACAGCTCCTACTAACCACATTCACGTATCCACAGATGCTTGTTTATTTTTTTTAAAAACTTTCCAGAAGGGAAAGCTCACTAACTATTCTCACTTTCCCTTTTAAAATGTTTCAGGCATCCAGTCAAGGGAAAAAAATCCAAACCGCTGCCACATGTTTTGAATCGCAACAGAGAATGAATAACAAGTAGTAAATAGCAGGGAATATTGTGAGTGATCTTACCAAACAGTGATTTGGAAGCACAGTCAACTGACTCATCCAAGCAGAGAACATAAAGCCAATGTTATATTCGGACAATACTAACTAATTTCCAAGGGGACTTAATAAAAACAAAACTGTGAGCCATGCTGAAAGAGGAGAGTCTGTGAATGGGTAAGTACGTGCGGAAGGTTGGCATTAATTTTTGATGAGCTGGCAGCTGCCTGCAGATACTGGGGAAGGAGCTAAAGGGGGAGAAAAACCAACAGTGTCACAGATACAGCAGATGTGGGAGCTTTTGGCTAAAAATTCCTGGAGGGATACAAACAAAATTAAGTGCTTCAGGAAGGTTAGACTAAAACCAAATTGACTTCTTATGTGAAATAAGAGAGGCAGTTAGAGCTCATGGTGGATGGAATTTATTTCATGGTAGCCTTCAAACGTGTGAAAAATAAATGACTATAATTAGCAGACTTTCTCTGTGGCTTGTTAAATAATTAATCACTACAAATTAATACAGTCTTGCCCTAAATTAAATTAATCTTAACTAAAAAGAACATAATGTTTTTAAACTGTTTGCCTATAATTTACTTTGCTTTAGCTACAAACAATAAGCAGTTCAACAAAGGGACTCATATCCCTGGACATTCTAAATTAAACCATAAAACTGGCATTGTAATATTCTTTTTTTAAAGGTATCCTAGTTGTGTAGTGTTTTGAATGCTCTCTTGGAAGGTGGAGAAGGCAGAATTAATGCAGCAGGGCAGGGAGACCCAGCTGGGATGTAGGTGCTGGCAGCAGAAACAGCTTGTGCTCTTTTAACGATCATTCCCACAAACTGTTAAATTAGGGGTGTTGTTTTAAAAGGTGGGAAAACATTGCTAGAGCAAGCAGTGTGCAGTTTTGATACCAAATATCTCCACATATATATCAGGACATTTGAATAATTTTTATCCATGAAGCTTTTTGTTTGCAAAGAAAGGAACAAATGAGTAAGTTGCTCAGATTAAATTAGAAAGCAGCAAATTCTAGCAACATCCCCCAAGTGATTAATTATTTAGTAGAACATTTGGTAAGGTGGGCATGCCCAGAGCCACCTTTCACAGGGAGAGATTGATGACATTAATAACAAGGTGATCAAGGGTATAGTGTAAAATTTATCACCAGTTGACACAGCTCAGCTTTGTTAATGCTTGAGTACTCCTTTAAATTCCTTGCTTCTGTTTTCTGATCCCATAGATACATTTGAACCTGCTGCGATAGATTAGAGTGCCATTCAGGTATTAATAGTGTGACAACTCCCTAAAAATGAATTTTCCAGCGAGGGTAAAACATGTAAATGGGTTAGGATCTGTAAAACAAGCTGCAAGGCACCCACTGCAACACTGCCCACCCTGGAGCAGCCAGGCTGTGAGAAATGGTGTCATCCATGGAAAATCAGAGGCAAGATTAAAAATAGAATTTATTTCTGTTCTTGAGATTTTCTTGCTCAAAAGCTGCCTATCTTTTTCTAGGCCAATGAAACATTACAGCGTCAAAGGCAGTCAAGAGGAATCAGAAACATCAAAAGTGACTCAAGCCTGCAGGAACTAGGCAATCCTTTTTGGCTCCAAAGACAGCAATTTCCAAGTGACCAGTGTCTTACAAAACAACTCATCAAACAAACAATAAAAACATCCAAGCCCAGGTCCAAGGTCCACATCTAAGCCCTCAGCTTGGCCACCCAGGCCAGGATCCCTGTCACCTTTGTTTGTCTTGGCTGTGTAAACATTTCATTAAATAAATCGCTACCACCCTATCATATTTGAATGGCATTACTTCCAATATTTAAATCTGAGAATCCTGATCAACAGGGAAAGTTACAGGCTGAGAAACAGAAAGAGAGCAAATGTATTTCCTTTCTGCTGGATATTAAGTACAGATAAATAAAAGGAGTGTTTGAGAGCAGACTGAATTCCAGACACAAAGTTGCAGATAAGCGTAACAATACTGAATTAATTTATATTTATCTTAGTTATACTGAAAATGAATACAGAATGATGAAGAGTCAAAGGGTTTAGAGTCCTGCATAAACTATGAAGAAAGCTGTGAAATGGTTCAAGCAGTGGATGCATACAGGGCAGATTCATCAGAAGACAAACCTCTAAATATAAAGTATTCTTGTAAAAAAACCAGCTACATTGTCTCTCTTGTGGTGAGAAAGAACTAAAAGTATAGCCTACATTTTGAAAAAGAAAGCCATTGCAAGAAGTCCCAGCTCTGATGTGTAAAAATGGCAATGGTCTGTGACTCAGGTGCCTCTGAGCAATACACTCAAGTCTGATTATTCAAATTGCATTATTAATTCATACATGAAATTGATTTTGAATCCTAACACCTGCATCTGATTTCTTTTTGGCATAACAAATCAATCACTATAGTATCCATGAAATTTAACCTGCAAAAATTAAGTTCATTGAACACACCTGTATTTCCTTTGTAGTTCAGCACAGCAATGCCAACATAGAGTGGTGGCACTTCAAAAGAATGGCTCTTGTTGCCATTTGGATGCTTCGTATAGGAGGGACCAGCCTCTTCCCCCCTGCAAGAGACATGGGAAGGAAACTATCCTGCTGATTTCACCAAGCTGAAATAGTGATTCCTTCAAGAAATGAGAGATATGGCAGAGAGGTCCAGATTTGCAAGCCAGGCCTGCCACTGCCTGACTCTGATGTTTGGCATCTGTTGCATTTAGTACAGTGTGTCCACCACACTTTTGCAGGGCACTTTGGAGACACTGCACCTCAACAGCAGTGGAGGAGTAGACCTGAGGCAGGCTGGTAATGACTGGGATGGGGAAAAATTAACTATTTACTTAAAACCTCTTTTATGATGATTAAAAAGGCTTTCTATCCTTGTGAAAAATTACTCAGAAGCTTGTATGTCCATGGGCTCTTGTGGGCAATGCTTAGCAGAATATTATTAGATCTGCTCATTAACACATTTACATTGTTCCTTACTGATTGCACCAGACAATCCCCTGCTGTTTAAGGGAAGCTTTGCTCTTCGCTCCTCAGTTATAAGCAGAGGAGGTTTATTTCAGTTTTGGATGATGGACATACTCCTTTGCTGCATAGCAATTACTTAGATATAGAAAATCTGATATCAGAAACAGCAGGCAATGAAATAGAAATTCAGTTGCAGCTAGTTTTTTTATGCAGTTGCTAAATTCAATACCTTTTAAGACTCACTGCAATGTCAGAGAAAGGGATCACTGGTTTAAAAACAAATAAAAAATAAATTCTGAATCAAATACTGATATACTGAAATATATGCCAGCATTTGGTTCTATATTTTTTAAGTGCAATAGAAAACATTTTAGAAAGCATATTAAAAGCATGTAGAACTTAGCACTCACAGTAACAAGCAAAATCAGAAAATATACAGAGTATAAAAAGAAAATATGCAGAGAATAAAAGGAGGATTTAAGAGAAAGGTCTCATTCAAGAATTCATAGCTGGAGGTGCAATAATGAAAGTATGATTTTAAAATCCTCCTACGTCTTGGCATTATTCAGAAGTGAATCTAAGGAGGCATAAATAACTGAAGACAGCATGATCTCTTTGATGATTAAAGTGATACAAGGCTCTGAGTTCAGCTGCAGGGTGTTTTGGGTTTAGGGAAAATAGGCCGGTGATATCTGGGAGCAAACGGAGCATTCATCCTCACTTGACACAGGAAATGTCTAAGGATTAGAAGGATTAAGCTTAAGGAAGACAGTTCATGCGTGAGGAAGACTGCAACCACACTTGCTTGACAGCAGAGAGCGAAGTCATCTGCACACCATGAGCTGCATCACTACAAAATGTTTGCTTCATCAGCTAATGGCTCATACATGTGATCTTGAAAACTCTGCCTACGGTACCTGCTTCTTCTCTGATGTGTCTAAGACCTGAGCATTTCTAAGAAATGAAAGTAGAAAACATGCAAATGTCTATGAAAACCAGACACAGCAAATACTTTGTATAGGAAATTAATATTTTCAAGAGATTGTTCCCCTAAATCTCTCCCTTAGAAGACCAAAACTCAGAGCATCGTAATTCAAAGAAATCTTGAGTCCTGACAGAGGGATGCAGCTTAAACACGAGCAGTATTTCATCCAGAATGCTGTATGATGGACTTTTTTGGAGACAGCCCACACCATGAAGTTCTAACCCCAGTCCAAATACCCACTGCTTTTGTTGAGAAGGCAGCAAATGTGAATTTATTCACACTTATGCCAGCTTGGGAAGAAACAGACATACTTCAGATAGTAATCACTTGGTTACTCACTGTAAATTTTTTCAAACTGTATCTGCACATCGTTTAGTGTTATTTAGGTTGTTGTAGAAGGCATTTTGTCTGGTCTAGTTGAGGCAAAAGTCTGGAATTTTGAATCATTGTCATGAGTGCAGCACACTGGGGTTATGTTCTCACATAACCTGTTTTGCTCCTGGGAGACAGCTCAAGAGCTCAATTGCAGGTAGTGAGCCAGCTCCCTTTTCTCCTAGAATGGGATGTTATCACAGGCAACAGTTCCATTTTCTTGCTTGTAGCAAAGTATTGCTGTTTACCATGGAAGGGTTTGGCAATTGCTGCTTATTCTGTAAACAAGTGGAAATGGGCAATGTTTTCTGGAGGCCTAAACAGAAGTCTTGTAAAATTACTGAAAACATTCATCGATATGAAATCTTGGACCTGATTAAGTCATTACATGCTTAAAGTTCTATTTCATCTCTTAAGTTAAAGCAATGAGAGCAATTAGCTTTGTAGTATGCTGATGTATTAGAAATATCTGCATATAAGGGGCTAGTTAAGCATGCAGTTTTCATGGAACACTATTTTTTCAAGATTAGACAATTAAGTTGCTTTGGTGATACTGTAATTAACAGTGATGTAAATTTAATATGAAGTATTAAAGAGTATTAAAGAATGTAGTTACTGAAAGAATATTGCAGAATATCTAATCAATGTGTGAAATATAAACGCCTTTAGGATATGATCAACTGGAAGATCTGTCACTAGGTGTCATTTACTTTGTTCCTGCCAAGGCAAAGAAAGCATGATACAAACCATTAAAAACTAATATTTAACAAGAAACTTAATTTTAAAAGCTTTAAGCTCTCCTTATTTTCTCCTATTTTTTCTTCTGCAGATTTTGCATCAATTTGCCTCTGTCTCAAAGAACAAAACTCCTGAGAAAAAAAGGTAGTTAAGCAGCCCATCTGCATTTTTATCTTGAACAGTTTGCAATGCTAATTCTTGAAACTCTTTATATTTCCACCCATCTCCTGCTCACTACACAACAGTGATGGTAACAAGCAACACATTCATTATTATGCCATGAAAAGAGCAGTTATTTTTTTAAGAGAAAAAATAAAAAATAAAAATCAACCTTGCAGTTTGATTTTAGAAACTCATCAGTACTATTCTGAAAATACACAATGAATCAGTGTGGAACAGACTACACCCCATCGGCCTTATTTCACAGTTTGACATGATCTTAGATTTCCTATCAGGATGTTGATACCAACATACCAACATTTTACATTGCCTGTGGTTCAAGTAAAGATTTAAAAAAAAAAATAGCCTTACAGAGATGCTTTCAAGAAACAATTAACTGCCTACAGAACTCAGTCCTTGATTTAGGAAATATGTATATTCTATGATAACATGAGAATTCACTAACATAATCTCAAAGAAGTCATAGTTGTGGTGCCAGCTGTGAAACAGCCCAGCTATGCCCAGCTGGGAATGCAGGCAGAACTGGCACCAGCATGTCAGAAGAGGGTGCTGCATTACAAAACCACCTCTTTTAAAAGCGAACAAAAAAACCCTGTTGCTGGGGAAAGAGAGGTCAACACACAGGTAATCCTCCTGCTGAACTAAGATTTTTGGTCCCTTGAAAATTCTAACTTTTCTGTTCCTATAAGAATTGCAGCCCCCATGTACAAGATCTGGAGCAGGCTGTTCTCAGAGCACAACTCACCTGCTCTGACTCAGCTGCAGTAATCCCTGCTGCCATCACCTTTGCCCTTCATCTTCATCTTCCTGGCTTGTTGTGGTACATGGAACATAGCCCTTGATCTTACAGCAGTAGCACTGGAATAAGACTAAAGTTTATTGGCTGGAAAATCAACATGGAATACTCTAGCCGCAAGGAAAAGGCCTTGTCATACTTCAAAAGCAGTGCATACTTCTGCCACGTAACTGAAAACATAGTTATGGTTAGACACATGATGGTGAGTAACAATGATACAGATTTCTGGCTCTAGTACACGGAGATGTCTTCACACCATCCAAAATGCTGACACTGCCAAGATTCATCATTTGCTTTTAGTGACACCTCCCCTACGTGGTTTTTTTTTTCCATCAAAATGTGACAGTAAGAGCTAGTTATGGATGTCCTGGATTGACAAACATGTCATATATATATTTTTTTTCTTTAAATGGGAAGTTCGTGCCTCTATATTCCATCTCATCAGAACTAATTATGGTAATGGCCCCTCTTCACAACAGGTTTAAACACCGTGTCTCACCAGCTGCATTCCCTGCCCTTTAGCTGGGCTGACTGGCGTCTGACCACTTACGCTGACTCAAGACAGGGAAGGGAGTTACAAACTGAGCCCAGTTCTCCAGCTCTTGATGGCTCAGGGCAGCTCTTGCAGTTAGTTTTCATTCAGTCCTTCTAAAGGTGATGGAAAAGACAGTATAGTATGCCTTTGATGTTATTCCCAGTGGTAACTCTGGGATTTGCAACTGGAGTTGGCAGGACAGCTCTCACTGGGATCAGCGGAGACACTGCTGCCCCCCAAAGCCAGTTATTTTAAGTCACATCAAAACAAGGAATTATCAGCTTAAGATCAGCCTTTTTTCACTGAAGCAGGTTCAATCAGATGCCACATTTGGTAATCAAGAAGTAAAATAACATCCCTTGCTTGAGCCAGACTTAGCTTCATAGGTGTTGTCTCCTGCAGACTGGAAGAATTCACAGCCTGGCCAGTGGCACATGGGTGAACACCCAGGAAGGTGACATGCCCTGTGTGCCAGTTTACACAGTCAGACACCAGCCAGAGAAGCAGGGCTGCCTCATTTTAGACACTACGTGCTTATTACTCCCATCCTGGCCTGCAGGAGGGCAGCTGACTCCACCACTTCTCCTACTATCTGCCTTGCCACCACCTTGCTTTCTGGTAGCAGTAGTAATTTGCCTTCTCATTACCTCATCACCCAAGCAAAAATAAGCAAACACACCACAAAACCACCAGAAACTATCGCTAGACTCTCTGCATTTCACAGTCTTCCCCTTGCTCTCTCTACCCTGCATTTTGAGTGAGTATTTGGTGCTCTGCCCATCCTGCATCTAGTGGCAGCAAATCTGCACTAGCAACTAGCATGAGGCACACTGCTGCAGCCCAAGCAGAGGCCAAAAGCCCATCACAGACAATGTCTTAGAAACATGAAGAGGCTTGCAATAATGAAAACAAAACAAAACCAAAATGCTCTTAATGCATTTGTGTTTGTTTTCTGTGAAGATATTTTAGAAGGTTTCTTTTTAGTCCATCAATAAGGCACCTATACAGTATTGGTGCCCATTAAATAAAAAGCTTTACATACCTAAACAAAAGGACATACTGTATTTGCTGACAACCTAATCCTAACATCTTAAGCCAGAGAGGAGATAACACTAGGAAATGACAGCCAGCTTCCAAGAATGAAGCCAGGCCCTCCTCTTTCCACTCCTGAATTTAAAAAGCATGGATAGATCCCCTTCCCCTCACAAGGCAGAGCATTTCTATTAACACCAGTTTTGTGAGGACTTCACTCTATATCCAAGTACCTCTGGAGTTCAGGCAGGTGCAGATGAAGGGCTGACACTCACATCTTGTTGACATCCATGGTGCAGGTCCTCAGCTTCCTTGAAGCTTCATCAGCCTATGTCTATGGCTGCTGCTCCATGGAGCACCTCCTGTGGTAAGTCAAGCCTGTCACTCGCATCCCCCTACTCAGGTGCTGTGCCCTCAGCTCCTGTGGCTCACTCTGACTATGTCTTGTCTTCTTGGCCAGACTTCTGAAATGATTCAGTTTAGGAAACAAACAAAGGGGAGCTTCCCCTCAGGGGAGAGGTATGAGCAGCAGAGAAGCAGTGAGGATGCCAACAACCTACTGTCACAGCCTCAACCTCCCATTACCTTAGATTGCGTGTAATTAAGGCTGTGATTTAGCATCACTGAATTAATTTGTTCAGTCACTGCATTCAACTACATGTGGGTTTCGGCCATGAAGAAGTTGGGTTCCAGATTTGCAGTCCTCAAACTGGAAAGGAGAAAACTCCAGCCCAGATTCCTCTCCTGTTCTTTGTACCTATTTCTTTACTTGCAAAGGTTTCTTTGAAATGCATGATGAATCAGGAAACTCTTGAAGAAGCTGAGCAGAAGAGAAATCCAGATTAATTTTGTGTATGTATACATTTTGAAAGACTTAATTTCTTTAATATTGCTGTACTAAGCACAATACTTTTGAGAACCTAGGTATGCAACCTCATCTACAAAGGTAGAACAAGCCTAGGACTGATGGTGAGAGTGCTGATACAACTAATGCACATTTAGAACATAAAACTCATCCCTCCAGTATTAATTTGGTCAGCAATCTAGTAGAGCAATAACAACTCTCAGTTTGCTTCACACACCAGTGAGATGTCTCCAAGTGCTTTATGAGAGAACTCATGTCAAGAAAAGCCATCATTCAAAATGTCTGAGGCTGAATGGAGTGGAAATTAGCTACAGAAAGTTCTATGATTTTTTTGCATACACATGTACGCACAGACACATCTGTGAAACTGCTTATTTACTCATAAACCTTTTACAACTCCCATCTGTGGTAGCTTCTTTGCTGTGAACCCTTAACCAAAACCTAGCGATAGCTGCAAAGCCCTATTCAGATATGAACAGGATGTGGATGTTACATTCCAATTCTCTTTATTTAGATTTATTATAGATTATTAAAACTGGAGGCATAGTTAACTTCTGCAGAGAATTCACATTATAACTAAGCTCACCCTGCAACACCCTCAACAGTATCACTTATTTCAACAGCTGAGAAGTTAAAATGAATTGACAGTGAACATAAACACACAACAGAAACTTATTTTTCTGTAGGCAATTCAATTAAAAATTATGCCAAGTAATAATGGAAAACCTTAATAGCAGTGGTGTTACATCAGACATCAGTCCTGGTGCTTGAAAAATGCACCTCTCTAACTTTTGTGCAGAGAGATAAGATTAAATTATAGAGAGGGTTGGCTGTTTGTTTTTTTTAATAAGTTCTGGCAACTGGGGTACAACTCTGGACAATCATACCCAGGAGCCATGACTGTGGACAGTCATGTATTGTATGTTACACTCCATTTTATTTTTTTTTTTTTAATCAATGCAAGCGATTAAAAATCCATCTGTCCATATGCACTGGTGACAGCTGGTTTTGCCTTCTCACAGAGAAAAATCCATCAGTGTCTGCAGCCCATGGAGACCACTGCCAGTCAGTATCTGGTTCAGCCCTAATCTCCCTCTACTCATCGACTGTGAGTGGCAGGTGACTCCAGCAGGCCACCACCAGAGCAAGTGTAATATCTAGAAGCCTTTGTAGATAGGTCAGGCTGGAAAGGCTGTGCCTGACCACTTCCCAGCCACCACAGCGTAGAGGTGGGGTTAGTAGCTGTATGACAACTTAATGATGCAAATGGTGGATGAGCCAACTAGGATAGCAGTGCTGCTGAGTCTTATTATCACTAACAGGGAGGGTCTGGTTGAAGCAGAGAAGATTGAGGCCAGCCTAGGTTGCAGTGACCATGAGATGGCGGAGTTCAGGATCTCACGTGGCAGGAACAGGATGGCAAGCAGAATCACAGTCCTGGACTTCAGTAGGGCCAACTTTGTTCTTTTCAGGCAATTGCTAGGAGAAATCCCATGGGACAGGCTACTAGAAGGTAAGGGGGCCCAAGAGAGCTGGTTAGCATTCAAGGATGGCTTCTTCCAGCTCAAGATCAGAGCATACCAACATGTAGGAATTCAAGAAAGAGAGCCAGAAGACCTGCCTGGTTAAACAGTGAGCTGCTAGACAAACTCAAGTGGAAGAGAGGGGTCTACAGATCATGGTAGGAGGGACTGACCACTTGGGAGGAATATAAGACTGCTGTCAGAGGATGTAGGGAAGCCCAGAGAGATTGTGGAGTCTCCTTCTCTGGAGACATTCAAAACTCACTGGGACACCTTCCTGTGTGACTGCTGCAGTTAAGATCATGGCGGCCTGATCCTTGGATCAACACGGTGGCCACCCCTTCAGGCCGCTCAGTCCATCTACATGTTGACACCCATGTGGTGGATGGTAAAATGGCGTTTATTCCCTCGTGACATGGCGTTATATAGCCCAGGTTGGCTACGTCACATCCGTCCGCTTACATCATAGACTTAACGCTATTGGCTAATAAATCAAAACAATGGGGGAGGGGGAAAAAACCTATCTTTCCGTACAGCACGAGATCTTCCGGCCGCTAGATCTTACCTAGAAACTCATTATTATGCAACAGTGACCTAATCTAGGTTTTCCTGCTCCAGCGGGGGAACTGGACTAGATGAACTCTCAAGGTCCCTTCCAGTCCCTGACATTCTATGATTCTGTGAGGTGCAACAGCAATTGAGAATGAGGCTGAGAACACCAAACCAAACAGCTTCACCTTTGAGAGCATCTGAAATCCCAGCACACAGCTAACATTATGATATTCTTTTAATGCAACTGAGCAAAAAATGCAGTGGGGTGTGATTAGTGATTTTACATAGAAAGAACCATATTTATGCTTTTCTCTGTTTTCTCCAGCTCTTACTATCTTGCACTGTGAAATGCTAGATAGTGAAATAGCAATAGAAATAGGCAAGCAATAGGAGAACATCCTTCCAATAGAAAAGGCACATACACTGTTAGCAAAATTTACAGTAATGCCATATAAATACATCAGCAGAGATATCCAGATGCCATTGCAAAGAACTGCAGGCAAATAGTACAATAAGCCTTTTTAAAACTGGGGATTTCCATGCAGGTACCCAGTCAGTGTAATTTTCCCCAAAGGTTTAGTGTGCCATACTCAACATACAAGATCAGATTAAGAGATTCTTGCAGAAATAAGACATGGAGCTCAGGATTTCAATTACGAAAATAGTAGCACTTCCAAGCAATTTTTGGGTAATTTTCTTGGGTACTTTTTTTTTTTTTTTTACTAGAAGTTTCACCCTTTGGCTACTTACCTGGCAGTGAGCATCTGGTTTCCAGAACTGCATTTTAGAGAAAAGGTAATTCAGCATTCACTGGGATCAGGCCACCAAAATCCCTTATTCCTGTCTACTTTTTATGCCAGTCTGTGTCAGACGGGGTACCAGAAGCAGGGGTCTCAGGTGCTTGCACTGGAACAAGGTGACAGAGCTGTACTCACCAGTGGTGGCAGCAGCCTTCTGTGTCTAGTGACACTGTTAGCACTTTTCAGCTGCAGATGTCTGGGGAGCAGTAATGGTGCTGTGGTCAAAAAGGTTAACAGAGGGACAGAGGAGGACCTGATCTGAATCACAAAGCAATCTATTAATGGACTCTGATTTTATTACAGATTTGTTTACTATAAATGGACAGTTCTTTGTGAATCCATTCCTTGTTTGTCAACCCACTATCATGGCTTCTGGACCACCCACTGAATCCACTCACTTTTACCTGTTTAAAAGTACTGTGAAGCTGTCAGAAGTTCTACTTTTCCATTTGAATTTGATTTTAAATGCATGAGGGAAGTTGTCGCACTGCCAGTACCTATAAGTGGAATCCACTTGAGCTGAGTAATCCAAGAGTACAATTACTACAAATCCTACAATTACTGCAAGTTTTTAGGCTGGATTAGGACCCTCTGTAGTGCTTCATTCCCATGGAGCTTGCTGCATAGTGCTGAAGTCCTTCATGCCTTATGTTTCTGCTTGCTTCAGCACTTCCTCTCAATACTTCCTACAGCATCTGGAGTCATACAGGACTGTCTGGGCAATGAAAAAACTTCAAGTGCTTTGCTCTGAAATATCCAGTCTCCAAAGACAACACTTCCTGAAAGGCTAAAAGGTCTTGAGAACACATTCCTGTGAAGCTTGCAAGAGGACCCTGAACCTGAAAGCCAAACAAACAAGAACACCACATGCCCTACAAGGCAGATGGGACCAGCCCTTTTTCCTCAAGCCTCAAAAACTTCAGTGGACCTGCTGATGACTCTTCAATTCGCCTGGTGTAAAACTGAAGCAAGTTTCAATGATTACACAAGTTGCACAGATAAGACCCAGGATAACATGCTATCTGCTGGGGGAACAAAACCTTCTCATATTCTCTTGCTGACTTCAAGACCTTTTCCTGGAACTGCATGTTAACAAAGAAAGAGAAAAAGTCACAATCAAATGGATTCCAGCCTCCCTTGCTTTCTTGACTGATTCAAAGCAGATCTGAACTATCTGCATAAGATATGTTTGAAAGTTGCCATAAACCAGTGAAAGGTCACCCTGCTTTGGACTTACTTCTGCAGTGCTTCTCAGGATGGCCACCTTAAATGCCAGGTGTTCCCTGAGAAAAATCCAGAGCCTGAGGACAGCAGCCAGGGGAAATTACTGGCATCCCCACACTAGCATTTTATTCAACCTTAGGAGTATGCATTTGAACCTAATCTCCCAAACATAATGGTGAAAATCAGTTAAAGTTGTGATTTATGACAAGAAAAAACTGTAAGAGTTTCACTCCACACCTGGAAACAACTCTTAACAAGGGACAAGAAATAGAGACACTTTCTTCCACAGCAGTTTGGATCCAGTGAGAATAGTGGATACCAGTGCCCACACTGGGAGACATCCAAAACACCTCGACTGCTCAAAAATGACAACATCTACTTGGGCTTGGCTTCATGTCTTTTCTTTCTCTCTCTCAGTGTTGCACACAGCTGGAATTTCAGCTTCATTTCCTTCTCCCCAGCCCCTCACCATCCTGTCCTGTCGCCACTTGACAGAGGCTCTGCACCACGATATACAGGACACAAAGGCTAAAAGTTGCTAAAGCGCTTATGCAAGTTAATTACTGTGCCAGTTTAATCCTGGGTAATGCAGATTAGTGCTGTCAGCTACTGGTGGGGGAGCAGTTGATGTGACAGCCCCTCAGCAAGGAAACCACTCACTTTGGTGCCACCTCAAGCAAGTGGATGCCCACCAGTGCCAGGAACGGAAACCTCTCCTGTTGTTGCCCTGTTGCTGTCAGACACAAAAGCTGGATCACAAACAGGCAGGTTTAAAGAAGGCATCACACCTCTCATTTTCAGAGAAAATTTTCAGTCTAGACCCCTTGGCTCCCTTTTGCGTCTTCAAAGAAAATACTTGCCAGCTTCAGAGATTAGTCCTATGAAAGACAACCTTAGGTCAAGAATCAAGTCAAGCCATGAGCCACTATTATCATATCAAACTAAAAATCCTAGCCCGTGTTTCTATAAAAAATCAGCACCAACAGGCCAAAGCAAGCCATTCAGTTTGAACAGCGAGGCACCTCCATGGGCAGGACAAGGTAAAAAGGCTTCCTGGGAACTGCAGCTTGTCTTAACTCAAGCCCAGTCTAATTGGATTAATTTGCCATCATTACTCAGGTAAAAAGCCCTTTAGTAGCAATGTGTTCTCACAGGTCTTGCTTATTCCCCAGAAGAATGCAAATACAATGTGTGCAGACTGCTCATTCCACAAATTAATGGCATGCAATATTTCAGGATTTTCAGCAATACTTTTGCAATACTGAAGAGGTAAATCATACTTGTTATCTTGATTAGTAAGTGGCATCTGGGACTACAGCATTTCAAACATCACCACTGGCAACCCAGCTATGGTAATAGCACCCACTTCCTCCACTGATGCATTATATGACAGTTAAGCAAAGATCTTCCACCTCATCAGATTTTACGGTCAAGTTACAGACTTTCCTCTCTCTGGTTCACAGCTGAGAGAACTTTACTTGATGGAGACAATAACAGAATTTGTGATAAGGCTTTCTGTAAATCTCTAATAGTAGAGAGAGAGTAGCTGAGAACCAAGGCTCATTACACATGACCTATAGATGCAGTAAAATTGACTGTTTAATTTTTAAAAAGTTAATTAAATGTAAATAATATCTACAACATATTTACATTCGAATTTTAAACTTGCTGTATTCTAATAAATGAGATATTGGAAGCAGAAGAGATGTGGGATGAAATGGCCAGTGAGGGTCTGGATATTGCCCGCCTCACACTCGGCATGCTTCAGCTGTTAGCCCAAACACATTAGGACAGACAAAATATCTTTTAAACCTTCAGCCATCTACCTTGCAATGAAGCTCTTTTGCTTAAAATCTGCTCTTTAGGACCCCACATCTCTGACAGCATGGTGATGCTTTCCTGGGATGCTCCTCAGGGGTGAACACACATGAGTCTTGGTGGGAGCCAAAGAGATTCCTGCCCACACCTACCTCTTCCTCACTTCTACTTGCTGCCAGTTTGAGTTTCTGTGGTGGTTTCAGATGAAGTGTCAGGCTGAGGCCTGGACATGCATCCTGTCCTACCAGCTCTGCTAAGGGAGTGCTGACATCCTTGAGAAGAACAGGGCAAGCAGCTGGGCAAGACCTGCAGCAGTTCAGGTACCAGGCACCTCCACTTCTATCTGCAATCCTCAAGGAGAGCATGAATCCAAAGGAAGAGGAGAGTTACCTCTGATTACACACAAGGGGAAAGCTGTCATTTGCCAAGTCACTCACTTCACACAGCACTGGAACTGAAAGCCACAAACAACAGAGGCAAAAGCATCCCAGAGAGGCAGCGCGGCAAGGGCAAGAAAGCACAGGTTGGGGGAGAAGCTCAAAAGAATGAACACGCCAAAAAATAAATGCTGCTGTAACATCAAAAAGTTTTCAGTTTGAGTATATTCGCTATTTTTTCAGTCTCCTCTTCTTCTTCTGGCCGAAGATCAAAAAGCAATGCTACCTATGATCAGTAGATACTCGAGAGCAGCAACACCTGATTTTCCTCTTCCCTGCCCTTTCCTTCCTCCTCCCAGCTTTAGAAAAAACAATCTTAAGCTACGAAATCAGAGAGAGAGAAATCTTACGGGGAAAACACTAAACTAGGAGGAAAAATGTGGAAGAAGATGAGGCAGGAGCAGGGAACGAAGGCATTGGAGCAGCAGCACCTTCCGCAGCACAGAAGCAGAGCCATTTCCCCTCATGCTGGCACTACCCGTCCCTGCCAAAAGTCCCTCCACATCTTTCTGCCGTGACCTCTTGTCAGAGCACTCCCCTTCCTCGCCCGAGTGCCCCCCCGCGACAGCAGCCCGGGATGTCCCCACCTCCCCGGCTCCCACGGGCGTCAGAGCCCGGCTGGGGCACAGCGACACAAGCGCTGCGCTGCTCCCGGAAGGTGGCAGGTGGACTGTGGGGGATGGAAGAGGCATTGCCCGCACCCCACGCCATGTCACGGCTGCTCCCCGGTGTCCTCCGCTCCCGCCGGTGTGACCTCCGGCTCCGCGGCCGCGCCGCAGCAGTAGCGCCATCTGGCGGCATCGGCTGTGCCTTGCCCGGTGGCTGACCCCGCCGACGGGGACTCCCGCTCTTGTACTGGTGCGAATCCCGCTTTGCTGTGGCTGGGAGAAAGCTCAGGAGGGACTCGAAGCCCCTTCCAGCTCCTAAAGGGGCTACCTGAGAGATGGAGAATACCAGACTGCCTAGTTTTAACTGGTGTCATTGTTTAAACAGGCTTATAAAGGGCCAGGAATAATGTGGGAAAAATAATGGAAAACCACTTGATTTTAACAGAAAAATCTGGATTCACCTGATACATACACAGCAAAGAAATGTAGAGAAGCAGCACACATTTTAGCAATAAGTAAAACACCTAGATTCTGGTTTAGTAAAGACTCTTGCTTCAGTGCATTTTAAAGCATATACATGGTGATTCTTAGGCATATCACTCTGTCTAAGCATCAGTCCTAAACAATTTTCACAGGAAAACACTACTGTTCATATCTTTACATAACAGTCTCCACCCTCTAAGTAGAGGAATGCCAGTTTGTCAGGCAACAAACTCCTATTTAAATATTGCTTGAGGACTGCAGAAGGCAAAGAGTAGCCATTGCTGTTTCAGGTGGGCCATGGAAAGCTCAGAGCCAATGTACCTGCGTTGCTTTTTGTCTGCTTATTAAATTCCATCTTAGCCACTCGAACAGCTCCATTCACGTCAGCAGGAAATCTGTCTGGAAATAGACTGTACAGAACATGTTAGTTGGCTTACACTAGAAATTGCTACTACTGTCCAAAACCAAAGAGAAGCCAGGTTAGATGATGGCCAAGCCAAGCATACACAGACAAGAGGTGTTGCTGAGTCTCAAGAGTGCTCTGAAGGAACTTCTTCCTCTCTCCAATGCAAAATGCTCTGTTCAAGCTCCCACTGTTTGTGAAACTTGCTGTTGGGGTACAGAAGGCAACCATAAAGCATAGGGTTCCTCACCTTCTTTTAGTTTCTTTTTTAGACAGACATATTTACCTAGCATAGAACTATATTAAGTGAAATAATTTCCTCCTTTGTCTCTTCCCCTCTTCCTTTCATACAGCTCTACTTTGCTGCACTAAGGTGAGGGGCTGCAATACAGGCACCAGCAGTTCAACTGACAGAACTGAGAACAACTTTAAGAAACATCAGCTGGAAAAGCATCTACATCCTTCTGTCCACCTAAGTCCTTTCAAAGTCAACTACTTGAGTATGGAGATAATATCACTTACCTGTCACTGGCAGTAGTGATCAGGGTTAGTGCTGCTGTAGCACTTCAAGATGGAAGAAGATCCAGCTGCTCTCTATTCCTCATTCTTCTCCTCCTGCTTTACCAGTAGAACTTGCTACTTTTTACTATTTCAGCAATACTAGGATGTGCTGTTGATCTATTGATGAACCACGACACACCTCCCTCCCACTTACAAACACAAGGATACAATGAAATAACTTCAAAGCCATCCAAGGTCACTATCACTTTTTACTTATTTTCCTCCTTTATGGTGTACCAAGATGCAAGGTGGGATCGCTCCATCAAGTGGATACTGAAGCAACAACGAAACACAATTAGCCTTTCCCAGGCTTGGGAATTCATACCTGTAAGTGCCATATGCCCAAAAAAAACCCCTAAAATACATTATTTTTTTTAAGGTGACTGGTTTTCCTATTCCCAACAGACAAATGCAACACTTTTTTACTCCAAGCAGTGCTTTAGTTCTCCGGTTCCTAGAGTTCAGCAGAGCCACTGCTGGCTTTGTGCATGCAGGTGATGTGTATTTGAATTCTAGTCAACACAAACATGCACTGGTACAGACCTTTATTATCTCACACCTCCTTGCCACAGCCATCATTGAAATAAATGACATTCATATTTTACAGGTACCATACAAAATTACAAATTGTAAAACATGCTTTGTAAAGTAAGGTAAAAATTCTCAAGGACTGATGTGTAAAGAGTTTCTGTGAACACAATTTGGTTTACGCACAAGGGCACAGTCAGCTTGAGCAAACTGGAGAGGCAGCATTAGCACAGTTGAGAGGCACAAGCATCTATATCCTGAATAGATGACCACATCTCTAGGGGTGCTGGTCATTAAAAGGCACAAAGAGAAACAAGCCACAGAGCAGGTCCCGGTAAGTGTTTACACCCCACCAGAAACACAAGTACCATCTGACTCTTCTAATAGCAACTGGTGGAGGGAGGTGCCATCACTCCTACTTGCATTCTCTTGTCAGGCATGAACTAATATCGAGGACTGTTTCTGTACTAACAGAACAACATGGGGAGCCTTCGGGTGGCTACAGAGATAGGAGAACTGGTGCCTGCACAAGCCACGACTAATCTATTGCAGGGCTGTTTTACAAATCGAGGTACTAGAAGAGTTAAGTATTTTAGATGACACAGTGCCTATCAGGCTTAGAGACTGATATCCTGGTTCAAAATACTCCTGGATAGACCAGACTATTTATTAATAAAACATAGTTTGGAAGGACCACAATAAGCAATATGCAAAAGTCATTTAGCAGCCTTGGGGATTATGTTTTCTTTTTTACAAAGCAAATCTCAGAAGCCAGAGTAACACATTCCCTGTTACTTCTGTCTGTGTCAGTTACAGATGCCATTTGGAGATCATTAAAATTTTTTCCATGGAATTCAGAGACCAGCCTGTGCATAGGGTACCCTCTAGACTAGTTATTGTCCCAGAACCAGGATCCACATGCCCCCTGAAAGTTTTGGCTATTTTCATTATCAATAATTCACTGCTACTTCCCATCCTCAACTCAACACTAACACTTTTAATTTTACATCCTGAGCTTCTATATCATTAAGGTAATAGGTAAAGAGCAGGCTGAGAATGAGAGGAAATATCTCATTAGAGCAGATGATCTAGGAGAGAATAGTCTGACACAGAACCCAAATTCTTCTTTCATGAATAATTAGCAGCAAGACAAGCAGCAAAATAATAAATCTAAAGGAAATTTCTCAGAGCTGGCTAAGCAAAAAGACTATTCCAGGGCTCATCACCTACTACAGCCCTCAGGAACCCACAGGCCTCTTCCCAAGCATCAAACTTGCTGTGTTTGATGACCCTAAATGCACACCCTTCCAAGCGCTGAAATAGTCCCAATCTTAAAATCATGTAAGACATTCGCAGTCCTTCCTCTTCCTAAACCCCACTCCTACAAATTATTTCTGCTCAACAAGCTGCCACCACCACTCAATATTTTGTATGCACACAAAATCCTTCAGAGATCACCCAGGGAAAGATGGAAAGAGACATCAAGAAGCTGAGATGCCTACACCACAGTGGTCATCAGGCAGCAAAGGCAGGGGAAGGAAAGGCAAGCGCATGAGGCAGTGAGAAAGCTCAAGTACAGGTGAATTCTGGCCACATTGACAAGCAGCCTGTCAGGGAAGAGGGCACTACTTCTTCAGGCATCACAAATTCCAGCCATGGCTCTCAGAAAGACATCTGTATCCTAGAGAAAGCAAGAGCAGGATTCACTGCTCAATGCTGGTCACCTCTAAATGACGGGTAGGTGCCAGAAGACGTAGTCCTCCTAAGGAAACCATTCTGTTGTTGGAGGAGTTTTGGAGGACATTAGATCAACATACATCCACTCTGCCTTAGAAATACTTAGCTTCAAGACTTTGTTTGGTTCATTAGGAGTTCACACCTCAAGAGTCAAGATCTTTCCAACCTTCTTTTTAAAGCCCTTAATCTTGCTAAGATCTTTTCTTTCCAGAGTTGAAACTTTTTCCCAAAACCCCAACTGCATCTCCTCTGAGGAAGATGCAGTCCAGCGAACACACAATGTGTCCCCCAGGCCTCTGAGGAACCAATGCTGCTGACTCCAGGGCACACCAGTGCTCAACTGACTCAGCTGCAGTTAACTTCAGCTGTCCTACAAGCCTGCACATGTCTTGTCAGAGCATGTAACTTGAGCAACAAAACTACTTACAACAAATCAAAACCTTTCCAATAAAATCAAATCTGCAAGGTCCATGTGAAGATTAAATGCATTTACAAAGATTTATCTTGTGAAAAAAAAAAAAAGGAATAACACATGTATGATTTTCTTCACATACACAGTCATCTCAGAGATCTACTGATCTCTGAGATTCCAGGAGGAATTTTTACTGGAAAAGAGGATACATATTTTCCCAGATTTAGGCACTTGGTTTGAATGCAAAGCATTCTCTTAACCTGCTGCATCCCTAAGCTGATCCTGCTGTACAGCTGTGTCACAGTGCAGCACAGCTTCTTACATATTTCCACCACCCCTCCCCTTCACCAGCTATCAGGAGAGCAGAAGAAAGCATGTATCTAGCACGCTTTCCTCAGTCCTCACTGAAGCTTCAGTACTAGAAGAACAGGCCTCCCTTCCTTCTGTGGAAGTCCTTGCCATATTGACCACTTTTAATTTGCACAAGATGTAAAATTGATGTGACTCCCCCAATAGCTGCCTCAGTACATTTCCAGGGCTCTGTGCCCACTGCCTCCTCCGATGCTGGAACTAGCAAACAAAGCTGCCTCATCTTCCAAATTGACAATCCAGAGCACAGTTTATCACAAAAAAGTCACATAGTTCATTGCTTCCCACCACCCAGGAGGCCCAGCTGATAAAACTCAACATGTCAGTCTTCCTTGAAGAAGACAATTTGCTCTTCACAATGACCTGGACAAACTGCCTCTTCTGACAACCCACTCAAGAAATCTCCGATTTACACTTGAATTCATACATAAAAAGGCTTACAGTAGCTGAAAACATACACCTTTTCTGTGGAAAAGCAGTAGGATTTTTTTATATTCAGAGAACAACCTGAAGTGATGTTTAATACTTGCCAGTAAACCTCTCAAATTGTAATCAAGGACATCTCAGGTTCTTACTTTTCCTGCTTGTGATCTCAGGCTGGGGCAATTTCCTCAGTTCAGGCTGTGGTTATGGTACCATGGTTGTAAGGACACATGTTGGGGTTTCACAAGCATTTCTTGTACGGATGAACCTAAGAGGATAACTCAAAACAGGTCACAGCCTGAATCCCCCCCCATCCCTCCCAAGAGTAAGATAAATATCAATAAATCATTTAATAATCCCTCCTTAAAATTATTTCTTACACAAGAATAATTACAGATTACAAAATACTGATTGCAAGAAAGACATCTTTCAGCATACACTGTGTTTTTCCACAAGATTTGGTACTACAATTTAGAATTTGCTACTCGAAGATGAGAGATTTATGTTCAGGGATTCCATAATTTCTTTTGTGTTCTTCAAATAATTGTCTTAGTTTCTGCAGGTACAACGCATGCAGCTGCTCAATCTCTTCAGTGGTGGGGTTCAAGTTCTGTTTCACAGAGATGGGGCTTCCCACTGTAATCAAAGACAAGAGCAGTATTAGATTAATTGACATCTCTTTTGACATAGAACTGCTCCATCACAGCTCCCAGTGAGGTGGTAGACCTACAGCACAAGTCTCTTGTTCCAGGGCCTGATTCCCCCTTTCTCAATCCTGAGCTCTGGCTCAGGTTCAGCTCTAATGAATACAAATCCCCCTCATCATTTCAGTTTAGCAGCAAAAGAACAAATGAGGAGGGAGCTAAGGTCTAACTTGAAGGAACAGTTGACACTTCAACATGCAAGCCTATGGGCTATATGCTCTCTTGACATTGGGGGGTAGTATTCCACAAGTTCAAAATCACATTTTAAAAATGTACCTTCTCACCACCTTCTGCTTTAGTCTGAATGCTAATGGTATCCAGTGTGAGGGATGTGTCTAAGAGGGGAGTGGTGCCTTCAGGCACCCTGACAGGACTGAAGGAAATACATATAGCCCTCAATTTATCCAAAACACATATCCCTGCACAAGCACCAGAAATGTCACTGGTCACCTCGGCCTAGGGAGCACAAAAAGCTACAAAACCCTGGAAGGTCGCTCTGAACCATCCATAGTTCACAAGCTTCATCCAGCTGAAGTGTTCTCCAGGGATGAGGCAAGGCACAAAGATACCTGCTCAGTTGGAGAGAGAGCATGAAGGAACGTAGGAGGGCAGCCCTCCAACTCCTGTGCAAAAAGCTACAGCTGAAAAGCCTGTGATATGCAAAGAAGCTTCCCATGATCTCAGTCTTCCTTGCATTGTTTAATCAGTACAGATTTGTACAGCTGCTATTGCATGAGAGGCACAAAGGGCTTAACAGACCTGACCCAGATTACAGAAGAAGCAGAGAGCTAAAAGCACTCCCCCCCACAACCCCGGAGCTTTCACAAAGGCACCTGAAAATCCCTTTCAGCAGTTGTTGCCACTTCAAATTGGATGGTGTTGACTAAAGGGACGTCTTGCCAGACTTTTTCAAACCACAAAGGGACTGATTCTCCATTTTCCTGCTGCAGCTTCAGCTGCTGACAGCTCTCAGGCCCTGCTGGGGTGCTGAAATGCAGATTTTAGGTAGCCAGGGGTGGAAACCCAGCCCTGTGCTGCACAATACCTTAAGGAGGAGAGAAATCAATATACAACTAACGAGATTTCCAGAAGCATGACTAGAAACAGCAAAAAAGTCTCCAAGCTCTTCTGGAACTCTCTTCTCCTAGGAGTGAAGGTTTCTTGTGGAATTGGAAACAATACTCCGGTTTAATTTTCTGAGAAACCTGCTTAATGTAATATTTTAGAGTTGATTCTGCTTCTGAGAAGCAGCAGTAATTTTAAGGAAAAACATTTTTTATCCTCTTTCCAGCTCCAAACACTCAGACTTCACATGCCTTGGTTTTGCTGAATTGCACCTCCTTGCTTTAGGAGCCACAGCTTCCGAACCAGAAGGGAACTTGCTGACACCTGGCCATATTATCAACAAAGGAAACTGGCTCAGGAGGAGTTTAACATGATTCTGCAGCTTTCAAGAGAGCTGAGCAAATACTTTCAAAGCTGTGTTGAGCCACACCAAGACCCTCCCCAGGAACATGGTGATAGCTTTTGATCAGGAAACAGAAATACCGAAGATAAGGCATTTCTTGGGATCATTCTATTGCAAGACGCTGGTCTGGCTGATTCAAAGCACTCCTGTGCTTTGGCCAAAGGCCACCTCTGTCCTTGCTGTAGGTAGTGAAGTAATGATGAAGGTTTGCCTCAAAGTGAAAGAAATGTTCAGCTTCAGAACAGAGTCAGTCTCATTAGTACAAGAAAAACTGCAGAAAACACGTTACTCTTGTTCTAATGCTTTGAAAAGTTTTTGCCTTTAAAGTGTTATTTTTAGCCTGCCTGTGTACATTGTAGGCTTCAAAAATATCAAACCTTTTCTTAAGCATTTAACTGCATGCACTGATAACACATAGGACTACATTCAACATTGAAAGAGGCATGTTTTTGTCTTAAACATTTTTCAGCTGTTCCACATTAGAATCAAATCATCCCTCCACTGAAAGGTGAGCCTTCTTAAATGTCCCTTGTGGAATACCAGAAAAGTTCAATGTGCATTCTGTAGAAATAGGCTTCATTAGTTTACTCAACTCAGAAATTAAAAATCATTTATCCAAAATACACAGACAGACAGTTATTCCCTTTGTGTGATGCCCAGCATAATTTTATTGCAAGGTGTTGTTGTCAATTGCACTAAAGGCATGAAAAAAAAAAAATCAAATCCAGTCCTACACTCCAGTGAGAGCATACAGCCAGGGATGAGATCTTCTAGGGGAAAATCTCTTCCAAACTGCCCCTCAGCATGGCATGTATGCTCTTGGTTAAACATTATTGGATCTTTCCATGGAAAAAACCCCACCTAAATGGAAGGAGTTACCCTAGGAAGCTGCAATGCCACCAAAGCAACAGCCTGTGGCAGGGCTGCCAAAAGTTGCCTTCTCCCTGCCCTCCTGTCCCTTTCCTGTCCCCATGAACACCAGGACAGGGCTGCACCAGCTCCTTCCAGTAGCCTTGCTCTGAAGCACTGCCACTGTGAGACAGCCAAGATACACAACTGCTGCTTCTCTGAAAGGAAATTAAGGAGCTGCAGCATCTAGTTGCAACAACAGCTCAGGTACGGACTGATCAACCTCTTGGTCTTCCTTGAGAACAGCTGAGGATAGAAGCTAATAAATAACTATAACCTTGCTTTAGAAGCACAGTAACCAAATGTTTCTACTAGAATAGACTTATGAATTTGCACAGATATAGCAAGCAGCACACTTAGGCACTTTTAAACATTTCTCAAAAGTATTAGAAAACACACAGGGAACTTACCAACAGTGTGAATAGGTTGCCTGTAAGGTATTAAGCCAAAACTGTACTGAAATATTCCTCTAGCATGAAACAATGGTAAAGCAAAGCCCATAATCTTCTGCAGTTTCTCCTGTACATTTCTGAGCCATGAGCCTCTGGGGTTAGCAACTTGCTTGAATAGGTCATTTTCACCAAAGGAAAAAACTGGAACCAGATGTGCCCTGTAAAACAATGAACACACTGAGAATCCCCCAACAGCCTGCATTTCCACTGTGGATCGCATTGGCAGCTGGCAATGGTTTCACAACAACCAGCACAGAAAGCTTCAGCAATAGGCATTTAGCTCATCTGATACACAGCTGCTTTGGGGCCTGGAAAAAACAATACCACAAGCAACTGGCATATAACTAGCTGTTGGGCAGTATTCAGCTGGTTACTACTCATCACAGATTTTTATGAGTGCTCATAATCATTAAAATTAATAATTGTATGTATCATAATTACAATCTTATCCACCGCTATTTCAGCAAGTCCACCTTGGTGTTTTCTCCCTTGGCAAGCAAAGAAACCACACTGTTAACCTTCTAATGCTTCCAGCTGGGTGGTGTCAAAGCCAGATCTTGGCTTTCTTCTGCCTCTTGACCGGGGCAATGCACACACTTGATTTCAGCACAAATACTGTGATAAAACCCAGACATCCTTAAAGACAGGAGAGCAGTGCCAAATTCCCCTGCTGTCCAATTCCCAGAGAAATCCTGCTTCCTCCAGACTTCTTTGAAAACACAAACGAGAAAACATTATTACCGGAGGTCAAATCCTATCCACAGAAATTATATGGACACATTTGGCTCCAGTACAGCCTAATGAAATTTCATTCAGTTTGAGAACTGGCTTGGGAGGAAAGGCACTAACTAGGCTCCAGGACAAACTGCTTGGTTGGACAGAATCAATGCACCAGGGAAAAACATCCCTATATTTAAAACCTTGACTGCAGGATGCTTTTTAGTTAGTGCTCAGTTTCATTAAATCCTGGCTTACAGATCTTCAAGAAAGAAAAAGCGGGGAATCACAAGCATTCTCTGAAGGACACAGAGGTGGTTCTTTTTTCTTTACTTACATTTCAGCTTCTGTATCTTAGCTCCATTCAGCCCATGCTATCTTTGGGAAAAGCTTTACTGTAAAATTGTAACACTGCTGTCATATAGTCAGGATGAATGACTGCAGAGCTCTGAGAATGAGTGCACTAGGGAAAGAGCTGACTGGAGCGTACTCTGGACTACTAAACCCCACCTGTACAGAAGAAACAGCTGCTTCTACAGCTTCTCAAGCTTGAAGCACCCCTATCACTCCCTCTTACTGCGACTAGTGTCTGCTCAAACGTTTTTTCTTAATAGAGCATATATCACTCAGCCACCTCTAAAATGAAGCAAAGGAAAGCCGGGTACACTGTGTAAATACTTTTCTTTTTACTACAACACTAAAGACAAACAGGAACATCTTGTGGTGCAATAACACCCTGAGACTGTGGGATTTGTTTTAATCCAGTGAAGGCTTTTGCAAGATCCTACGTAGGAGGCTGAGACAGAGAAATAAGTAACTTATGATTGTGAAATGAAAGATAAGTCAGCTGATTCATCATTTCTTTCAAGTCTTTAGGATTTCTTAACTTTGTATCAGATAGCTGTACAACCTCAGACCAAAATGTCTCTTCTAGAAGAGCAGAGGAGTTTTGCTATCATTCAGGCCATATTTGACAAGCTCCTCACTGAGGAACCACAGCTTCCATGCCAGCAGTGTAGGAGCCAGAGAACATAGGTCTCCACATTGCCCTGATCTCTGCACTAGCCCTTCCTCTCTTGCTATTTGATGCTGCAGATTATGAGCACCACAAATGCATGCAGGTGCTGATGGTAGGTAGTTCTCATCTGCCTTCCACAAGCCTCCCTCTCCCTTTCACTGCCACAGAATTAGGAAGTTTCACATTTTGTTGATTGTTAGAAACAAAAGGTTAAAACCAGAAGCAATGAATGGATGCTGGACAAGAAAGAGGTCAGGACATCTGATGGTGCTACAAGAACTGTGATGCTGGAGTCACACTGTTCTACTGTCCCACAGTCCTTCTGGATGAAAATTAATTGTTTTATCTTGCTGGTGCTCAGATCCAGAATGACTTGTAGCCTGATGGCTAAGGTGACCATGTTTGCAGAGTAGGTTTCAACTCACTGGTGCAGAGAGAGGCATTCTCTTAAGAAAGAGGCTTAGCTGTCTAGAAAAGCTTCATCTTAAATAAGAGGAGGACCAGCAGTTGAAATAGAGGACACCATTAGGAAAGAAGTAGCCATTCTTGTATTTTGTAAGTGTCCCGATCTTGTTGTGTGCTGGGGATGCTTTTGAAATCAAGGCCATGAGAGACACAGATGTATCTAGTTTCTCAATCCAGATCAGTTGAGATGAGTGATAAACACCAACCTTTGTGATGTGACAAATCAGACATCTTAGCACATGCTCAAAAAAAGGCACCCAAATATTTTTCTGAATATTTTGTCGTTAAAACAAAAACTACTGATGGTGTTTGGGATCCTACTGGAGTATGGGCTTTCAGGGCTCAAGTCCTAACTTAAATACACAAGTGTTATTTACAGGTGCAAATATAACAGGTCCTTTTTGATGCTCCTAGTGTTAAAGGAAAAACACCAGAATTTGGAAACAGAATAGTTCAAAAAACTAAAAAGATATCTTTACATGCTCTATGAAAAGCTGCTCTTCTCAGACCCTTTTTTCCAGTTAATAGCTTAAAAATTCTATTACAGATTTCTCAAGGCTAGACTTCTTTCTCCTCATTGTACCCATATCAGTGTATCACCCTGAAAGCCATTCAGAAGGTTGCTGCATGAACAAGTCATGGATTCCAATATTTCTAGACCAGTCCAGTGCAAATATAATAAGCTTATAATGTGTAAATTACTCAAAATATACCCACACCATCTCTCTTTAAACACTGATGGCTGACAGTAAAAAAATAAGCTAATTTTAACCAAAATTTCACAAAACCTTACTTTTGCAAATAACAATCTTCAAAAAAAGTCTTTAGAATAAAGGCAAAACCAAATCTTCCTAGATCATTTTCAGCAATTCAATAAAACAGGGCCCAGTGTTCTAATATTTGTTTTGGTTGCTTATAATAATGAGAAAACTCATTACTAATGTAACTTTAATTTACAGAAGAGAGAGTGCCTTCTTCACTAAGCAGTAGCAGCCAAGGTACGCCAATACCGTTTCATAATTCTCATTCTTTGCTAGGGCAAAAAACAAAGATATGCTAATAACACCTACTGCTTACAAATTATGAAAGTCAAAAGGGAGTTTTCAACACTCCCAGATCGGATCTAGGTGGACAGACTGGCTCCTGTGCCAGATATTTGCACATTCTTAGACAAGTAGCCCTGTCAAGTTTAGTTATGAATTTACTACATATGATATGAACTACTTAAGAATCAATTTGTATTCAAAATATGCTAACTACAGCAGCCCCAGTAGGAAACCTACCCATGTTTCAAGGCCATTTTAATAAAGCCCTTCCTCTTGAGGATGTTCAGAGTTAAACCTCCAGGATGTGCATTCAGAGATTCCTCTGCTCCTCCGATCACAATGACAGATGCGTGGCCACCTCCTTTGTTATTCAGCACATATGAGACACTCTCCTTGGATGCAGAAACCATTCCTTCAGAAGCAAATGTTTTAAAAGTGACAGCTGTATCTTCATGTACAAGTATAGTAGTATTTAAGAAATACTTTAATATATCTATACAATGTTTCAAAACAGTTCAGGGTTCAAAGATCTGGGTTTAATCCACTCACTCTGCATCAGAGTTAGTCTAGGTCTTTTGATTTCACACTTCTGATGAGCTAAATGCTGTTTGCCTATCATAGGAGTCTTGAGATCTTAGGGTAAGTGTGTGCTCTTCTGCCAACCTTGCTCCACCTCAGATTGATTCTGTGCCTGACAGCAGAAGAGCTGAAAGGCAGCAGCTAAAGCCATGCAGCATGTAACACAGGTACAGAGAGGTCAGCAGAATGAACTTGTTAACTCAAACACAGATCTATATAGTGCCAAGCTAATCCCCTTCACATTTTTCAAAGTGATAAAGCAGCAGTTCCATCTAAGGCAATTAAACAGCAGCATCAGGAAGAGCAGAAATGACTCATTTGTCATTTGCCACCCCAGTGGCAGCATATGGTTATTTTTTAGTAACCTGAGCTTGGTTTTGTGACCTCCCAACTATATGGGACAGAATAGCAGAACAGAATGAATCTGTTTTAGTACTCCTGTTAATTCAAATATGTCTGTCTAATCAGAGGGTCAATACCTTTAACCTCAACTTGGACCTTGCTCTCAGCTTAGAGCTTTGAAAAATTCCCCTTTTAACAGACACACATGTAACACCTCCAGAGTCCTGCATACCCTAAGTCTTACTTCAAAGGCTCATAGTGGTACCATTTGCCCAGAAGCCACTTTCAATTACAACATGTGAAATTAATATAGTCTAAATAATCTAGACATCAAGTCTCATTTGTGTTGTTGTGGAGTTTCTTTTTTAGGGCTACTGTCAAGATGGACTGTTTTGGATGCCAAGCAAAGACTTCATCTCCTGTTACCTGCTTGCTTCCCTGCACCCATTATAACATGGATTATGAAAACCTTATAAGAGAGGGAAGACTTATTGTGATCTACTTTTGAGAGCTGGCCACCAAGAGGAATAGCTTGCTACTAAAGCAAGCCTACACCTCAGTAAAAAGCTATTTCCATTTACCATATATCTTTTCAGTCACCATTACTCTGAAAAACGCAGATAGCCTGAGATTCATACATAATTTGAGTGATGCTTGCTCACCAGTTGACATGAAATTTCTCCAGAAGAGAAAGCAAAAGCTGCTGTCTTTCCACAGGACACTCTAGATCACTTAGTGGAGAACACGAACCCTGATTTCATTAAATATTCTTCTGTTTCCTAAAGTTTGCCCTTGTTATTTTTATTATTTTATTATTTATTACCACCTCATTATGAAAAGTGCTACTAGGAACAGAGGAAAAAAGGTTCCTATCTTTAGTTTCTGTCTGCATTGGAATGACAAATTTGCTGTACAGAACCTCAGTTCAGCACCTACCCCAGTAGGTAACTAAATTCTGGCTAGAAAGATATTCAGAACAAGTAAGTCTTTAAGAGTCTTTAAGCGTTTCAGGTAAGATTTTATCCTCTTTTTTTTTAATTCTTTTTTTTTTTTTTTTTTTTTTACAGCTCTCTGGCCACTGACTAAGTGATGTTATAAATTAATATGCCCTTCTCTTCTTGTAAAGAAATGGTACTCACTATTTATAGGAGACAGGGAAATCAGCAGGGTGTTTTTCACAAAAAAAGAGCTCAGTGATGTAGTTTAACAAGAATACTGATAAAACCTTCCAAATTATTTTTCAAAAACACTTCATGGTAAAACAGAGCTTTAATTTAGCACCAAAACTGATCCTTCTGCAATGAAATTGACCACCATTTCCAGGTACAAGAATTGACCCTACACTTTAAGCAGAAGCTCTAACACAGAGCCACAACTGAGACATTCTGCTTTTATACCTACCAGCACTCATTATATATTCTCTGAAGAAGGGGCAGCCAAACCAAATGGGCATGATGTGAAGATATGGAGTAAGCCCAGGAAATAAGTTTTGGAAACTTAGACCAGTGCAAAAGTTTCCGAAGGCTCCAGCCACAAGGACCCCATGAGGGTGAAAGCCAAGTAAATAGTTGTGGTCTGGATTCAGATCTGCAGTTTTTATGAGCTGAAAAACAGAAACAATGGAGGAGATTATACCTTGGAAGGATGCTCAAAAACAAGTATGGAGATTGCACATTGACAAGATCCATAATGGATGACAATTCATTTCCTTCTGACCCCTTTAACATGCAACTTAACACCTGAACAGAGTAATCAGCCACTGCCAGGTTTTATCACTAAATCTCCAACCTCCTATGTTTCAAAAAGGAGTTCAACCTGGACTAACTATTAGAATTTCACCAAAGACAAGTCTTATGTTTATCCACACTCATGGTGTGGATAAACTCACCACTGTTCTGGTGCTTATAGTCTTGTGAGAAACTGTTATACCCACCTGAATGGGAAAGTATTCCCTAAAGTACTTCCAAACAGTCCAGCTTCTGACCCATTGGGACCGTCTGCCCCCTGTGCATGGCGTTTCCCAGTCAAGGTAGAGCCACACCAGGTACAGAACAGCAAGAAACCAGAAGTTGCTCAGGATCAGGATTGCGAAGAATCCACAGCAAACCTCTGCTACAAGAGATAAAAGGAATCACAGAGTGAGTGGATCACACCTGTCTCCTTTTAAGGCCTTGAATATCCAGCCCTTGTTGTTTTATTACAGATGTTACTCAAAAGACATCCAAATTGAAGCTATATCTTATTGCACACTGTGTGTCATGTTGTTACAGAGGGTGAAACACTTCCAAGAGTCTATCACCTCAGGTTTATTTGTCCAGTTGTGCAGTAGAGTAAGAAATATAGGCTAAAATCACATTGATTTACTTGAATAAAGTAAATGCATAAGCTAAGATCCAACACACTTTATCTTCTCCACATGGCAAGGCTGAACATTAATGTTTGGTAGAGAGTGTCTGGTTTACTCAAGGCAGAATAAAAGGTGACAGCAAGAGCTAGCACAGATGTGATGCTTCAGAGAGCAAGAAGGGGGGAGAACTAGGGAAGGAAAAAGGGAAAAGGGAGACACAGCAAGATTTCTTTTCCATTGGAAGTGATGTCAGGCAACATTTCCCTTTTTGTTTCTCAATTTCTCTAGGTACAGAACAGGGATGTAGTTCTAGTCCTTGTGAAAACTGCTCCATGACTGACCTTTGAAAATACATCTGTGGTGTATTGGAATATCAGAGACAAAAGCAAAACAATATGAATTAAAAGACAAATCACTGCCATGGGACTCTGGGCTGGGTTGCCAGCCAACATTGGCAAGTCCCTTTTCTTCCATTTACAACATGTGGATACTCATCTGTTGCAAGAAATAAATGGAAAACATTCTGTACAGTGCTAGCTAGCAGCACCAGCAGCTATCCTGCCCAGTGGTGTTTGGACACCTGATGCATTGCTCATTACATAGGCTCTGAGAATGAAGTGGTGGACACTAGATTTATAAAATATTAAATATCAAAGATAGGAAATAAGAAACCAGTACATTAGGTGGGGAAATACAGGTGATCCCAGTAACTGGGAGCTCTGAATGCAATTCCAGTTACTAAGGAGTCAAAAATATTTGAGTGATACCTTGAGGGCCACCAAAACTAAGACTGTCCACTAGAAGAAATACTCCCATTACTGGATGATGGTTTTACTAATTTGGTTTAGCTTTATACAGCCCTGTGAGAGCAGGAAGTTGGACTGGAGGACCCTCCTGGATTCTCTGCAACTTAGGATATTCTGTGATTTTATGATTCTGTTCTCAGAGCAGCCACAAACCATGCCTGCCAAGTGCAGGTCTATCCTAGACAGCCAGGGTGCTCATCTCAATCCAATGAGCATTATTGGTAGGGCCTCACTAAGCCAAGCAGAGAAGCCTGTGCTGCTCTGGGACAGAACACTGGAGGGAATACTGACAGATAATTGCACAGTAATATTCTAGTCCCTGATGAACTTTGCTCCTCTCCATTATCCCTCAAGGTATCACTGTTAAGTTCATCTTGGCATTAAAAACAAAACATGTCCTCTGCTTAGTGGACCCTCTCATTAGGGTGAAAAAAACCCAAAACAAAACCAGCCTTAACTTCTGGAAATACTTGCAAAATTATAACACATCTAGTAATTGACCTCTAACAGTTCCACCAAAGATGTGAGATGACAGGTTCTGAGAGCAGGCAATATGCAAATGCAACAGTAAGCAAGTTCATGCCTTTTCAGAGTGAAAAATAGAGTTACAATGTTTCAGCTATTCTATTTAGATCTTAACCGTGGGAACTTGCTGTCACTTTCTACTCAGGGTAGCGAGGAATTCCCCAGCAAAAATAACATCACCGACAAAGAACAAACTGAGACTTACATTTAAACTGATTGTACTGGAAAAATGCTAAAGTCCACATGAATTTGGCAGCCATCCCCAGGACCCAGGCAGCAAGGAGGTCATTGTTGTAAAACCATCAGTCACCTCTAGCAGAGGTCCTTTCTCAATTTACTGGTCACAACTAGGAGCCCAAGTCACAAGCATTCTTACAAAAGGAGCTGCATTACAACATCTCAGTGATAACAGATGCAAATCCTCAGATGCCAAGGTTTGGAGCCTGGTTTGCAGGCTTGTTTACCCTGGAATCTGTTGGCAATTCACAAGCAAGCATACCTTCATTTGACAAATACTGATAAACTAGAGATCTGGGCTATTAGGCACTACTGATTTGTAGAGTGGTCTGGATACAGTAGACCCCCTAGTTACTATTTACCAGCTCTTGAGACAGCATGCCAAATGTAGTCAACACATTTCCTGTTTCTTTTATTTCTTCTTAGGCATCCACTACGAGCAACAGACCACATAGAGGTTGCCAAGTCAAGGCCTCAGGCCCGATGCAGCACATCCATTCTTCTGATCTCTTTTTTTCAGAGATACAGAAAATTTACAAGGTTACATATGGTTAAATCCCCTCCCTAGGATTTAGGTAACATAGGTAGAATTCCTAGAAATGCTAGTCAGTCATGCATCAGTAATTACTCTGTTATTCTCTCTAATTACACATCTGTCCCTGCCAGTGAGCCAGCAATGGGCTTCAGGGCCAGATGAACACAGGCAGAGAAAAACAAGCAGCAGTGTGAGGCAGCCTACTAGGAAAGGCTCAGAGCCAAGCTGGGTTTTATTAGCCATCAAAAGAGAATTCTTTTTTTTTTTCAGAGACTTTGAGGAAGAGTGAGATCCTTTTAGTCAGACAGCTACAGTTGATGAATTTAACTCCAAATAAAAAAAAAAATCATCACTTTTGGGAAAAAAAGGTTATTTTTTGCTTCAGCACATTACACTGACACCTGCTTTCTCAACACTTAAGTCTCTAATTATTCCAGCAGCAATACTGGATTACTTTATGGCTAATATTTCATTACTTATATTCTTTTGTGGAAGCCAGATCCAAAACTCTTAAGTTGTGTCCAGCCAACATCAATTAACAGAAAGCTTCACCCTACATGCACAGAAGTTTAATCACTAGAGAACAGGATGTACTTTAATATACACTGTCCTCAGCATATTATTTAGTGGCTTCATGCATATTGAAGTATACCTTTTATTGTGTCCTGACTTCATATTGTTAAATATTTTGTAAATAAACTGAGAGATGCATGCACAACAGTCAGTTCCTAGGTCCCCAGTAAGAAGACAAGCATGTTACCACTGGACCCAGAAAGTGATCCACAAAAGAGGCACCAATCTTCCTCACCACCTCCTTCTCTCAAAATTAACATCCAGTATCCTTGTTATTGGGTTTAACTCTCATTTCTATCCCTCCCTGCATGGACCAAAATACCACTCTCCCTACTCCAGTAACTAGTTTTATATCTGATTTCACTCATGCTCAAATTCTACGGTTCCTCTTTATATCAAAAGTTCAGAAGCTAGCAGAGCAGCTCACCCACTCATGTTCCAGCTTTTTTTTCTCCAAAGTGCCCATAATCTGACTTGTGTACATTAGAGGGGACGAAAAACAAAAAGCCAAAGCACCTGCAAAGGGCACTTAAGTCAAGCCTCAGATTTTTTTAATTTAAATTTTTTTGTCTTGAAATGAACTCTTTGACCTGAAGGAAGGGATGCCATCCAGAGGGCCCTTGACAGGCTTGAGAGGTGGGCCCAAGCCAACCTCATGAAGTTCAACAAGGCCAAGTGCAAGGTCCTGCACCTGAGTCGAAGCAATCCCAAGCACA
>VZTY01007190.1:109144-207265 GCA_013400935.1 Turnix velox
AGTTCTGGAGCCCTCAACACAGGAAGGACATTGAGCTGTTGGAGAGGGTCCAGAGAAGGGCCACGAAGATGATCAAAGGGTTGGAACAACTGCCCTATGAGGACAGGCTGAAGGAGTTGGGGTTGTTCAGCCTGGAGAAGAGAAGGCTCAGAGGGGACCTCATAGTAACTTATCAGTACCTGAGGGGGTCCTACAGAAAGGCAGGGGAAGGAATTTTTAACACAATATCGGATGGGAGAACTAGAAACAATGGATATAAATTAGAGGGGGATAGATTTAGACTAGACATAAGAAAGAAATTCTTTACAGTGAGGGTGGTGAAATACTGGAACAGGTTGCCCAGGGAGGTTGTGGATGCCCCCTCTCTGGAGGTGTTCAAGACTAGGCTGGACAGGGCACTGGGCAGCCTGGTCTAGTGGGAGGTGTCCCTGCCTATGGCAGGGGGGTTGGAACTCGATGATCTTTAAGGTCCCTTCCAACCCAAACTATTCTATGATTCTATGATTCTATCTACCTCCTGCCCAGCCACTGATAAAAACTGAACCTCACTGACAGAGGCAAACTTGCCTACTAAGGAAAAATCAGTGCTCCATCACTGTGCCCAGAAACAGAAAACCTGCACTACAAGGAGGACATCAGACATACTATCAACTGCAGAGAAATTATTTTTCTTAATAACTTTGACTGAATTATTTCCAGGCTTAGAAGTAAAGATTTTATGCTAAACACTAGTGCCACCCATTGCATTCATTGACAGTGACAACTTCTGTTGTGATAATACAACATCAAACCCACAACCTTCTGCCTGGGGTTGAGTCAGACAAGGGCACAGGGAGCCCACAAGCAGATATCAGTAAAACAGCTTCACAAGATGGACACAGTGCAGGTGCCACACAAGGATGGAACAGGGCCAGACCTGCCACAGAACTGTTATCAAGCCAATGAATCTCTAATAACAGTAATTACAGGTATAAAACTGTATCTATCAAAACTGTCAGTTTCAATTTTCTTCCCTGAAGTATTTTGAAATTGCAAAACTTAATATATTTTCTGCTTCAGCAGTGAAATGCCAATGCCTTGAAAATAACCTTCAGCCTGAAGTTGTTTCATATTCCTGACTAACACAGCAAGAAACATCAATTTGGCGTTCCCCATTTTTCAGTTTTCATAGCTTCAGCTTTCTACTCTATGTACTGATACCAATCCTCTTTCAAATAAAAAGATCCCATTTAAAACACTTCTTTTCACAAAACTTTCCCTAAACCATTTCAGCCTGCTGCACTTAGAGCACACAAGAAACTTTATTGCAGTTTCAAGGAGCACAAGGTGGGAAATTGTGAGATGGGCACTTCTCTCATTTAATCCAGAATCTGTTAAACACAGATCACAGTTTTTCAGAGTTCATTTTTGCTTCTGGTGTCACGCCCCTGGATAACTAACAGAAGAACTATGGCTACAGTGAAAACTCGTCTTTTCTGTCCGAGGGACAGCTTTGGCAGCTTGCAATACAGGGCAGCAAAGCTGAACTTACATTCAGAATATTAAAGAGGTTCCTTTTGTAAATAATGCAGTTCTGTGTGCATCTGTACAGCTTTTATGAGCAGAGGCATGTTTGTTCTGCTTATGCTCTGCAGATGAAGCCATATATCTGTAGTGCAGATGCAGCCCAAGCTTGGACACAACGTGAAGAAGCCGAATTTTCTTGTTTGTACCATGCTACTGCAGCTATTTGTTCAGTGTTTGTTGACTGATTTGCTCTTTCTATGAGTAGTGACGAGGTCTACAGCCTTCAACAACTATTGCCTACATGTGGAACTAAAGCCTACTCCCAAGCTGTCCCAAAATACAAGTGAGCACACTTTCAATCTTCTATTCCAGTCTCAGAAAATCATGCAGCATTACAACAAAGCAAGCCAGGAGAGCGAGGGGCAAAGACCAGTACAATACAATTTTAACATCAAACTCAGCTGCTCTTAAGGGTCTCAGCCAGAAAGATAAAATAGGGGCCTCATTTTCAGAGTCTTCTTTCCAAGTCATGCTATGGATTCCAAGTTACAAGATTTACTTTTCCTTACTCTGGGTGCCAAATCATGTTTTCACATGTCACTTTCCAAATCTGAAGGACACCATTACCCAATTCAGCTTTTGTCTTTCAGGGCACTAACTTACAGCTTTCTTATTTTATCTGGTAGTCCTGCCAGCCCTGTTTATTAAGCTGTAGTTTAATACCTAGATGGACAACTTTAGGAACTACGCCAGTACTACATTTATTTGCTGCTCTAAATAGAATCTCTGTATCTACAACACAAATCATTACTTATTACATGGTGTTATCCATTCATGTTTTCTCATGCAGATATTTTTATATGAAAAAGGTTGAATCTACAGAAGATCTTGCTTGGTATACAGTAGCTCCAGCCAAGTACCAACCCTCAAACAACACCTACCCTTCTAACCTATGCTGTGATTTCACATAGGATTTCACTTGCTCTGGAGCTCCCCTACATGATTTGAAAGTATCACTCCTGAATTCAAGAGATTACAAAATAAACAATGCTTCTGTGCTTTGTCTGCTCAGCAATCAGGAAAGAAGAGGGCTGAAAAATCTAGACATAATGGCAATTCAGTATGTCAGAAAGCAACCCTTATTTCCCTTCTTTAAGTTACCTAGCATTCAGCCGTTGGAGCTTTCCCACAGTTAAGTGAAACCTTTTGGGCCAGATCACTCTAACCGTCTTGTGACTGCAAAGACACGACTGCAAAGTGACAAGGTCACCTTGGATAGCTCTAAAGATCAACAAATCAAAGAAAACACAAACAGCTTATTGCAAGAAGGATTTTGTCCACCAAAATGCAAGCATTCTTGTAAACAGGGTTTTTCTGTGGTCAAGTACACCCATCACATTCAACCTAACCAGGTGTAAGACCACCTCCTCAGTGATCTTCTGTTACATTCATTCCCAAGCAGCTCCAGAGAACAGCTGCCTGTTTCTCCCACTGGACTTCTTTGGCTTTGGATTACCTGCAGCCCAGTAACTTCTAGTATGATACAGATGATACAATTTTCTGCAGCAGCACTGTTGCAAACCAGAACTAGGATAAAAATTATTTCCTTCCACTGCTACTGAACTTCCACTGAATTATCATTATATTGGTGTAACAGGATATTGCCAAGATCTAATCCAATTATAGTAACACAAGCTATTTACAATGTTGCCACAAACTTGAAATGCTTATAGTCCAGCCACCTGCAGCTGACAGACTACACAAAACAGGCAAACATTAAGGATAAACAAAGCACCTCATACCCTGCACGTTTCCCTCCCACACCCAAATGGGTGGGCTAACAACCCAAAAGAAATTGTCTGAAAGACGTAACACCAATTGAAGGATACCCTATTTGCAAGATACACAAGGAATATATGAGCACATTTCTCCTTCCAAGTTCTAGAGTACTCTCCAACATTTCCAATAAGGCAGAGGCAGCAGGTCACCCAAACAGTTTCGTGCCACCCAAACTATTCAGTAATCATTTGCCAAATTTACACAATCCATGGATCTGATCCCAGAAAGTTAAGGCTTCACTTACCTTATCGTATGACTCATTTTATCAGGTTGAAGATAATTACCCATAAGAGTAAGAACTGGTGCTGTCAGTAAGTGTTTAAGTGATAGAAATCTATTAATATATTAGGAAATTTCACGATAGAGGAATAATGAACTGAAAGTTTACCGAGGAAAATTATCAGGAACATATTTTAAAGCAAGCGAAGACATTCTTAATAAATTTACATTAGTATGAAACAGCACAGTTTGTCCTTAAAAATGTTCGTCAACTAGTTATAGAAGAATTTTACTGAGCTACAAAATAAAAAGTTACTTCACAAAATTAGCCTTCAGCCTTGTAGCAGCCTTTACAAGTATAAGTTTCAGTAAAAAGTTAGCTGTAAGAAACATAGTGAGCATCTCAACGAGAAGACACAGTCACTAGTTTTTAAAGACAGTATTCAAAAAAGAGCCCATAGAAAGAAATAGACTCCTCAAAAAGAGAGGAAAAAGCCATCCAGAGAAGTGTGACATGCATGGGAATAGCCAGAGAGCAGCTCGCTGCCTCTCATCCCACGAGGAACCACTGGTGACACAGACCGATGCCCACGGATGATGCCGGTTAAGGAAAACGCCGTATTTCCCCCTTTGCTTCCCAGGACAGGGAGGGGAAAGGCTGTTACCCAGCAGCAGAAACGAGAAGATCCACTGCAGCACGGCGACCGTCTGCATCCGCCTCTTCAGGGGAACGTTGAGGGGGGCAAACTCGACCTTCATGCCGATGGCGGGAGAGCAACGCGGGGAGTCACGGACCCGCCGCCACCAGCCCCGCTCCTGGCCGCCGCCGAGTCGCTCTGCCGCCACTGCCACCGGTTGTGTGGCGGGGACGCGCCCCCTCCCGCCGCCGGCACTGCCCACGGCCTCAGGACCCGGGCGCGGCCACAGCGGGCGGGGACGGGGCAGGGGAGGCGGCCGCGGGGGTACCTTCCGCCCCCACGCCTCGGCAATCCCGATCCCCGCCGGCTCCGAGAAGGCCGCTTCCACCACCCCGGCTCTAGCGAACGGCAGAACGGACCGTGGCGTCCCAAAGCAGCCGGCGCCATCTCTGCCTCACCCCCAGGTCCCCGCCCCTCAGGTTCCTGCCCTTAACGCGATTGCCGATGCCGGCCAAGAATGGACAATTCCCGTGGAATTTGGGTTTAATCCTCTCAGGTTTAATTAGATCGGCGCGTGTGCAGCCTACCGCCGCCCACCAGCAACTTCTCCTGTCAGTGGCAGGGACCAGCAATTAAAAACAAAAAAAACCACAAACAAACAAACAACTCAAAAACGATTAAAAAAAATCCCCAAACCCAAAACTTGCAGATACGCTGTTCTGGCCGCGCTTGTTTCCTCTGGGAAGGCGACAACTGGCCGACTCAGCCGGGCCGCTCTCGCCGGCCACGAACCGGCTCCGCATCGCCCGCCTCAGACCGCTGACAAGGAACGTGGGACTCCCGGACACCTAATGTCAGCGCCGGTAGCTGCCCGCCGCATTGCCGGTGCTTGGGCGCTCTTCCCGCTGCCTCTCTGAGGACAGGAGACGGGCCGAGCCGTTCGGCGAGCAGCAGAGAGGGCTATCTGCGCGCCGCTGCGGCGCGGAGCGAAGGGACGGACGGCCGCCGAGCGGAGAAAGTACGATGGAGTTTCAGGCGGCGTGACAGGAGGCGCGGAGCGGCGGGGGCCTGGCGGCAGCGCAAGCGCGGTGTGGCAGAGGTGTCCGCCGCCATGCCGACTGTCAGCGTGAAGCGGGACCTGCTCTTCCAGGCGCTGGGCAGGATCTACAGTGAGTGAGGCGGGTGGGACGGAGCTACGACGAGACAGGGGGCTGAGGCTTCGGACCTGCAGCGGTGCCTGTATCGGGATGCTCCTGGTCCCCTGCCCCTCCCCAGCCCCAGCAATGTGTCCGGGCCCAGATCCCTTATGAAAGTATAATCGTGCATTTCCAAGTCGTGGTGTCTGGTTGTATTCTCACAGTCTGTTACAGGAACTGGTTAAATCAAAAAGGAGAGGTGGGAGCAGGTGAAGCAAACCATAAATGTCATATTTTCATTCAGCCCTCCTTCCCTGGCCCTTTAGAAATGAGAGCTGTCTCTGGCTGGAAGAGGGACATGTGACTCCATGCTGGGGCCGTAGGAATGCAAATCTCCCTTTTCCCATCCGGGCTGTGTCACTCGTGTCACAACACGGTCGATGCAACCCGTATGACAAACCGACTGGTGAAGACAGTACAATTCCACGCTCCTGTTTTCATTATCTGTTCAGGCTAGAGTTCCCCTCACCAGCCCTGAGGATCTGGTAGTGAGGCTCTGCTTATAGGTCGTTGCTCTAAGAATAGTGTCAAAAAATGCAATATTCTAAAGAAACTGCTCCTCAAATGAAAATACAAGCACAATTCTTTAAATTACTTTCTCCTTTTATCAATATAGCATTTGTTATAATTTGAAAATTTTCCAAAAACTATTATTTAAAAAGCTAAGGTCTTTTTCTTAACCAAAATTTACTTTCTGTTGTCACAGCTGATGAAGAATTTAATGATCTCTGCTTTGAATTTGGTTTGGAGCTTGATGAAATTGTGAGTAACATTTTTGTTACTATTTCAGTTTATGTATTGTACCAACAACACTTATGTTTGGTGAGAGTTCGTACTGCATTATTTCCAGCATTTTCCCTGGTACAGTGTTGGCCAATGCCCTCCACCTTGCACCAAAGAAAGGTTTGGAGGGTACCATGCCACAGGTATCTTCCTGTGGACAAGATGTGGACAAGACCTGAAGGTCCCCTTGACCCATACTGTCTTTCAGCAGCACTGCAAAATATCCTCCTACGTCTCCATACCACAGGGCAAAATATTAACACATACATTTAGGTTCTTGTTATGAAGTACTGTTGTAATTGACTGTTGTTTTGAATCTTAAACTCACAGAGGTAGAAAAATTACCATCTTGGAAGCAAGAGACCATGAGATGGCATATTGCTGTACTTCATGAAGGTTGTCGATCTGTGCCATTCAGTCTTCAACCTCTATCCCCACTTAACTGAGCATGAACATCCTAACAGATAATTATTGATCATATCTTACAAAATCTCTTTGGTCTTGTTTTGTATGCATTCCTCTATGCAATGTCCACAAAAACCTGTTTGTCTCAGACATCACTACTTCAGTTGTGTCTGATTTGTATTAAGTTTTGATTTGGATTCTGTATTTGTGAAAACTTGCCAACCCTGTTAATTTTGCCCCTGTAAATATTTTCCAGTCGCTCTGTTTAGGTTTTGTTTTTTAATTGTAATTGATTTGAGTTTTTAATGGTATTTAGTATAAGACATCTGAACATCATCTTTACACTTTATTTCAGAATAGACTTGATGCAACAGTTTGTCATTCTGTTGCCCAAAATAAGGTCTCAGTTCTCAACTGGAATCTGCTAGCCTTCACACTCTTGCTTCTAATATACCTTTATTAAAAATTCAAGTTCTAATAGTGCATCTTGCTTATGCTATACTGCATTCCAATCTCTGAATCTGAGAAAGATTTTGATTTTATGTAATTTCTGGTATTTGGGGTATCTATTTACTATATATATCCAAATTAAACTGTTAAACTTCTAATTAATCGATTTTTCCTACTGTATTGTCTCACAAACATACTTCTGACAATTCTAAGATCTCTCAAGTTAAAAGCATATATTTGCTTGATTTCAGACATCTGAGAAAGACATAATAAGTAAAGAAAAAGGTGAAGAAAAGGCAAAGGGTGCATCTGAGACCATTCTTTATAAAATAGATGTTCCTGCCAACCGTTATGATCTTCTTTGCCTTGAAGGGCTGGTCCGAGGACTGCAGGTCTTTAAAGAAAGGTAATGCAGAGTTATGTTATTATTGTGTCACTTGTTATTTGTTTCAAAATTAGTCAATTTCTGGTCAACTTGGGGTTTTTGAGTATGATACAATATGTAGGTCAGATTAATCAGTTATTCCTCTGGGCAGGATCTGTTGTGCATTAGAAGACTAGACTAGAATATTATTGCATTTGGATTTCCTCTTAAGAGTTATTCTCTATAGAACTCCTGCAGAGGAACTTCTTGCAATCATCTGAAAAAAATACTTAAACAAATAATTTGTTTCCCTTTTCTGCTATGACTTCCTCATCTTGAGTCCTTCTTTTTTAGTTCAGTTATTTGTTAACAACTCCATGGGAAACAAGTTTTAAATAGTTCGCTAATTTACATCCAAGAAATGCTACTAGGAGGGTTTTCTACAAATAATTTTTGCCATATTTCTAAAGTTTTATGCAGCTGTGGAATTTTCTCTCTGTTACAGAAATATTTCTGGTTTTATTCTAGGATAAATCTCCCTAGGTTTGAAAAGATAATACCACCTGAGGGTAAAGGTCAGAGGCTGATTATCACTGGAGAGGTAAAAGCATTTACTGCACCTTGGTAAATTTATTTTAAATTTCTGGTTTCTTACTGATTTATGAACAAGCAAGATACATGTTATCACATTGGTACTGGAAATCTGATTTACCCAACAACAGTTAAAGAAATTTAAGTATCTCTACTTGTGATTTGTTTTTAGGGAAGGGCAGGAACAACTGACAAATTATTTAGAGTGAACCTAGTAGCCAATCAAATAAAATTTTTAGACGCTTACAGTGCTTTTACCTGTGCCAAGAGTTTACTGCAGACCTCCTTCTTTCTAGAAGACTTGTAGTGGCTTGGTTTGAGGGTTTTTTTCCCCTTTGAACTATGAATTTTCCTATCAATTACTACTTTACAAAAGAGGTTTTTTTAAAAGTACACATTTTAATCAGTTTTAAGCCTGTCTGTTTTGTGTTGCTGTTGGAAATTACAGACTCTGCACATCCGTCCTCATGCTGTAGCTGCAGTCCTTCGGAATGTAACTTTCACCAAAGAACGTTATGACAGTTTCATTGACCTCCAAGAGAAACTACACCAAAACATTTGCAGGTTAGTGCTTTAGTGTAAAGTGTCTATGTGTATGATTTTTTTTCACATGGTAAGACTGCAGAGATATATTATATTTATGCTAAGGAGTATAAAGCATTATGAGAAACTATGTCAAAGGAATTTCAAATATTACTAGAAAAATTGTTATTTTCTTTGTTTTCTTTCTAGGAGAAGAGCATTAGTAGCAATAGGCACCCATGATTTGGACACCATCTCTGGTCCATTTACTTTTACAGCTAAACCACCATCTGAAATTAAATTCAAGCCTTTGAATCAATCCCAGGAGTACACAGCTTCACAAATTATGGATCTTTATAGGGTAAGATGGATTTTTCAGACTTGCAGGAAGATGAATTTCCAAGGCTTAACGTCTCATATCCTTCTTATTAAGACTTTTTTTTTTTTTAACACATAAACCACAGTAAGTTACTATATTTTCAAGCAGTAGCACTCCACATTTTCTTATGAGAAATGAATAATGATACTTTATGGTACACAAATAGTACATCATGTTTTCTAGCTAAGCACAACTCTTAGAATAGTGAGTTTGATAGTAAATCTCTTATTATCAACACAAAGATTTCTTTTCATCATGCTTTTAAATATAAACCATTTTTACAGTATTATTTATCTACACCAGTAAGAGAGTGTGCAAAGCTAAGAAAAGCTTGGGTAAACAATTTTTTTAAAGTTTCTCTAATTCAGCAAATATACTCGGGGAAGATGTTGAATTGTTTTTCCAACATCCTACTAGGCAAGTGTAGCTGTGTGAAAGGCTTAAATTAAGTCTAGCAATGCTCTTGACCCAGTATCCTGGTGAAATTGGCGGTGACTCTAAACATCAGCATTAGAAATTATACTGTTATCACCATCATTACAAGATACAGCCCTGCTGTAGCACTCATACTGGTCATACAGATAAGTAAGTTCTCTAAGGTGTCTGACTGAAGATGATTAAGAGAACTAGGAAACAAAGGATATTCAAGAGACTAAAGTAAATGATGGCTTTGGTACACTGTACACCTACATTCATTGCAGCAGATACAAATTTTGAATCAAATTTAAGCATAAATGTCTCAGTAATTCAGCAATTTATAATTAAAAGTATTATAAAGCTGATTTTATATCTTCTAAGGGAAGTTCCTATATAGTAAGTATGTCGCCCTGTGGCTTTGGCAATGAAGTCTGCTGTAGTGAACAAGTGAGGTTCTGTGGAACCTCTTGTGTTCCAGCTTGCACCCATTGCATCTTGTCCTATTATTGGGTGTCACTGAAAAGAGACTTGCTCCATCCTCCTGACACTCACCCTTAGGTCTTCATAAACATTAATGAGGTTAGCCCTCAGTCTCCTCCACACTAAAGAGACCCAGCTCTCTCAGCCATTCCTCATAAGGGAGATGCTCCAATCCCCTAATCATCTTTATGGCTCTGTGAGGACTCTTTCAAGCAGTTCCCTGTCTTCCATGAACTGAGGGCCCCAGAACTGGACACAGTACTCCAGATGAGGTCTCACCAGGGCAGAGTAGAGCGGGAGGAGAACCTTTCTCGACCTATGGACCACACCCCTTCTAATACACCCCAGAATGCCATTGGCCTTGGCCACAAGGGCACATGATCATCCTGCTGTCCAGCAGGGCCCCCAGGTCCCTTTCCCCTACACTGCTCCCTAACAGCTCAGTCTCTCATTTAAAAATTTCCCTGTTCCTGAGAGCAAACAGCTTTTCCTAGTAAAGTACTTAATTCTTAGCCTAATCCTTCTGTCTTCCAAAGTTCCTTTAAATCTCTCAGCAAAGGATTGCAGCACTGTGGAAGTTTGCAAGTGAGCTGATGTGAAACTGAGGTTGTGCTTTGTTTCTCCAGACTGACAGCCACCTTCGTCACTATTTACCTCTAATAGAGAACAAGCCACGTTATCCTGTCATTTATGACAGCAATGGGGTTGTTCTGTCCATGCCACCCATCATCAATGGTAAGATTACCTATGACTGGTTAATACTATCTCTTCTATTTTGTGCATGAGTCAGAATGTCTAAGAAACACTGATGTGTAGAAGTTCCCAATTTAGCTTCTTTCTCATGCCATTTTAAAACTCAAGTAATTTCAATACCTTATTACAGGAGCCTGTTTTAGAAAAACATTTTGTTTGCATATTTAAACATTTTTCATCAAACATTTAACTAAAAGAAACATGTAATATGTTAATTTTCAAAGTGATAACTGTATGCATAAGTATTCCTTTTTATGTGGTTACAGTTGTGAAGTTTTCATCTAGATATTAAGCCCAATGCGTTTATCAGCAGCATAAACCAGTTGTTGTGGATCCTTTTGGCATCACACATGTGAATCCGGAAGACTTTTAACTGCTTAAAAATATTGATCTAGACTTTTTTACGTTGTTTCTAAATGTGGGTTTTCTATGAATGCAAAAGAAACTACGAGTGATTTTTGAGAACAATATTTGCTGAAGCTAGTTAATGATAAGAATAGCTCCTCTAACTACGGTATTTTAATATATGTTTAGGTTGAGAATCAGTAGCTTGCCCTACACAGATACAATTTGCTGTGATAATCCCTTTAGATATGTTATTCCTAATAGACCTTACCCATATCTTAAACAGCTTGCCCAAATCTTTTTACCACGCAGCTCAAACTCTGTGGCAGGGACTGCCAGTAAGAACAACTGTTCTGAACTGAATGTGGTGTCAACCACTGGGTCTGATCCTTCTATCTTGAGCTCATGCCAACTGTGGAGTGTTCCATGTATAAGCATTTCACATTGTTTACATCTTACAAATTTTAAAGATTAAGCTAAATTTAATATCTGTCTCTATTTTAAGGAAAAGTATTTGAGAGAAGCTTCCATCTTAAGGCTCCTCTTAAACAGATAGTGAAATGTAAACATTTATATTGGTTTTTATTATTATCTACAGGCACTTAAGTGGGAAGTTGTATTTGCTTTGAAACAAGCAAAGGTTAGAGAGCCCTCAGTCTTAATGCTTTTGCACACCTAACTTTCAGTCTGTCTGAGACCTTGTTTCTCAGGTAGGAAACTAAACTACAGGAGCTGAATGACCTGCTCAGTGTCAAACAATGAAAGCAAGAATGCCCATGTGTACCCAAGCATGTGCTTTGCCTCCCTTTGGGTGCAGCTGCTTTTGGAATGGTGTAATGAAAGTTGAGGACAAAGAGGCTGGATTTGACTCAGTTCTGTACAGTCCCAGGACAGTATGTCCATGCTGCAAAGTTACTGACAAAGAAATTAATTCAAGGTATTCACTGCATATCTGTGGCTAACAGGCTAACAGATTTCTGCACTGCTGCTCTTGATTGTGGCTTATTGACACAACACCACTTTTGTAGGGAGGTAACTACCTAAGGACTTCACATCCAATTTGCAGGGAGACATTTTAAGTAGTGTCCCTAAGTGTACTTTCTACCTTGCTCCTTCCAGATGAGAAACAGTATTGAGTGTATCAGTGCACACCTCTTGGCTCCCGGTACAGACAAAAAGCAAACTGATGCCTAAAAGGAATCCATTCTAGGACCTGAATAGCTAATACAAACAAACCTATGGTTTATCACTAGACTGTCAAGAGATCGTTGTTACTCACAGAAGTAGCTATAGATATTCATCACTATAAATCACTTTTTAAGAAACATTATATTCTTTCCTGTCCAAGGCTGCTGCTTTCTTACAGACATCACACATCAAAAGCAAAAAATTCAGGGAAGACGAGATGCTCTGGAGGTGCAAAATCACCCTGCAACCAGCAGGTGGCCACTATTCTGCTACTTTGCTTTGTCAGCTAAATATTGAGATACTTGTATGTTTCTCTGTCAATGTAAAACATAACCCAGTCAGTGAGTCTAGTCTGTCTTTTTCCTCTTTTTTTTGATTCATAAATTAAGAAGAAATGCTATTCTTGTAACAACTGTGAATGTTGGTACACTGGACAGTGGCGTTTTAGGTGCAGATGACAGTGAACTTTCTGAATAACAAAATAAGTCGAAGGCAATATCAGTGTCATTGCAAGAGAAGTAATAATATTTCCTAACGTATTTTTGTCTTCATGTGTTGTAGGAGATCATACAAAAATAAGCTTAAAAACCAGAAATGTGTTCATTGAATGTACAGGCACAGATATTACAAAGGTAAATTAATCTTTCCTGCTTTTGGTAAGCTATAATATCATTGTCTTCCCTTTGGGTGATAGGGCTGCAATATAAAGAGCCACAATAGCTGGCATTTATTTTATGGAGGTAACTTTCCATTTCAAAAGGGCGGAAGAATTTGTAGGACTCATCACAGTTGTAGGTTTGCTCTATAGACAGTGTTGTATTTTCATTGGATTTCGTTTTTACTGTCTCTTTATTTTGACAGTAAAGTGATTTAAGTAAATTTAAGTTTTTTGTCGTTGAGCACTTTTTCTAGATCTGAAAAATTTTGAAAAGAGTAAAATTCACAATGACTTCCTCCTATGCCAGAATATTTGCTGTAAAGAATATTTTTGTCTCCTGAGCTGAGGGACAGAAGACAGCACTTCTTCTTCTGAGTTATCTTTTTCAAGCAGGGATGTTGTGCAAATAATTGTCAGATCAAAGTCTCCACCTGCAAATTTTGTAAATCAGAGCTGAGGCTGGCAGTTTTAATTGCCTGCTCTTGAATACAGGTTGTGCATTCATTGATAGTTTCCCAAAAGTATGTATCTTAAACTCAAGAAGAAAACCACTTTTAATGTAATCTACTACCCAGTGATATGTTAATGACACAAATAAATTTACACATTGGGAGTGGCTTCTAAGTAAATAACTAACTGCTTTTTTGCTACTGCTTGCCTTGATAGTAAAAATGCAGCACCATTCTGTTTACATGAAGGAAATTATACTGTGAGGCATTAAAAAAAACACCCTTGAAGACTGAGGAGTTGATCTAAATCTCATTATTATGTTCTGTTATCTAATCTTTAAAAAAATTCACTGTAAAACCATATGTGTTGCAGATGAGATTATTTGATAATATATTACTGAACAATGCAGTGTCCTTCAGGATCTACATTCTCACTTGAATTTCAGCGAAATAATTTCTCTACCGGTTAGGAAGAATAAATTCCAACTGGTAGTAAGCTCCTATGTGCCTTCAGAACAGAGCATAGCAAAGACATACAAATGCTTATGAACCTTGAAAATGAGAGATCTCTTGTTTTTGCATAAATGTAGCAGAAGTATAATATCTTTTAAATTCAATCTAGTCATTTGGGCTGCAAAATATTGAATAGAATGGAATTAAGAGAGTGTAAGACAAGAATTTTTCCCCATGTTTTGTTGAGCTATTTTGTCAACACAAGCAGATGACAGACTTCAATGTGATTATTATCTTTATTTTCTAGGCAAAAATTGTTCTTGATATTATAGTCACGATGTTTAGTGAATATTGTGAGAAGCCATTCAGGTGAGTATAAATCTCTAGTCAAAGAGACGCTACATTTGGGCCACGTGCTAAAAAGATTTTTACTTCTATTTTTCTGTCTCTCTCAGTGTTGAAGCAGCAGAAGTTGTTTATCCTAATGGGAAGACCCACATCTATCCGGTAAGCACTATGATGTCTCAGTATGCTCACAGGAAGGGTTTTATTTTCAGAGACTGTTAGAGTGACATTATCTTTTTTTTTTTTCTGCAGAAGCAATATGTACTTGTTCTGAGACATAGTGTAAAAGCTCGTTTGGGCACTGTTTATCTATTAGTGACTATTAGGGCCTTCTCTAGCCCCATGAAAGTTAACTCCATCTCCAGCTTCCCTTTATTTGGGAAACTCATTCTGAAGCTCCACTAATTTATTATACGACTAAAAATACAGTCTCACTGGGGTAGGGCTTAAAGTTATCAGTGGTAGCCACTATTGTGGTGATGCACACTTTTGTGGGAACAAGTAAAGATTGCAATCAAATGTCATAATCTGTGTCTAAAGCCTTTAAAACCTACTTGTTCCAAATCAGGAAGAATGAATGCAGGAAAAGGTCCTTCAGGCTTAAACCAGTGACAACTGAAATCAGCCTCAGCATAACTTACTTACCAGATCTGGAAGCTGTAATGCCCTTCAATTAAAGTATCCTTGTAACACTGAAATTTTTCAGTCTTTCACTTTATAGATTACAACTATATAAAGGTCTATAAGGCAGGATGTTGACTTCAATTGCAGGTTTGCCTGCATTCCTCTCTGCAATAATGTTTTGTTCTCATAATAAGTACTTCCTGAAAGTAACTGAAGACAAATGCAGATCTAGTTGATTTCATAAAATCAGATGCGTCAAGGAAGTGCAAACTGTTTAAAGGGAAAGGAAAGTCTTTTTTACTGAGAGTTTTTCTACTGGTATTTGAAAATTTTCCTTAAGCTATGTCAGCTTTAATCAACAGAGGAAAGACCTAGAATCCTGAAGAGGTAAATCTCCATAGTAACTAAAGTAGCTTCCCTAGATAAAATAGAGCAAAAATTTTAAGACGAAGTTTAGAAACACCTAAATAAATATGAAATAGCTTTCTTGAAACACGTTGCCAATGTTCTAAATTATACACTCCTAGATATTACTGTGCTAGTATAGAAATAGAAAGTTTTCTTTCCTTCTCCTCTTTAAGGTCATTTGATCTGTACTAGACCATGAGATCTCACGCATGACCATTCACTGCTTTAGGGCTTTGACTCAGGATGAACTGGTTGCTTGCATACATCAGAAATTTTCGGAAGTTTCAATGACAGGGATTTCATGCTGCATTCAGCCTTTTAGCTTAACCAAGAACAGCTTTTGTATCGTGTACTAAAACATGTTTTCCAGAATCCTGTTATGTTACAATATTACATATAGCTAATATTCCACACTTGTCTTTTGGGGATATCATCTTAGTATCATAACTAGGAGAAGTAAGATTGCTGAGATGTCAAAACTGAATCCTTTTAGGTAGTATTGGCAGGCATTGCACATGCTGAAAAGCTTTGTTCTTTCTTTTAGGAATTGGCTTACCGAAAAGAGAAGGTGAAACCTGAACTTATTAACAAGAAAATAGGAATCAGGTGTGTTATTGCAAATGAAACCATCGTTTTCATTAATAATAATAATGTACTAGGAAATAGTGGTTATTGCACTGTTTTAAAAATGTTTACGCTATGTGATTATCGTTTTTTAAGTTTATGAAAAAATTCAGGAGTTATCTTGGGTAATTGGATCAATGGTTTAAGACTTCTTTCCCTTTTTTTTTAAGCAAAGGAAATTTTTCTTTATCATCTGACAGAATTGTTATGACGTAAAAAAAACGCACCATCTGAAGAGTCAGAACCTGAGCTGCTTCTAATGGAATGCTAAGTCTATGTACAGTCCATAAAACACATGGAAATTCTTCAGGATATATGGCAATACAGCAGAAGCATTGATTACTTTTAAAAGCCAGTTGATACAGGGCAAGATCCCTAAATTTCTGCTCTCTTGTTTTGTTTCAGTGAAACTCCATCAAGTCTTGCGAAGCTGCTGACTAGGATGTGTTTGAAGTCACATGTCGTAGGGAATGCGAACATGATAGAGGTTGAAATCCCTCCTACCAGAGCTGACATTATCCATGCATGTGATATCATAGAAGATGCAGCAATAGCTTATGGTTATAACAACATTCAGATGACTATTCCGAAAACGTACACCATAGCTAATCAAGTAAGATTGCCCCTTCAAATAAACACTTTGTTGTCAGTAAATGACTAGTACATGCCAGAAGGGCTTTGGGGAAAACAGAACCTAGGAATTAAATATTTTGACATGCTTTTCCTTGAGAAGTATTTACCAGGAATAGGATACAAAACAGATGCCCTGCTGATTTGAATAAGTCCAACACTAGTGGTTGCTGGTACTTGAAAAAGGACTGGGTTTAAGTAGGGAGCCCGTATTAAATCACTAATTGGGAGATTCATTTCCTCAGGCAAGCCTAAAGGCAGCTGGCTCATGCTTTTAAAAATCTTAAGCACACAGGCCTACTACCTCCCTAGTGAATTCACCGTAACATAGCTGACAGAATCACCTCGGGAAAGAACAGAAAAATGGTTTTAAATGGAAGCTGAAAACTGATTTTTGTTTCATTTTAGCTCCCCCTCAATAAACTCACAGAACTTCTGAGAATGGACGTGGCAGCTGCTGGATTCACTGAAGCACTCACTTTTGCCCTGGTATATTACACTGATTTCTATTTTTTCTTAGCTGAACAGTGGAACAGCAGTGTAGCCAAAACTGCAGATGATGGTTTGAGGATATGTTATTGTACAAGAGTGCCAGTAGTAATTGTTACTGTTCTGGCAGATGATTGCTTGCTAGTGCTTTGGAATTACAGTATAATATTCTGTGAGTTTGTAGGTCAGAGAAACTGAGTGAGTCACTGGTAATGTGGTGTGCACTTGTAAATACAGAGGCAAAAATAGTTGCAGAAGTGCTAGTTTTTGTTTAACTTCACTGGATAAAGTTGTAAGACAGTAAATCTCTCTTGAGACTTTGATCACGAGATGTGAAATTCATCACAGTTTGATTATCTGTGAAACAAACATAAAAATTTAGTACTTTTTGGTGGATATTACAACAGTTTAGAGATTACCCTGTTTCTATTTTTATCTCTCCAGTATTGTCACTTGCTAGTGATTTTCTTTCACTTGATAGCAAGTTGATAGCAAGAAATTTATTTTAAGAATACCTGTAAAAAAGTTATAATTCTTACTATGCAGACACTAATTCCTTCATAAATTTCACCATAGGTGTGTTGGGCTTTTTTGCATGGAAGAACTTTTTAAAAAACGTTAATTGTCATTACCACTGGTTGCAGGTCTTATCCTAATTCTTTTAGGACTCTGCATCAGCAGGTGCCTTTCCAGTACTAACAGCTGGCATAATTTTTAGTACTGAAGTTCTGCAGCATCGTTGTTTTATTGAAATTACATGTGAACTGGCTCAGAGAGTCTGATCTACTGTTATAAAAATTATTTTGGAAAAAACAATAAAACCCCATGCTTTCCAGATGCATATGGGAACTGTTCATGTGTGGAGATTGCATAGTCAGCAATACATTGGAAATACATGATACACTTCAGAATATCCTTTCTGCTGCCAGATCTGCTCAAAGCCTCTGTCTTAAAGAGCAATTTGTGGACATTTTAGCATATGGGAATCACATATTCTCTTAAAACCTTTGTGGAATTTCTCAGTCCTTTTCTGAACTTAAAACTTAATAGGCAGCCAGAAGTATACATCCCTGAAAGTACACAACCTTTCAAGAGACAGCCGATCACAGATTTTTTTTTTATATAACTTACTCAAAGATTTTAAGATACAGTGAAGTGGGCTCCTAAATAACTTCAGCTATTGCAATCAAAGTTGGTAATCCAAATGGACTGAATGAAATTTTTACGCCTTCACATTTCCTGGAGCTTCAAAAGCAGAATTTGGACTAATGCTGAAGTCTCAAAAGTATTCTTCAGTTTTAGTATTTTGTTATTGACTCATTTAAATAACCAGAACAATAATTAGTATTACTTCCTACATTTGATAGAGATGTTCAGACTGCTTGTGGTAGATCAAGCTTTATTGGGTTTTCCTTATTAATGAATGAATATAATGCCATTTTTTCAGCACTGAGTAGGCAATGTACTTGAAAAAATTTAATATATTTCATAACTATAACTGAGGTCCTTTGTGAACTGCAAGAGCAGAATTTGTAAGATCAGGCCATGTATCGTGTTATCACCATACATACTTGCATTTCTGCTGTGACAAGATGAAACCTGCAGCCTGCCATGTCACCAACACTTAATTAAAATGCCAGTGTGAGGCATGTAACTATGACAAATGTAATTTATAATACAACATTCTGTAGCATAGTGTTGTATGACAAACTCTGCTTAGGTATTTGTGCATGCAATTTGTTTCTGGGTTTCAGCCCAAATTATACTTGTACACAATAACATTGTTTTCTGTGGGGAGCTCCAATTTAACCAAAATGCATTTAGTTAAGTCACAGTAACATACTGTAGTTTAGATACACATCTGAAAACTATTTAACACAGTTTTCTCCTCTTAAGGTCAGCATTCACTTAAGAATTTTTTTTCATTCAATAATTATATTTTCAGATGGTATAATCTGTTCATTTTCCTCACATTGGTCTACTTTTCAGGGTGCTGCCAGTGCATAGGGAGCACTTCTGGAAGATTGCAGCATACTAGCAAATCCTCAATTACATGCCTGGTTTGCTGTTGGTTTCTTTAATACATTAATAAAGCTATAAATTCTGGAAATCTGTAATGTGGATCTTACCAGTAGCATCTGTTACTGCATGTGCCCAGATATGTTGTCTCAGCCTGATACAGGGCATGTGCATTGCTTTGTGAACTAGCTTAAAAATACAGCTTGAGAATAAATGCTTTAAAAATACTCTGACTCAAAATTAATGAGAATAACAACTCAGAGAATCCTGTGCAGCCATGATCATGGCTATAACACCTGAGAATCTCAGGTACCATTCCCCTTGCTTTTTTCAGAACAAAATATCCTCTGCAAGTCAGGAGGCAGAATCTGAGCCTCTTATTTTTAAAACACATGACAGCAATCCATGACAGAAGCCTAAATAAACACTTGTGGGTTTGTTTGTTTGTTTTTGTGGGGTTTTTTTTCCCGAAACTACCTTTATTTTGGTTAGTAATTAACACTTGCAGATAAACTAGTTTGCTTACTTAAGACTGGGGCTTAATTTTTATTTTGGGTGGGTGTTGCACACAACAGCATATATTATGGGACTTTAGAACAAGTGCTACAATTGCATTGTTTGTTCTTTATATCAAATTTCATTGACTTACTGTCTGTTCTGACTACATGACCTTGGTGGGTTTTGTCTCTTCCTTTCAGTGTTCTCAGGAAGATATTGCAGATAAACTTGGCATGGACATCTCTGCAACAAAAGCTGTTCGTGTAGCAAATCCCAAAACTGCAGAATGTCAGGTGGGAGAATTCAGGTCAAATTCTGACAACAACATTGGCACAGATTCTTCATGAAAGAGAATATACATATTTATGAGCTAAACCTGCTAGCATTGTTATTCAATTATTCCTTCACTGAGAAATACCATTTTTGGTGTGAAAGACTATTAGCATTTTGATAAAACACCACGCTCTCTATGACAGCATGTGACAAAATTGAGCTGTCTCAATACTGAAAATTTCTAGATGATTGACCAAATCTGCATTTAGAAAAGCCATTCAGTATAACTGAAACTACTAGAGACAGCAATCTAATCTTCCTGAGCTCTCAAGAAGAGATGTTTTTTAAAAAATTATTAACCATTATTACTTATTTTAAATGCTACAACTGCAATCTGAATACATCAATTTGTTACTTACTTTCCATATATATTATTAATTGATATTAGGAGATACCAAGATACTATGCAGATAATATTTTATGTTTCCAAAATAGTACTTATATTTACCTTTTGCATACATGATATTGGATTTTTGGAATTTTTTTTGTACTTTATTGTTTGTTTTTCTACCCTGCACTGCAGCTCGTGTCCGTGACATGACATTTATTCTTAACTTTGCATACAAACTCTTAGAAAATAAGCATAAAGAACATGCAGGGAACTGACAGTTTCAGGTTTACTAATTCTTAGTCAAAGAAAGATAAAGAGGCCAATGCAGCATTTACATCACTCTACTTCTAAACTCTTGAACTCTTACTACAAGTGAACAAAACGAGGTTAAGAAAAAAAAGCCAATAGCTATTTCGGAAGCTTTTTCACTTGCAGTAACCGTATTTGTCCTGCAGGTGGCACGTACAACCCTCCTTCCTGGGCTGCTGAAAACTATTGCTGCTAACCGAAAGATGCCCTTGCCTCTGAAACTCTTTGAGATCTCTGACATTGTGTTAAAAGACCCTAATACAGGTAAGCGTATGTTCCTCAAAGTATTTGAAAATGGAAATACACATTTACCTACTCAACCGTAAGTGCATCTGTATTTCTTCAAAAATATAATAGTCACTACAAACTACATTGTTTTTAATTCACATGCAAAAGTTAAGAGACTGCTGTAACAGGCTAGACTGTAGAGTGACGAGAGATGTGTTTCTCAGGAGTGCAAGTAAGTACCTTGTAAATATTTATAAGCATCAAAATTTCCATTAAATTCTACAAAGTATCCTTCAAGGCTCCAAAAATAAACGCAAAGGAGGTTTGCACAAAAAAAGAACCTACTCTAAATTGCTTATGTTGCTGCAACCATTTTTACTTTGCTTTTGATTTAGTGCTCCTCTGCATCTTATCAGGGCTGTAATTCGTGGGAGAAGCTCCCTGTTGACAATGTTTTCAAGTGGCACAAACCTTGGAAAGCAGAAAATATTGATGGCAGGCTGCTAGTACCGTGCTAGAACCTGCTTAAACTGCTGCAGCCTCAAAGGTGTGTGGTGCTGTGTCAACTGAAAAGCTGAGTGGCTCAAGCCTGCAAAGAGCAGGTTGTACTTGCAGCCTCATTCTCTTCTGGAGAGCTGTAACTCAGAAGAAAACATTTGAGTCAGTGTGTCTGAACATGAATCCCTTTTTTATCCTTCTGTCCTCTTTAAATGGGTTTGCTTGAATTCCTTCTTCAGAATTATCTCCTGGAAAACTGACTTCCAATATGAAGAATTAGATTTGCAGCACAAATATAGACTAAATAATGGAGTGAGTCTATGTGTTAAAATGTATAAATAAATCAAAAGCTTGAAAGTATAAAATTTCTCCTCGTCTATAAGAAGATACTCCTTATCTTTCCACTTCATCCAACTATGCTAAGGAAGTGTGTCTGCCTTTGAATTGGTCTGTTACCTTAATTGTGTTACATGAAACAGCCAAAGCAGCCAGTTCACTTTTCAAAAACTTCAGTGAAGTCTTGCCTGGGATGGGGCCTCTTTGCACTGACTGCACTAGACTTGATAAAAATTTCTAAACTTTTTTATCTGGAAAAACATATCACAGTAAAATAAATTGTAAAAATGGACTTTCAAAATGTTAAACATTTTTTCTAAGATTCACTGTTAACTTTTTACGTGGTATAGTGGGCAAAAGGAGGGTATATCTACAGCTTCCATATGAAGTTTTGCCTCTCAGTGAAAAAGGCTGATACTACTTTAAATCCAGGAGCAGAAATAATCCTGTTCCTCTATCTGGTTTCAGATTTTAGTGTTTGTGTTTATGCTATCTGAGATCGGCAAAACAAAGATTTACGTAAGTCATAAACAAAATAGCAAGTAAATTGCAGTGTTGATGACTTTAATTTGTAGATAACTTTTTTAAAGGGGTAAAAAAAAAAGCCTCGCCAAACAAAATAAGCAATTTTAGCAAACCATGTAGACATTTTTTTATTAAACACAGACAGCTTGATGGTACAGCTCATTCCTTATCAGGCAGGCAGTGAGCTAGAATGCTAAAAACCTGGTACAGATGACAGAACAGCCTAAGTGTTCTTCAGAACCAAGAGTGGGGCTGTTTATCTTTGGCAACCAAGCACATTTGTTCTGGCTTATACAATTTGCAAGCTAAATTGTTAATTTTATTTTGTGTGTGTTAAATGTAGCTCTTGGAAGTTTTCATTGGTTAGCAGTTCTGAATGGCTGGTTAACAGTTCTATAAAGACTGATTTTGTAACATACTTCATTTTTGTGGGAATCACTGCAACGGACAAAAAAAGATTTCAGAGGCAGCAGCTTTGTACTCTATGCTCTCAGGCAGCCTTCTCATGGGTTGAGTGCTTGCAGACTGTGAACAATATTGCTTTTAATGTTTTATTGAGAGTTCACTTCCAAAATTAAACTTTGCTAATAAACAGTTTGGAAGGGGAGGGGAGAAAGAAATAACTAGTAACTCTGCAAACACTGAGAAATTTGGAGTTCTCTCACATATGGAATGAGATTTCCTGCAAAAGGCTTATGTCATCAGACTGACTGATTTAATTTTATTGTTTCATGATTTTGGCATGCAGAAATTTCCAATTAATAATTTTAAAAGTATGGGTCACAAGAGTAGTGACATTAACTGTATTTGAAATGGCGTCTTGTAGTCATTCATGTGTGAACGACCCAACTCTTTTAAACACACAGGTTTTTAATAAAATACCTTCTTACTCAAATTAATGCTTACCAAGGTGAACTGAATGTGTTCCTCTCCAGACCTATCTGGCAGAAAGGTCTGATGTACTAAATTAAAAAAATGTGTTCCAAATTTAATATATCTAAATGAAACCAAACCTGAGGAGAAACATTTCTTCTCAAGGCAGGAGGAAACCTGCTGAGAGTCACTTCTAGTAGGATAGTTACACCAGCATATAAATCATTGCTTTACACCACCAGTCCTATTGGAGAATGCCCTTTCTCTCTCTTACTGCAACAAAATAAATGAGTCCATTAGAAAGTCACCTCTGTGTAGTGATCTTGGGCAATCTGGCAAGTTCATGGTAGCACACATTTAGCACAATTTACATTATTTGTGAGTACAGCTGCTGGCCTGTTTTGGAGCATTTTTCCAAACTGTCTGGAAGTGTTAGTTACATGCAGAAACTTGTTGAAAATTTTTGTGAGTCTGGGAGAGAAGTTGAAATGAGCAGGTGCCCCCTTTCAAATCACCAAGTCATTTTTCTGAAGCATCTCTAATTTGGAAGGGAGCAGCACACAGCACTGCTTTATCTTCCTCTGCACTCTTTTGGCTCACATATTCCTAACCAGCTGCCCATCCTTTGGATTGTTTTTCAGCAGCATCCCCAGGAAGTGCTTTGAAGTCTCAGAAAAGTATATATATATAATTTAGGTTGACATACTTGGCAGGCTCATTTAAAAAAAATAGAATTGTTTCATGGCATGACACAAGAGATCCCTTAAGTGAGTTATAAAGAACTGAAGCATTTCTAACATCCACCAGCTTTTGCCTACAGTTCTCAATACTTTCTTTTTTTCTCTTATTGCCTGTAGTGAATGAACTTCTTGTGTTGTAATGTAACTCTGTAAAGGAGCAAGCTTTATAACAGCTTTTTTGAATGCTTGAAAAAACATCCTTTCCTTTACCAAGGACTCATATAGTTGAAAGCATGAGGTATAAAAATCATTATGTGTTTATTTCTGATGCTTTCATTAAGAATTGTGACCTGAAGACATCTCTGGACAATAATGAAATAGTTCTGAGTAATAGCACAATTAAAATTCAGATAGTTGTCACAAATTCTGCTAGCATAATGACTCACAGAGAAGTGGGAAATGATTCTAGGGGATGTCTAGACCAAAGAATGTGCTGTCTTAAGGAAGGGAAAAAAGCCCCCACATTTTCTTCTTTTCTGAGGCCCAGTAAAACACAAAAATAAACTATCTTCCATTTAGTGCTACACTACTGATTGGTATCTTATTAAAGCTGGGAAACAGAAGCAGATAATGATGGCACCAAACAGCCAGCATGTTCAGACCAAAAAGGAGATGTTACCTTTACTGTTGTTTTTTTCTGGGTTGCCATTTTAACTTCAGGACTGGATTCTCCAGCATTATTCAGTACTGCAAATTATTTTAATGGCAAACAAAAAATCCTGAGTGACAGAATGCAGACTCACTGCCACACTAAGTTCAGCTTTCGAGGCCTGCTGAGAGAACTTGCAGCTGTGTCACCAAGTTGCTGCCCAACAAGTGTGGGATGATTTTTAGCTCAAAGAGGCTGTGCTTTCATCCTTTGTTCAGGCTCTTGCTCCTGTATTTTTGCAGTCTTTCTCAATCCATGTATTTCTGGTCACTCAGTAAATGTTTTCCTGTTTAGTTTTTGACAGGTTTTTTTTTTTTTACTAAATGTATGATTGGAGCAAATAAACTAAAATAAAGTTTAATTTTTAAAAATCTAATTTCTTATGTGAAGGGCATTAACAGTTAAGGGAACACTCAACCTATGATAGAGTTTCTGCTTGTATTTAAGCACAAAGATCATATCTGATGGGTCAGACCACAGGCACTTTTAGGCCAGTAACCTGTCTGTAACAGTAGCTAAAACAGTAGCTAAAATTGGTTGTCAAGGGGAAAAGATGAGAATAAGTAGGCATGTATAAAATTTATAGTGTGCTCCTCTGTTCTCTAACCACAAGTAGCTCAGGGACTTCCTGGCTCAAATGTGGTTCTTCATCTGTAGTAGTAGACTTTTCTCCTGTGAACTTCCCCTGCCTCCTCAGAGCTATGTGAACTAGCATCCACAGAATCCCATGGGGAATGTTTCACTGCTTAATTCTATGCTGCCTGAAGAACCCACTCCTTTTGTTTTGAGTTTAGCTCCTCTTATGCATTAATTCTTGTCTTGAATGCAGCAGCAGACAACTGATGCCTGTAGTAGAGAACTGTCTAAGGAGCACAGATGAGACCCTTACATCCAGAACTATGTGGAAATACAATTCAGACTGCAGGTGTAGCTGTAACTCCCATGAAGTTACTAGCCCTGTAGGAATCTAACAAGCTCTTATAATGAGCAGTATGCAATCCAGTCCACACTAAGACCAGCAGAAATGTTTCATAACCAGAGGTCCTGACTGCTTCCCTGGGAACACAGGTTACCTGGGTAAAGAACGTAATTCACACTGGTATATGCCAGAGCCTATGTGCCTTTTTAGGTAATTTCAGGAAAGAAATATGAAATCTGAAGACATGCAACTATGCTCCATGGTGCTGCCCTACCTTAACTTGGGGACCAAACTCACACTTTTTACTCCTTCATTCCTGCACCACTGAAGAAGTTCTTAATCACTCTTTCCCTTCAACTATTACAAGTATTTGTGGATCATAAGAGGTTGTTTTAGGGAATGCTATTGCTGCCAGTGAACATATTTCCTTCCTACATCTAATCTTCATTAAGTGGAAGAGAAAGACAGAATCATAGGACGAATCATAGAATGGTTTGGGTTGGAAGGGACATTAAAGATCATCTAGTTCCAACCCCCCTGCCATGGGCTTGACTGAGGATGTCCATGTAGACATGAGTCTCTCTATAGGAGACTATAGAAGCCAGAGAACTCTCTAAAAAGTGAAGAAGTTGATGCATGAAAATTTCGCTTTAACTGGTTGTGGTATATGTCAGTATTACAAAGTAGTGCAGCACAGAAGGATGAAACCCAGGGTGAATAAAGCTCTGAGATAGGTCACAGGAGTCCTAGGGACAGCATATTGCAATGATGTAGCCTCATGGCAAAAGCATAACGTACTACTAATTTTTAAAATAAAAAAGAATTAATTAAATCAATAATATGAGAAAACTGACAGCAGGGAAGAAGCAGGGTGTTGACTTGTGGAACTGTCCTAGGTGGGAAATCGTCCTGCCACTCTTCACATAGTCACTTGGTTTCGGCGATGCTCAAGATGATCATGAAAATCGATTGCGATCTGGAAGCCTGCGTGATTTTAGATCTTTTCATAAATCACCATGCTAGCATTATTACTCCTTTTCAAGTTGAGAGCTAGCTGTTTTTTACTGATAGTTACTCCAAAGCTGAGTTCTATAAATACGTAGTTGTTTCAACAACATCAGAAATTTCCTGATGCTTACTGAATATTTCCATTTTGACTAGTCTGGTTTTGATTTCTATAACACTTCATACTTGGTACATGTCACTATATGGAAGATACTTGTATTTAAAAAACCTAAGGCTTATAATCTTTCTTTAGAGGACAGTCAAGTGGTGGATTAAAGGAACTCCATTATGTACTCAGATTATATATGAAAAGTATGTCAGAGAAACCATTTCCATACTCATTTCTCCTTTCAGCAACAAGCGCTTTTTCTGGCCAGCAGAAGAGAACTGATGCAAAGGACACTGTTGAAAGTGTGATAAAGTTTCCCAGATAACATGGCTTTTTTTCCTTCTTCTTCAGATGTAGGTGCAAGAAACTACAGGCATTTCTGTGCTGTTTATTACAACAAGAACCCTGGGTTTGAGATTATCCATGGTTTGCTGGACAGGGTCATGCAGCTTCTTGACATACCACCAAATGAAGAGAATGGGTACACAATCAAGGCAACTGAAGGTAAGAAAGACAGAGCTGTATTGTGTAACAGACATTGTTCTGGAGCTTCACTTGCAATCTGAGGTGAATTTTTGGTTGTTCACAGATGCAGGCACTAAGAATTAATATTATATATGCTATCATACTGCAGTGTAAGTAGAAAGGCATTAACTGCATTCACTGACTGTAAAGTGGTGGGATTGCTTTCTTTCTGTTCTGAGTAGTTTTTTAATTGCAAGCTGACAGTCTTTTAAGGAGGCTTCTTGTAAAGCCATGAAGTATGGCTTTAATATGCCATGACCTTCATGGACTGTTTATAATGAACTAAACCACTGATTGCAAGGGTAGGTGGAAATTAATAATGTGCCAGATAGCCAGTGTATTCTCTTTGACCAGCAGTGCTTGGAAAATACAACCACTTACACTTGATCTTTGAGTTTATAGTTTGATCTGTAGCTTTTATTCACACATTCCTTTTATTTATCTATTCATATGAAGATATAGCCCTTATATCTCTCTTATTCAAAGACCTGCTGTCTTTGAGACCAAACCTGCTGCTCAGAACAAGTAGTTGTATAACAGCCCTTTTCTTTCTCCATACAGGGTGAGCTGCATATGAATTAAAAATAACATCCTTAAGTGCAGAGTCTCCTCTGTGTATGTGCATGTAAGAGAAACCAAGCAGGCTGACCTCATTACTTCATTGAGAGAGTGTAGGTTGAAGCAAGAGAGCAAACATCAGCAACCGATCTATTCTGATACCTAAAACCAGTGTAGTAAATACAGTACAGAAAAGCAAGATTGCAGGAACAGCAGCTATGATTCTATTTGTACATCGTGCATGGGTGCTCAGAGATGTGAGTCACTGGCTGAGTTTGAAGTGCCTCCAATCTGCATGTACTGGAACAAGGAGCAGTGACAGAACCCCTGACAGCCCGACTGTTCGTAGAACTTTAATGAAAGCCTACTATACATCTCCCTGGTTTGCAGTCTACTGCCAAGCTGTCCTCAACTCAGTGGTCCCCTAGCACTTTAACACACATTAGTGTCATACTGATGCTTTTTCTCCCCCCACCTCCTGGATTTGACAAAGTATTATTTTGCTTAGTTCTGTTTAAGCAGCATTTCAAAGATTTTATTAGACTGCTGTTAATAGGGTTCCCAGGTTAACAAAAGGAACGTTTAAACTATTGTAACTTTTGTTCTAATTCTACCAAGCACATAACAGCAAAGTGCCTTATTTCAAAGGGGGGGAAGTTAGCAGAGTCTCAAGGACTTAGGTGCTCAGCTGTCATTGAAGTCAAACCAAACTTTACAAAACTCTTCTGTAGTTTGTTTTTGAAAAAAGATGGATAGCAACAGTTTGTTTTAGTACTGAAAGTATTTGCAAGTGTTTTATATGACTATGACTATATTCTGTACATCACTACAGTGATGTAAGCCTGGCTTCAAGAAACTGGAAAAAGAGATCTCAAAAAATAATCCTAATGTGGTCAAGAAGTTATTTCTAGATATTAGTGCTGCATAGTGTTCCTGATAGCGAGGGATTCGCAATGTCCCACTCACAATCCTTGCATTCCCATGACATTATTCCGCAACACATTTAGTGCAAAGGATGGATTGTGCCTTGTCATGTGCCATTTATTACAATTTGTGGCTTTTGGCTACGGACACACAGAAAAAAGACTACCACTTTCAGTTTCACCAGCAATTCAGAAGCTCTCCTGGGATGTAGATTCCTTGCAGTTCTCCCAACACTGGAATTTAACCTTGGTCACAATGCAGACAGCAGATACTCTGGTGCCACAGTGAATGCAGTGTCACTGCACCAACTTACTTATAAGACTTTGACTGGAGAGACAGCTGGAAGTCAATGTACTTTGGGGTAATTTGATTGGGTTTTTGTTATTTTGTGTTTGTTTGGGTTTTGTTACTTTTTTTTAAACTTGCTTGGTGAGTTTGTTCTTTTAAATAGCTTTGAATGAGAAGAATGTGGGACAATAAGCTGTTGAGTTTTTTTGGAGGGTGATAGTCAGCAAGAGCATAAGACTCTTATCCAGGCTGGACAAGGCACTGAGCAGCCTGATGTAGTGGGAGGTGTCCCTGCCTTTGGCAGGGGGGCTGGAACTTGATGATCTCTAAGGTCTCTTCCAACCCAAACTATTCTATGATCTGTCAGTTAAGTGTGTGTGAGAGAAAATGTCAGCTGATGGAGTAAGGTCAATTGAGTGAAAATGAGATACTATGTAGCATCGTAAGAGACAACAGCATACTGAAACAATTTAGAGGAACAGTGCAAGTTACTTCAGAAGTTTTAAATCAGGCAGGACACTACACACAGCATGGATTTTTACATACGTCTTTATAGGGCACTTCATTGCCTATGCAAAATTAGGATTTGTACAGTGAGAAATATGTTTATCCCGGAACTCTGATTTAAGAAGGTCCTAGATACTTTTCCTGTATGTGATCTCAAGCAAGACTTATAACTAGTGAGCAACAGCAAATATAAAGATTTTGTTCTGGGGTTTTTTTTATTCCTTGTGTAACTGGCTAAAATATTTCTGGTAATTGTTCAAAAACAATGTAGGGGGAGAGGAGGGAAATGCTGTTTCAAATTAGCAAAAAAGATACACGTTTGCCTCTTTCCCAAATTCACTTTGAAAATGAAATTCCTGTACTGTGGTCCTGTTTGATCCATATGTGCAAATCATGGTTATTTAAGCTCCTTCTGCTCTACCAACACCTAAGTGCTTTGGGATTTGACCTTGAGGTCAGAGCCTTTTTGCCTTTATAGCAACACCTGTGGAAGAAGTACAGATGCTAGAAAATATGGGTGAAATTGTGATGTTCCCCTGGCCTTTGCACTGTGCTTTGCTGTAATCTGAGCTGGGTAATAAATGGAGAAGAGACCCTTAGAGCAGTCTTCAGGAAAAAAGGGGTCTGAGTGACTGAATTCAAGGATTTCAACTTGCATTGGGCACTCAGTGCTTTTCGGTTTCTTAAAGTTACTAACAGAAATATTTTTTAACTGTTACCACTGAATGTACAAAATTAGGAAGTTTTAATAACAGAACCCTGAAACACTACCCATAGTTTTAAAATACACAGAATTAACTTTTTGGTATATTAATGAAACCTACATTTGGTGGCCTAGAAAAACATTTTTTTAATTGTTTTGTAGCAAACACAGATAGTGTGTCAAACATACTCAAACACAGATTAAAAAGAGCACATTACTACATCGGTCCTCAAATTTGAGTATGATACATGAAATTTTTGAATAAAACTCTTGTAATTTTAGCCAGTTCTCTACTAGTAATAAAATATAAAGATAAGCATAAGTGTGTCTGAATAGGAAGTAAAAAATAAAGGATTTTTTAAAGATTAAATTATGGGTACAAAGCACCCACAAATTTGGTCGCATATTCTCAGGTAATTTAATAACATTACCTATTTTTTTAGTTCACTTTCATTGGTTTATATTCCCTTGAACCAAAAGCTAAAGGCATTCTGTTAATTATATTAGAAGGTGTTCTTAATTTCAAGTTTCAATCTCTGCAGGAGTGGGTACATCTTCTGCAACACTTGAGTCACCTTATACTTCTAGCTGACTATCTGAGATGCCTATTTCTCCCAGAGCTCAGGAATATGATCACAGGAGGTGGTGTCAAATAAGGGATTTGGGCCCATAGTAAGTCTTTCTCAGGTTAAAAAGAATACAGTGGGCTTAGTAAATACTGAGAGTGGATTCTATATCAGATTCTTCAAAGGAGAGATGTCCAGCGTAAGGTATAATTGTCCTCACTCCCATTATAACATTTAGAAAGACTGTTCCATGTTTAAGGAAAGAAACCCTGTTTTTGTGGTACCTCCAAGAACCCCTGCACTTGGAAGTTAGTTTTGCACAAACTGTCGGAAAGGGAAAATAATTTTCATGTTTTATGAGAATGAAGCAATTTGACAGGTTCATAGAAAGCACTAAGGGGCCAGTCTGTGCATCAGCACTGCTCCCTTCCCTGACAAAAGCAGTACTGAATGAAATAGCATTCACATGTGGAAATGCACATTCACTCCTCAGATAAGGTGAGCCTATGAGATGAACTGCTTCTTTGAGCTTTATCAGTTCTTGTGAATTTCAGCTGACTCTTTGATTTATATTTTTAAAAATTAATGCTAGTGCATTTATTCTTCAAGTGTAATCATCAGTTTAGTGAAGCTGAGGAGTCACCTTGTTTACATTCAGTGTAAGCATGTACTTAATAAATGCAAACTAAGCCTTGCTGCCTCCAGTAATTGACAGTTGTCTTTCAAAATTAAACAAACAAAAAAAGAAAGAAACTGCACTCCTTTTTTTTTACTGCCCTTATTTAATTAAATGAAAAGGTGTGGTAAAGTGTAGAAAATTTTAATTCCACAGTAAATCATAGTGGTAGCATCACATTTAGTAAGGTTGAGCTGTGAAATTAGAGGTGTAATTGTTATCTCCATAACTAAGAATATCAATAAACATTTGCTTTTACAATAATAATTATATGAGAAACCACAGTTTAAATCTTAACCTCAATTCAGCCTGGGACTAATTCAGAGTTACAGGTACAGAAGTGATCCCCAGCACCTCTCTCTTGTCAGTACAGATGGGGAGACCCCAATGCAAACAGAAATTTAGTGCTGTGTTGAACTTGGCATTATTAATACCTATTTTATTTTAAGGAACAGTAGCTTGATTGCTCTTAAAAGCTATCACAGCCTTTCAGTTGCATGTCTTGGCAGCCATTGCCTTGTTTGTGGATTTCAATAATTGTGAATTTACTTAGAGACAACCAAAGGAAGCATGCCAACATTACTATGGAGCCTCCAGGTATCGCTTGTGACATACTAGAAGACACGAGTCAATTCTTAATCCATTTAACTGGCAAAAATAGATACTTCATAGGTGCTATTGTGATTTTATTTATCTACCAGACATGTAATTTGAAAGGCTCTAATCAGATTTGATGACCTCCATTTTCAACAAAACCACATCAGCTGGTACCTGTATTCACAAGTCCTCCAAAATTCACATTTTGCAATTCCCAAATAACCTTTTTCTTACTCAAGATCAAACTAGATCACCTAGCTTGGAACATTGACTGCACAGTAAAATTATTGTAATACTGTAGAATTCCCCGTGTTGTTACTGTAGGATGACAGCAGCAGGTGATGTCTGAAGCTCCTAACATCTCAGCAACATCCTAGTCCTGGGAGATGTAACCAAACACACTATTTAGTTTTTCATTGGACCTGAAGACACCTTATTATAGCCAAAAATTCTCTTTTTGCCTCAGATGAAAAGAAACATTTATTAAACATAGACACATTTCTATCTCACATAAATTCAAATAGACTTTTCAGCAGACCAAAGTACCTGCAACTTGTTTCCACTAGTCTTAAAAATCTATCTAATGCCATCTTTGTTGCAGCTAGCTTTATACTAAGCCATTTAATCTTTCCTGCTTTATTCATTTTCTTTGATGAATTTTCAGACACCATAATTAACTATATTTTATATATATTCTTTCATTTTTGTCTGTCAGTAACTCTTCTGATTTTGGGCCGCTTTCACTTCAGCACTAAGCACAGACAGGGTTTTAGCCAAAAGCCTTCCCAGTCTTTATTGTGAAACTAGTACTACTTGTTTGTGAAATTAATTCTTTTGGAAGATACTCCACTCCTGTTTTTCTGTTTAGTTCCACCCACCCCCACTACCATCAGCTTAAATGAATTAATAACACTGGGAGGTAAGGGTTTGCGTTTTTAGAAATGTGACTGATTTTTGTACTTCCAAACATGGTGCCTTAATTCTGCAAATTATTTCAGGAGTTCTGGTACCAGTCATTGCAGTGGCTTAATTATAAGTCTTTTTGCAGAATTACACGTTTGTCACTAGTTCTTGTAGCTTTACCAGTATTTGCCACTACTGTGGGATCTAATTAACTTCTGATTAATTTGTCATCCTTTTCTCTTGAGCAATCTTCCCTGCAGCATCAAGGGAGCTTAGTTGTGTGAAGAATTACAGTTCTAACACCTCAAAATTAAATTGTCTAGTAAGATGGGTGTGGCTACTCACTTAATGCCCCATAAATCCTCTTTTCTCTGATCTTTATTTCCTTCCTGTAAATACAGGACTTCAGATTTGAAGGAACTAAATCCCTACAAATTCAGACCATATTTATATCTGTGTTATCAAGTATCTTCCCACACTAGTGCTGATGCCTCAAACATCCAGTATCCTTCAAATATAATCTGTTTGCACAAACCTTAACCCACACACACGCAGAAAAAAAAAAAAAAATGGGTGTATCAGGTTGAGGGTAGGACATTATTTTAGCACTGCACAGGATAGGCTTAGACTTTTGTCTTCTAAACTTTCCTCACCAAATTGTGTTTGACATACTTTTTCCTCACATAAGACATTAAAAAGACATTCAAGAAGAAGAAATCATGTTTCTTTTTTGAATTTGGAATGTTATTTCATAATAAAAACTTATTTGAATTGACTCATCCCGAGTATAATAGTGGGAGGAAAAAATAACTGCAGAAATACTCTGGAAAGGGGTGTCAAGTCAGCTTGTGAAGAGACCCAAGCTCTTCTCTGATCTTCTCCTTTTTGCAAGTGCTAACTAGTAAAGATTACAATATTTTTCTTCCTATCTCTTTTATTCTGACAGATTAGGGATGCTTCAAGACATAGCAGCATTTCTCCTGACAGTCCTTTCATTTTCTACCAGTTCTGTCAACTCTCAAAATCATCTCAGACATTGGCATCTGTGTTCCTGAGCTGAGGGTGTTCACTTCTCCCCAACATTATATTTCTGTACTGAGGTAGCCTCTTCAGAGTTTAATTCTTTTTCCCTCCCCAAAGACAGCTACCTTATTTAATCATATATGGTGACAAGTTTAATGGAAGTTCTATCAAGGGTTTTCACCGTCTAGCACAGCTTACACTGTATAATATAGAATTAAGACTCTTTGATTTTTTTCTGCCTCCTCACAGTCTGAATTAGAAAATTATAAACTGTATTTTCAGTGCTGCAAAATCTTCTCTCAAAAAAAATTATTCATCCAAGCAAACAGCCCATCTCCTGTTCAAGTGAAGGGGGGCAGGGTGCCAGTCTGGTTACACCAGACCTCTGGTGAGGTGCTGTACAGGACTGAGGGCCACAGCTTCAGCTTCCGACTCTGCTTTCACCTGAGGATCCCAAGATCAGTATTTCTCTTGCCTGTTGTGATGAAACTGACTGTATCTTTTACCTATGTTTGTGATTCATGTATTAGAAAATGCAAGACAGAAAATAAATGCAGAGCTAGTGCAGGCACAACCCCAGTACCCTCCTTGTCTGGGTCCAGAAGCAGACTGGCCATATTTGTTGTAGATCCAGGATTGTTACTAGATTTGGGCTGGGTCACAATTGACCAGTTCAAGCACTTCTGTTCAGTGGTGCAGTCACATACTACAGCCACAAAGCTGTGACTTGCAGCAGAAATCTTAGTTGTTAAAACAGTGATTAACAGTTCCAGTCACTGCTGAGATTCATCATTTAATTATGTATTACTCCGTGCTAGTTTGTCAAGTGATTTTCTAAAAGGCATGAAATGTGGTGGCTGCAAAAGTGTAACATCAGGTGGCTGTTCTTTATCTCAGCCAGTAATGTCAAGTCACTGGGAGGAGAGGATGGTGTGGTCTGGGATATGAAGTGAATAAACAACATCCAAACTAAACATGGCATGCTAAAGTAGACTTGCAGGGCTGACTTTGTGCTGCTTCTTGTTATTTCTACTGCTTGTTTGAAAGCAGAACCCAAAATCTGCTGCCTTACTGGGCCTGCATAGAGCGTATTATACCCCCAACCACAGGGAATATGGTTCATTGTTTTCTAGTTTCTGACAAATTCTGGCGATTGCAAGGATGAATTATGCCTTCAGATATATAAAGAGTATCCCTCTTTATATATACAGTCATGAAACAGAAATAAAATTGGTTTTTTAGTAGTCAAAGCTTTGGTTTCTCTAAAGTGAAGTAGCTTTTAAAAAAGCTTTATTTGGGATAAGGATTCTCTTAATTTTGTAAGTAGCTGTGACACAGTATATCAGGTTAAGTTGGTGACCTTTAGACTGGATCAAGTGTAACATTTCAGATAAATCAGATAAAACTGGCCTAAAAGCAAAGATTAGCTCTGTAATGGCAACATTACAGTGCAGCTCCAGTGTAGAATAGCTGTTTCTCACAATTGCCACACATAAATTTGTTGAGCTTTGTACACAAACATAAATTTCTAGAAAAGTTCATGTAATTTGATGGGTTTCTTTCTAGGTTTCTTATGCAAGTTTTTCTGTGAACATTATTTAAGCAACCACCCTGGAACTCCAGCACTGAATATGTGAAATCCTGTCATCAGTGACCCAAAACATGTTGCTTGTCTCAGCATCCAGTCACATGTTACCTCCCATGTGGAAAGGGAGGAACATAGTGATTTTACCCAAATAATCTCAGGTGTCTGACACTGCTGTGATCATGAAAATAACACAGGTAATAAAATGGAGCTCCAAACCTATTTTATTCTTGAAACACGTGCTGACATCCAGGAACATCAGACTAGAATCTCTGGGAGCTCTTTACAGCTTGAGTAAAAAATAAATCTAAAGTCTGTGTCAGTCCCTTTTCCCAAGGCAAGCAAAGGAAAGAAATTGCCAACTACACCAGTCCCTGGCTCATCACTACAACACACTTTAATATGACTAACAATAGTTGACTCTGCACCAAAGCAGAGTTTTCCAGACTGCTCACATATAGTCAGATACCAAATAGAGTATGTTCAATTGTAGAATTGCATACGAGGATTCTTATGAGACAGAAGAGACAGTTTTTTCTTTGCATCCTCCCCAAGATATGTGTTAATAAAAATGTACCCATTGACTTAGTTGTAACATGAGAAGATTAATTGACTGCCCACTGCAAGTCTGTGGATGATTCTCCACATTCCCTAGCCTCATTGTCTGCACAAGGGCTCTAATATTCAGCTCTATTTTTGGATATCCAGTGCACCAGCCCAGATAAATAATTGATTGTCCCTTTACCCTCTTCTGATATGCCCTGTACTTTGAGGCTTCTGAAAAAAACATAGGAGGAAATCAGAAAGGAAGATGGTGTTTAGACAGAGGAAATAATTAGAATCATAGAATAGTTCAGGTTGGAAGGGACCTTAAAGGGCGTCGAGTTCCAACCCCCCTGCCCTAGGCAGCGACACCTCCCACTAGACCAGGTTGCTCAGTGCCTCATCCAGCCTGCCCTTAAACACTTCCAGAGAGGGGGCATCCACAACCTCTCTGGGCAACCTGTTCCAGTGTTTCACTACCCTCACTGTAAAGAATTTCTTTCTTACATCTACCCTGAGTCTACCCCCTTCCAATTTACATTCATATTTTCTAGTCCTTGTACTTCATTGTACTGATTTGCATTTCCTAACACGTCCTTGCAGCTAGGTGTGATCTGGAGAGTGAAAGCTTTTGTGGCATGGCTTTAGTTAAGAGTTGTAAATGAGGAAACTATGATTAATAAATATCTTACTGATTCCAAAATACGTTTTCTTACAACTGCTTACAATGTGCAACTTCAAAGAGCAGTTTGTCTCTTAGTGTGTTCCAAAAATCACACTAGATTTGAAATGCCTGCAATTTAAAATTGGCTGAAGGTATATATAATCTCATGACAAGATAAGATTTGGAGGTTGCTGTCACACTGCATGCACAGCAAGGAAAGCCAGGTGCCTTTTAGAATACTGACAAGCCTAATACATGCAAATGCAGAGTTCCAGGCCTAATACACGCAAATGCAGTGTCTGTCTAAAGAAAGCACTAATCAAAAGTGTGAAGAACCTAATCCTAAAGAGAAAAACAACCTCTTAAAATGAAATTCCATCCCATGTAGCACAGGTGAGTTGGGATGAGGTAGTGAAAGGGCAGCTGGAATGACAAAGGGGTTGAAGAATTAGGATGAAAGACTTTGGAGGCCAGAGGAGCTCTGCTCTATTACCTTCTTAATCTTCAGCTTCCGATGTACCTTCAAATTACAGGAACAAATGAGTAGGTTTGAAAGCTTAGAGCAACTGTAGGCCTGTAATAGTACTTTTATCTATTTCTTTTTGAAAAGGAGAGAGAGTAAGGCAGAGAAAAGAAACTGTGCAAGGTGTTTGACAACAAAGAGTGCAGGGAACTCCAAGATCTTTGAGGGTCAATTAGCCAGAAAATGTGCTAAAGACTACATGCTCTGTTGGATTATTGGCCAAAGAATTACCCCAGAGCAGTCAGAGTGGCCCCATTGCCTGAATACAGAGAGGCAATTACAGATTTTAAGGACATGCTACAGAAGCTTTAATTAAAGGTATTATTTCTACATCACTGAACACTGGAAATTAAATTCTTACTTGCAGCCACGAGAAGCAGCTTTTGTCTTTTGCTTGCTTGTCATATGTCAACATAAAACATGACTGGCTTCAGCATCTCTTCTTTAGGAACGCAGGTTGTGTTTCACTCCACCCCTTTGCCTAACCACCAATTATAATGTTGGCATATCAAGAGGTGGGTTTCCATTGCCAGACCTTCTGGCTTCCTCTGCCATTGTATAGGTCTCCATCAGCAAGTACAATATGATCTCTGACTAGATTTCAAGGTGAAGTTTATGGAGTAATATTTGTGTGCAGAGCAGAAGAATGGTAATGTGGCTGGTATAGTAGATTGAATTCTTAAAATTAATTCTGGCTGTCAATGTAGTTGATAACAGAACCAACCTGGCTACAAGAGCAGCCTTCCAGTGTCATTCCACCAGCAGCAAACACAGCCCCATCCTATCATACTTAATGGTAGCCTCCAGATACATGTTGGTGACTGCTCAAAGCTCTCCTTAGAAGACTCTGCTCTCCACAACCATACAGTTGTTGATCATGTTACATACACAGGACAACAAACACCAGCTTTTAACTCCTGTTCCAAAGCTAGAGGTCACCACAACTTTAATTTTTGGGAAGGCACTCTTTAGACTTCTGTTGGGATCAAGACTATGGTGAAACTTAAGAACACTGGGCTTCAGTTTATGGTGCTACCTTTTAAAATGAAAAATAGCCTATGCATTTTTTTTTGCTGCTCTCCACACATGCAAGTAATGTAAGCACATCTTTCATACAGCCCTGACTCTCATTCTGAAGTTTTACACTATGCTTCACAAGCTGACATTATAGGCCAAGCCATAACACAATCTTTGCCAGAAGTCCAGAACACCACTACTATTTACTCAATAACACAAGAAACACAGAACCAAGTAAAAAATTCTTTACCTTGGTTCCCTGGTTATTTTGCTGCATCCTCAGGTTTGCTCCCTTTGGGTTTCTCAGGTTCTCCTTCAGCCCATAGCTCAGCAGCAGCAGATGAGGCTGCTCCACCTCAAGTCTCCTTTTCTAATCATTGTTGGTCCCTCACTCCCCCCAGCTGCAGAGGGCTAGTTTCTCCACCCCCCACCTTCCCGCTCAGATTTTTGCAAGCTCCTAATGAGTTTTGTTCTTCTATTTGAATTTTCCCTTTTGGTGTCTGCATTTTTTAATCTGAAATTTTACATTTGCTCCCAATTCTGGTGCTCTGTCAGCCCAACACCACCCAGTCTCAGGCATTAGCCACCTACATGGGGTATGGGAACATCGATAAGATGAGGCAGACCTTAGATCCCCCACCTGTGGGACATGGTCTGAGGGCCCTTTTGGCAGACAGGAACATACTTTGAAGCATTCTGTAGTGCAGCCAGTTATCATCATAATAGTTTCATTATTAACCAGAGTTCATAAACTCTCTGTAAACCTGTTCCTCAGCTCATGTTTCCTTGGTGCAGGAGCCAAGTGTTAGCTGGGCAGATGGGCTGAAGCTTTTAGCAGGTTCTTTTTGTTTTATTTGCTTATTGTCTGATCTCTTTGGTGACAGAGTGACACCCTGCAAGCACCATGCCTGCAGAGCACTGGGCACATCAGTGAGTGGGCTGTGAAGTAACCAGCACTCCAGGGTTAGCTTCACCAGGTGTGGGGAGATGATTTGAAAGGTCCACTGCCTGTCCTTTGGGGAGCTAAGTGTTCCCCCTGGATATTAAATACATATTTACCTCTTCACTGCAAGAAAATGCAGAGCAAAATAAGGAGCAGGGGATTCAGGACCCACCCTCCACTCTGCAGTTTCAGAGCCACCACCTCCCTTTGGGCAGCAGTGATTCACCTGTTCACTTCTCTGCTGTAAGGCCATGGTAAGAAGGGATAAATTTTACCAGTGCTAAGATTCAAGTTAACCTAACACTTTGTCCCAGTCCTTAATCCGTTTCACAGTCTCTGATATAAAGCCATGAATTGCCATCAGTTTTGAAAATTCATCACCAATGCATAGTTTTCAGTTAAATGCAAGGAAACTTCTGCTGAAGTTTACCATCTAGAGGTGGATGTGAGGGTTGGGCAAGGCTTTGAGACCCCTCTCCACACCTTCTGTCTAACCTCTGCCCAGGAAACAGGGCTGATGATGCCTGGATAGCAGAGCATTGCCTGGGCCTGAAAACGTGCTGTTGTTTCACACAGTGGAAAGTAGCACAGTGCTGGGAAACTGCCCTGGTAGACTGAGTGAGGTATTATTTTAGACGCTTTCCAGATGTCCAAAACAAGTAGAAAAACAGTTGAGTCTCATGATATAATTGGGTCTAGATGCCCAAGGAGATAAAGTAACTTTCCCAAGGCTGCACACAAAGCAGCTCAGAACAGTCAACAGCTCTTTAACTGACCATATTGTCAAAGCTCTTTTTTTCCTACAATTTTGTAGCTGGGGTACCATGCCAAGGTTATTAACATCTGCTTGGTTCTTGCTGCTGTGCCAGTGTAAGCTTACAGTCAAGTTTCTAAAAGACTATCAGTGTTAGCTGCTCACATCCTGGGTACAATCCCTGCTTTATTCACAAAGAGAGAAGCCTTCACCACTAACTACAAGGCTACTTTATTTTTAGGTTATGTTTTCACTCACAATCTGCAGTGATCTGTATGTGCAACATTTGTTTCTTTTCTATATTCGTTTCATCAAGTTTTATTTTAACGCTTGGAGTCTGGCAGCTTGGCAACAACAAGTGTCTGTTTGGGGAGAGCCGTGTGCAGTGACATCCAGGGTTGAGATAATGTCACTTTTGGAAGTCCTGTCTAAGCAGTTGGTTTGCACTTGTAGCTGAGTCTGGAACTGGATGATTTAAAAGATACCAGTTCTGAGTGATTTGTAAATGAGGCTCTACTTAGTGTAACTGTCATCATTTATTGCTGCCCTCAGATTTCAGAAGGTAACCAAAACATATTTAAGTTAATTTGCACTTGCAACAGATTGGACAAGAATAAGACCTGATTGCTATTCTGATTCTTGTAGCTGGAAGTCATGACTCCAAGCCTCACAGGAGGCACTTCTTAAAATCAATATTTCCATTGGGGAGCTAACAAAGAATGTGCTCTCAGCCTCACCAGCAGCAATTAGAAAGCATCATGAAAACATTCCTGACATTTGAGGTTAATTTGACATTTTAGTGCCTTTTTGAAATAGCTACTTGTAAATGCACTAAAATCGCCTGCTCTGATCTTGAACCTTAAGTGGCATTTGGAGCAACCAGAAAGTAAATTGTCATTGGGCAAACCTTGCAGGAATTCTTTGCAGGATGCAAAGGATGCAGCAGGACTTTGTGCTGCGCTGGGAGTAGAGCTGGGATGCTTCTCATTTGGACTGGTGAAACCTCGCATCTATCTACAGCCAGTTCTTCTTGCAGAAGATATTTTGTTGGATTTTAGGTTTTGAGAAAGTGATGAACAGCAATGGGTGAGGGCAGGGAGAGCCAGCTGGCCCCCACTGCTGTTCTTGCCCACTTAATGAACTTTGGGGTAGAAACCTAGCAAAGAACCTTCCCTCACTGCAAGGGCAGTACCATTAAAAGCACAGCAAAGACATCTTTCTACAGGAGGATCTGTCAGATTCGGTGGCCTCTCCCCTTTCCTCATTTGAGCTCACAGCACCAACTACAACACTAGTTGCTGGAGGCCCTGCGTGTCGTGCTTGGTTTCCATGTACTTGTTAGGATAGAGGTGACTTCAGAAGGAACAGCTTGTTGGTTTCGTGTGATTTTGTCTTTTGAAGGGCTGTCAGGTCAAAAAAATGCCACTTGCCTCAGGACAAAGACCAAAAAATGCAATCCTGGTGCTGCAGACAAGCTTGAAGATATTGCTAGTCCAGCCACCACACAGAGATAACCTCCTCTGGGGTGTTGCTTGGTCCACAGTTTTACAGTGTATATGAAACTGCTTAAAAGCTCTTCTCCAGATGAGAAATGCAGGTTGCTTCTAGTTAAGCGACCTGTAATCAAGCATGACATGCCTGCTTACTCCTTAGATGACAGTGAATGTTATTTCTTTAAACAGAGTAAGGTGGGAAATGTACAGGTGTTAAATAGCCTATGGCCTGCAAAAGTTCCTCATTTCATCCCTTCTGACTTATCTCTGCTAGATTCTATCACAGGAATAACTTAAGTCAGAACACTGGAGTGTGAAAAATGCTCACGCTTTGGCCTTCACATTTTATTTTTAACTCAAAAGTGTTTCCTCAGTCCCTATCAATCATGTCAACTGTTAATGCAAGAAAGTGAGAGCCGCTTCTTAGCAACACAGCACAGAGAAGGACTTAATACTGAGAGCTTTGTTCTCCGCCATAAATGCCTATTGACTTCTTTGGCCCAGAGAAATATTGATTTTTCTCTCACTTTCTTTACAGGCTCTGCTTTCTTCCCTGGTCGCTGTGCCGAAATCTTTGCCAAAGGTCAAAGCATTGGGAAACTTGGAGTCCTACACCCTGACGTTATCACCAAGTTTGAGCTCACCATGCCCTGCTCTGCCCTAGAGATCAATATTGAACCCTTCGTGTGAAGAAGGGACTTCTCTCCTCTTCCAGCCATCCCCTGTCACATGCAGCACCCTCTTCTCTTTTGTCTTCCTTTGAGGGGATGTCCGCTTGGGATTTTATATTCCAGTAAACTAGAAAAACAGATCCTGGCTCCCTGGGTAAATAAATTCCTTATCAGTGAAATTTGGCAAACTTCAGCTGGGTGAGAATGTGGCATCTCAGACTAGACAGTGCCCTCAGTATTTTTAAAAAGGGAGAAGAAACAATTTGGGTAAAATCCCAGCATTTTACAGGAGAAATTTAATGGCAGAGCACATGATTAGTTTTCAGAATCAGAAATGTTCCACAGACACAGCTTCGTGCTGTAACTGATTATGGCTGCATAACAGGAATCTCATTCTTTTCTTATTGCATGAAATAAGATAATTGATTAGAGCAAATGTTGAGTGAATGTGAGCAGAACTAAGGAGTTGAGCTTTTATTCTGTACGGTTGTCATGTGCTCATCAGTGGCTGGGGGAGGAAAATAGACTCGTTTCATGAAAACCAGAGCTATTTTGTAAGCAAGATGTGTATAATATCTGCTTCCCTACTCCAGACATAACTGTTGATCCTTTATCATTCTAAATTCAGAAAGGGGAGGGGGTGGAATTAAATTTTTTCACGGTCGATGTAAGCGTCGTGGTTTTTGAAGCTCCAAACCAAATTGAGGAAATGCATTTAAGAGCATATGCCAGTGGTCTTTCGCATGAGGAGCTGAAAAATATCAAAGCCTTTGTAGGACTGAGGCTGGCATATTTGTATGCAGAAGTTAGCGTGGTCCTTGGTGGTGCATAGCTCCACCCATGCCTTTCTGGACCCCAGCTGCACAGCAGCCACCACGCAGCTCTTGGACAGTTTTTACTTCCCTTGCAGTCTTGCCTTGATGATACATGAAAGCCTCTTGCAGGTCAGGTGAGTCCTCTAGAAGCTTTCTGAGCCACAGCCTGGCACCTTGTGCATCTGCTCTCTAGGAAACTGTGTGCCTCCATCCTTCTCCACAATGCCTGAGACATCCCTCCTCATGCAGTGTCACCAAGTGGGTGGTCATTACGCTTAAGCAGCTTTTTACTGGCTTGCTAATGAAGCTGGTTATCCTTCATTTGCAATATTACAACCATGGCTAATGTTGTGTGATGACTATAGCAAGTATTTTGCATTAGTCCAATACACTATGGCCTGTTTCTGTTGTGAGAGCCAGACAGTCCAGGATCCTAGGAGGAGACATCCAAGGGTGAACACCTGGGTGGTGCTGGAGAAGGTTTTACAGTGATGGTGAGACAGGCTCTTAGTGATGAGGTGCAGACCCCAGTCGCTGGACCCATGGTGGCTTCTCAGTGGTAGCTCCATTGGTAATCTCAACAGGTGGGAGGGCACCAGGCAGAACTTTTTGGTGCAAGTGTTAATCCAGTATGAAAAATGCACTACAGTTACCCATCTGGAAACCCTATGCTTCCCCTCAGATGGAAGTGTAGATTTTAATTCTCTCTGCATGGCAGAGGTGAAATAAGAGTACAGCCATGGCCATAGGCTGCAGCACTGACTCCAGCACCCTCAGTGAGTGAGAAAGCTGCAGCTCACATTTTAAAGTCTCCCAAGGGATTAGCCAGCTTGGCGTTTGCAGGGTAGATCTCTCTCTGTGATGCCTACACAACTGCAAGCAGGCAGGCTCACAGTGTGGGAAGCAGCCTGGAACACAGATGGTAAGTATTAACCCCCCCTGTTTATTAGTGTGTCATGCACGGGGATTAGGGCAGCAATAAGGCAGATTTGCATTTCAGCAGAGTACAGGCATATTTGCATGCCCTAAATTTATTTCTCTGCACAGGATTTTCTGACTCTTTGGGTGTCCCAATTCTCCTGTGTATTTACCATCCTTTGAGTGTAAAGATGAGATTAGGCTGGGACTAAGGGTTGTTTTGCGAGGCTTTTAGGGATCTCTGCTGCTCCTTTTTCATACCATTTGCCCTTGCAGCTGCAGCTAAGTGTTCCACAAGCAGGACGTCAGCTCCATCCAGATAGAGGTAGAGGGCGGAGAGATAGGTTGTAAGGCCTCCACAGAGCTGTGGGGCCAGCAGAGCCTGCTGCAGCTCTGAAATCTGAGCCTGGCCACAGTGCTGTTTCTGGGATTAGCCAGGAATACTGATGAGTGTGACACTCCATGCAAGTCTGGCATATTTATGGTGGGACTTTGTCTTTCATAGCCCCAAACCAATTATCTGATATTTACAGCTTGCTCATGGCTGCATTCAATAACCAAAGCATCCAGCACAGCTTTGTGAGAGCACACCACCACGAGCATTGCTGTTATGCTTTGACCCTCTGCTGTAGGTACAGCCTCTGGAAAAGGAAATGTTGCCAGCTGATGCTGGGTACTTTGGAACAACTTCTGAACATCTTCTGAATTTGTGATATTTCTTTAAGGAAGAGCTGTAAGCTAGATTTTTCATTAGTTATCCCCCATTAAGCGTTAGTTCTGGCTTCTCCTGCTCACTGTGGGTCCTGGGTCATCTCCTGGGATCCGAGCATGAAGGCAGGAGAACTGGTGACAGAGAAGGCAAAGACTGTTTAAATGTGCTGCCTGTGTGACTGCTGGATTCATTTCAGCGGGACAAAAGGACTGCTGGATTTGTCCTTGCTGTCCTTTGGTGCTGCAGAGATGCTGTTCAGAGGAGGTTGGCTGCAGCTCTCAGCCACCAGTCTCTTTGAGGGCAGCTCCCTGTTGCTGCTGCCTGGGAGTGTTTATGCAAGGTTAGCTCTTGGGACCACTTCCATCTCTGACTGGTAGCCTTCTTGCTTGCAACGTAATACATTCCTGTTTGATGCTGAGAATGGGATAAGCTGAGCGAAAGCAGCCATGAGAGTCCTAACCACAGGCACACATGACACCTCTGACCACCCAGTGACCTTGAAACTGAGCCCAGCATAAGGCTGGCAGCAGGGACAGCAGGACAGTGGTGGCCACAGGCTTAGCAGGAAGCATGCCAGAGGGTGACACACTCTCTCAGGAGCAGAAGCCAGGTGGTAGCACATCAGGGTTGTTTCAGCTCCTTTTGAGCACATGTGTGAGATCCCACCCACTGCTGACAGCATATCCACTCCCTTCAGAGTGCCCATGATTCACAATTAATGCTGGCAGCCAGTATTCAAAGCAATTCAAAAGTATTCAAAACAGTGAAACTGAGACAGTTTTGTTTTCATCCATCCCCTAAATTACATCACCTGTATCCCGAAAAGCAACCTGCAGCCTGGTTACATAGACATTTGAATGGATCAGGAGACTGGGGTCATGACCAAGTCACTGTTGAAAAATTCAAACAGGCACATTCAGTGCTTCTGGTTTGTCTTTTATTCCCTGTAGAGAGGTGCAACAGCATCCAAGCACCTCCAAAGCAGCTGGATCTATGCTGGGACACAGGCACACAGGTTCTGTGCCAGGAGGAGGCCCCATTCAGCACCAAGTGCCCAGGAAGGGGTTTGCAAAGTGAGGAAGATGGGCAGTCTGAAGGTAAGACATGGTGTTCTAAGCTAAGGGTGAAATGCTGCTGCATCCCTCTTGGAAGCAAAAGGAAGGAAATCTAGAAGGTTGCCTTGACACCAGCCCTTGGGCAGCAGAAGCAGCAGGATCACTTCAGCTGTGGCTCAGTACAGCACAGTACTGAGGAGAAATCAACAGCCCAGGTTTTAGGGCTGATACATCTGCAACAAAGGTTATCTGCTGCCCCATTCCCATCGAGTAGTATTCTACCTTAAGAAGTAAACACAAGCACACATACTCTAGAGGATCCAGCTGATCATAGAATCATAGAATACTTTGGGTTGGAAGGAACCTTAAAGATCATTGAGTTTCAACCTCCCTGCCATAGGCAGGGACACCTCCCACTAGATCAGGCTGCTCAGTGCCTCATCCAGCCTGGTCTTGAACACCTCCAGAGAGGGGGCATCCACAACCTCTCTAGGCAACCTGTTCCAGTGCTTCACCACCCTCACTGTAAAGAATTTCTTTCTTATGTTATGTCTAAACCTACCCCCTTCCAATTTCCATCCGTTGTTTCTATTTCTCCCATCCGATATTATGTTAAAAATTCCTTCCCCTGCCTTTCTGTAGGACCCCCTCAGGGTTACTATGTTACTATGAGGTCCCCTCTGAGCCTTCTCCAGGCTGAACAACCCCAACTCCTTCAGCCTGTCCTCATAGGGCAGTTGCTCCAGCCCTTTGACCATCTTCGTGGCCCTCCTCTGGACCCTCTCCAATAGCTCAATATCCTTCCTGTGTTGAGGGCTCCAGAACTGGACACAATACTCCAGGTGGGGTCTCACCAGTGCCAAGTAGAGGGGCAAAATCACCTCTCTGGACCTGCTGCTTCTCTTCTACTGAGTACAGAACACAGCCACAGCTGGCCACAAAACCTCATTTTCTACCATCACATTGGAGACATGAGGACAACCAAACTGCAGGGATGATGAAGTGAGGAGCATTTCCAAAGGCAGCAGACACATGCGGGTTTGCAGGCTAACACTGTGCTTTGGGTTAATGACATGAAGGAAGGTCAACATGTCTTACCTTGCCAGAAGACATGCTGCCTCTTCCCTGGACTGAGGGAGTTGCTGTGGTCCTAGGAGCATCCAGCAAGCATAGCCTCAGCAGGAGGCAGCCCAGAGATACTGCAGCGATCAGCTCCCATCCCAGACAGCTGTGGCACTTGTGGATTCACAGGCATACCACAGGAACACAGTCCTACCTGCTTTCAAACACACATCCTTGACAATAAAACCTTGTTAGGCTCCTAAATGACTGTGAAATATTCTATGGTTTCTGGGCTGACATGCTACATTGCATATGTTAATTTAAAATCCCACCCAGTTAACTCCCAATTAACTGCTTGGTCTATTAGAGGTAGATATTGCAGGGGAAGGAGATTCCAGGTGCCCTATAAGTAAGAACACAGCAACTCCTGAACTGCCATTTTTAAAGGACACATAGTATAAGTAGATCTGTAGGTTTGGGGTTTTTTTTCATATATTTTTAAAATAAGCAGACTGTGGCTGCTGGGCACAAGGGACCACAAACAGGGTGGCTGGGGAAGGAATGGGGGGCTGCCCTTGGGAAGCTTTCTGAACTGCAACTCTTTCACCTTATACCAGAGGACACAAAATGAACAGAGGAATGCCAAATTTTGCAAAATATATATTTTTTTTTTTTTTAAATTTGAACCAAGTACAGGTTGGGTTGTATGTATTGCACGAGTCACATGCAAGTGAATACTATAAAAGATAAAAAATAATTGTTTGCATGCTTGATAAATCCAAACATCTTAATATATGATTTATTAAATCTTCCTAAGCAGAAAATAGATTACACATAATGAATGTCCCTGTCAAACCATGCCTTTCTTGGGAGTAACTTGTTCCACTCCACAGCTTAAACATGTTTTTCCACAATTTTGGTCCCATTTTCCCAATTTAAGTCCCATTTTCCAAATTTCAGCTCTGCCCTGCAGCTGTATCTCATAAAGCATTCTTAACAGGAGGATTCAAAGGTGGTTTAAAGCTCGATGGAGGTGCTTCTGTGGCATGCAGGCAAGATGAAGATGGAGGACAGGCCACCTTGGCATTGGTGGCCTGAGCCCAGCATTCCTCAAAACCCAGGCATGAGCAGCACAAATCCTACCAAAGTTCTTTGCATGCACATGTAAAGTTCATGCCACCTAATTTAAACCAGTTTATGCACAACCTGGACAAATCTAAAAAGGGTTAAATTTTCCACCAGCATTTCTTCTAGAGGTTACCCACCTAGTTCTAAAATGACACAGCTCTTTCAGAAGCTCCTCAGGCAAAACTCCCAACTATGTTTTTGGAACTTGATTGCATTTATCCAAACAGTCAACTGGTGGCAAAGCACCTCCTTTACAATCTTTAGCTTGATTTTTCCTGCAGCCCAGAAGAGAAGTGCACATGGTTAAAAAGCAGGCTGCCACTGCCTGCATATTCTGGCAGGGAAATGCACAGGGGCCATCCTGGAAGCTTCATGGTCACAGTATGCTACAAATTTTAGTCAAGCAGGACCACAATCACTGCTGTATTTCTCAACAACTCATTGGTCCAACAGCTGATAAATTTTTATTTTGTTTTAAATAAGTAGCCTGACTTACAGTGATGACTCCTCAACTGCTGCTGTTTACATAGTGTTGCAAGATGCATGGAAGACCAAGAGTAATGCTGAGCAGCACCAGAAAATGAAGGCATCTTATCATTGCCACACGTCATGGTCACCAGAGTCACCACTCAGATCCTTCCACAATGCATTTTAAGGACAATATTTGTCACCTCTGCATGACTGGAAGGACTTTATCCTGTTCTCCAGACAAGGAAGCTAATTCAGAGTTTAAAAATTTGAACATAAATTTGAACTCTGCTCAGTTGTTCCCAGTGTAGGTTATCTTGTTAAGAGCCAAGATAAATCTGCTATAAATTACTTTAAGGGTTTTCTGTTGTTATTTCTCTCTTCTGTTTACTACTACATTTTTTGTCTTCCTTTAGTTTTGGGGATTTTTAGGGATTGTGGTGGATAAAACCACACACAGAGAACTAGCCAGGCCTGTCAGTGACATCAGAAGACACAACAACAAGTTTCACCAGATTTTTTAGGTAAATAGCCATACCAAAATGTGGCTGTCTCTAATCTCTTCCAGTGCTGCTTGCTGAAGAAACCTGCTGGTCTTGGCCAGCAGGATGCTTCCACCAAACCCCAATAGTAGTAAAGCACCAGCACTTGAAGAGCATCCACCTTCATATTACCTTCTGACTTTGTTCCTCTTTCTTCATCCCTGGTAGGTCCCCAAGGGACAACAGGATGCAGACAGAACCCTGCATGCTCCAGGGTGAGCACTTCATTCTTGGCTGGTTGTCTCTTTCTCCACCCTACCACCCACTTTCTCCCCCATGCCCCAAAAAGGAGCCCTTCCTTGGTTTGCTCTCCTACTTCAGCAAAACTAGGTGAGGTCCTGCCAGGCAGGAGGTTTTTGCAGGGAGGCCCAGGGCCAGTGTCCCACAGGCATAGCCACACTTTCTAGCACCCCTAGCATCACAGCAAACTGGCTGCTGCCACCCCAGTAGAGATCTGGAGTTTGTACTCCTTGCTTGTCATCTTTAGTCATCTGGGCCAGTGTTCTCTAATTATGGGACAAAGAGGGGTCATTGCTTTCTAATGCAAAGTCATTTGTGTACACCAATTCCCATCACTCTTCCAAACTGGTTATTTTAGGCCAGTTCAGAAAGGCAAAAATCACTCTTTGGTCGAGTTTCCAGACTTGATAGACTCATTGCATCTCTGAAATGGTGGTGCTGCAGGTAATGTTGTGAGGAAGGTGCTGCACTCACATCAGCCCCAACAGCCCATGTAGCTGTGGCACGAGCACAGTCGCGGTGAAGCCAACTGAGGAGTAGGTGATAAATTTGTAGGGCACTTCCACTTCCAGTCGCCTCCGGGCATCCAGGTCACCAATGGGAAACTTGTACCGGTAGCCCAGCGTGCCAAGGACCACGCTCTTCATCAACTGGCGTGTCAGGAGAACAACAAAGATGCCCACGATGAACCTGGCTAGTATGACCACCACAGTTTTACTGGGGAGCAGGAGAAATCCAAGCTGAATATTTTCAGTGGTGTAAACTGGCACAATGTACTGGTTATTTAACCAAAATCCCACAGTTGCTCCAGCTGCTGCTCCTAAGATAGTGGTGGTGTCTCCCCTTGTAGGGCTGTAATAGTCTAGTTTAGGGTAGTTGTAACACAGGACAAGAGGCACAACTATGGAAATCAGTGGGCAGAAGGGACTGGTCAGCAGCAAGCGATCTATCGTGTCCCACGCAGGAGACAAGAGAATGAGCAGCACAGCTGAAATCAGTGCTCCACCAATAACATCCTGCAAAGAGATAATTTTTAAAAGCTTTGTGAGACCTGGAATGCAAAACAGATTCTCAAGTGATGGTAAAAGACAAACGTGCATTCACAAGTGCACAGCAGGGGAGGAACACCTCAAACTCACAGGGATGGCACTGGTCCCATATAGGGACAACTTGAAGCCTACATTAAAAAAAACATGATAATCTGTGAGCCCAGCCCAGCCCTGTCCTTGTGAACTTATCTACTGACTCACAGCTTCCCCTGAGTAAGTGAGATTCTTATCCTTATAAAGTCACTCCATGCACAGCTCTACCTCAGGGATTACTTACATAATAATAACAGCAAGCTGCCTTCATGCAAGCCCTTACTCTCCCATAATAGAGAATCATAGGATTGGGTTGGAAGGGACCTTTAAAGGCCATGTAGTTCAACACCCATATGGTAAGCAGGGACATCTAATCCTACAAGTAATTTCATGAGATCAGTAGGGTATCACTTCCTCTCTTTGCATAAGTGGGAAGATGCTGTCTTCTGTCAGAGACAAGCACACAGGCTTTCTGGGGGAGAAAAGCTGCAGAGCCACTGTATGTGTGCCACCATTTCTGCCAGCCATGGCCAGAGGCAGGCCCCACAAGGCAGGAATACAGCACAGAGGGATTTATTGCCCAAGCCTCTGAAATCCCGCTTGTAGTTCAGTGCCTGAGGCAATGGCATGGTTAAAACTTAATTTATTAACAGAGGCAAATAAGGTGTTTTGAGAACTTGATTGTTGTCAACCACAAGGCTGGGAAGGGAGACAGGAGATAACCCCTAAGCAAAGCTGTCTGTATCACAACAGCAATACAGTGCCATGCTCTCCCAGCATCGCTGGGAACTAGCAGAATTTCTACTCTAACCATGAAATGCTCTGCAAAAGCTAATCACAGTCAGAAATATCCTCTTCTTGGGATTTCATCTTTTTCACCGAGTCACGACAGTTGACTACTACCATGCTTGATCACAGTCTCAAATGAATTATTTATGAGAACTTCATTTATAGTTAGGCAGGAACAAGGGGACTTTTTCACAACAGAAATATTTAATGAGTTTCTGGTAAATGCATTGCTCCAGCATGGCTGTGTTGTAGCTGTTTACAACTTCCAAGCAACAGATTCACAGCACATTTGGTTTTAAGCAAAACCCAGAGTCATTTTGCATATTCCTAGCACAAATTTCCACTTATATTATTCCCTCATCCATGACGTGAGGATAGCCATGGAAATACACAAAGTTTTTCACAGATGTCTAATACATAAAATACCATTGTGAGCCAATTTAACAACAGCAATACAATCCATCTTTAGATACCAATTTTTAGATGATTACTTTACATGCAAAGCATGTTCTGGTCCAAAACCAAATATCTGCCTCAATGTGAAAGACCTAGGGGTTACTTCCTCCACCAGTGCTCAGGAATCCCATCACCTTCCCACTATTTGTCCACCTCCTATTAGAAGAAAAAGTCCTAACATCTCAGCTTCTCCACATGATTAAGGAGTGAAACTCAAAAACAGTTTACATGTTTTTCTATTCCAATGAAAGACATTTGTGCAAATGCTTTGCTCAGACCTAACCAGTTGAATCCAACTGCTCCAGGCCATGGTGCAGGCAGCCTCTATTTATGGACCCAATTATAGATTTCTGAATTTAATTATCTTCCCACTGCATTATGCCAGTACAGTAACATGACTCCTGTAGTTTTCAAGTAGGACCAAGACACCCAGCTCTGCTCCCAACCAGTGGCTTATACCAGTGGTCTCCAAAGCAGGTGTCCAAGGCAACCCACCAGGCTGTGGGAAAAAAATACTTCTTGCACAACTAGTAAGGAAAACAGTAAACATGTTTTTTTAAAGTTAGTGCCTATTTCATCCTTATCTCATGCCTTTACTATTTATAATTTTATGTACATTATTTATGTATTGTAAGTAGCAGTAGAGTAGGATAACTGTGTATAAGTTCTATGTATATATATACATATAATTGGGCTGCATGCTCAAAATATTTTTTAATAATCGAAGTGCACAGTCAAAAAAAGTTTGGAGAGAGTGGCTTATTCTTTTTTTTTTCCCCTACCCATATGGGCTTCTCATTTTGGAGACTCCTGATAAGAAGCTGCTGGAGAGCATGGGACATACCCAGCCACAGCCACCAGCAGCAACTCCCTTCACTTCTGGCAAGGATGGTCTCATTTTCTGATCAGCCAGAAGAGGTGAGTGAGTTCAAGACCAACACTTTGCAAAGTGGTGCAGAATTTATGATTTCCACCCCTTAAACTAAGGAGAAGGTGGGAAGAGAAGAGAGGCTCTGACTAGGAGTAATGAATGCAAATTGGAAGAGGGAATATTTAGGCTGGGTACAAGAAAGAAATACTTTCCTGTGAGGGTGGTGAGGCGCTGGAAGAGGTTGCCCAGAGGGGCTGTGGATGCCCCTTCAATCTCTGGAGGTGTTTAAGGCCAGGCTGGATGAGGCACTGAGCAACCTGGTCTAGTGGGAATTGTCCCTGCACAGGGCAGGGGGTTTGGAACTAGATGATCTTTAAGGTCCCTTCCAACCCAAACCACTCTATGATTTCAGAGAGAAAAACTTTTTCTGGACTCTCCCTGCTGTGCAGGCAGGACCTTAGCTCTTCTTGGTGACTGAGGTGCTGTTAGCACTCCCAGGAGGCACATTCTTGCCTGTCTGTTTGTGTAAACAGATTAGTCTTTCCACAAACCCGCAATTACAAAGGAATCCTTAAATTATGGCAGGAATGAATTCTGCTCAAGGTGCAGCACTACCAGCAAAGCTCAAACACTCCCGCTTCCCTGATGGGATGCTCCAGCTGAGCACAGACAACTCCACCAGACTCCATCCCCCCCTCCTTCTCAGCCCAACTCCTGCACAGCAATCCCCTGACTCCCGCACAGCACCAGCACCTCCCCAGCTTCCACACAAGGGAGACCTTCCTCCTATTGATTTTAGCTAGAGACCTGCCATTTTGCTTTGCTGTCTAAAGAATGTGCCAGAATCAGGTTTCTAAAACTGCAATATCTTCACATTATTTCCTTGTGCTACAGATACATGACAAGAAACAACGGAGGTGAACATCCAGCTGCAGGTGATGGCTGGGCTGCATTCCAGGGGATGGGATGCTGCAAGATGCTTTCTGACCATCACCAAGAGAACATGATCCATGGGTACTGGCGCTACTGCTGTCCTTCTCTTGGTAGGCTGGATTTCTTTTGTTTCACAAGGTCTTAAAGCATGACTGGGGTGGGCTTTTCAGGTTTGCAGAAACACATGGTCTGGCATTCTGATGGCAAAACCGTTCTATGCTCCTCCTCCACTGGAGACTGGCATGGCACAGGCTCACAAAATGCCCCCAAAACATCAAACCAGCACCCAAACATGGTGGCACTTGGGCATCTTCACTGATACTGCCAATTAAAGCTAAAATAACACTTTTTTTTCCTATTCTGCCATGTATTCAGACACTTACTGCCCAAATTCCCTTCATGCTTTCACATAGATGGAGATGCCACTTGCTCTCTTCAGCTGAAACCTCTTACTTGCCTTCCCTGCCTACAGGTTACTGTATTCCATCCCACAAGGACTGTACTGTCAGTCTGCATAGAGTGATGTCAACAAGCTGTCTGGTTTAAAGCTTTAAAAAACTGAAGATAACTTTAGGCTTAATGATGGAGCTAAAAATCTCGAGATCCAGCACAGCTTGGTGCATCAAGCAATTCCCACTGCTGACCCTGAAGAGCTAAAAAAAGGCTAGAAACCCCTCCTGCTCCATGAGTGGCCCTCAGCTGGTGAAGTTCTTCCCAACATCTTTCTGGAATACTGTGCACTCAAACCAATGCCCATCATTTCAAATACAAGATGAACCAGAAGTGCTCTAGCAGTGGTAGGACAGAAAAACTTAATATCACTGAGACAGTGATCAAAAATTGGGCCAAAGTTTTAAGATGGGGAGTAAAAATAAAATGTCTAGGGGAAAAAAACCAAACAATAAAGCCAAGTCCTTATGTCTCTCATTACTGCTTGTTCCTTAAAAATAATCCTTAAACTCTTACAGGTCCTCTGCTTCGAAATGAGACTAAATTTTTGCTTTGCCCTTTTCAGGTGACACAAGATTGCCTCTTCATCAGCTCCTCAGACTCCATCATTTAAGATCTAAAAAGAAGAGGCCTGCCTTTCTCCTCCTCCACAAACATGGGATATTCTTGTGTTACGGCAGTGAAGGTGGGTTCCTGTAATTAAATTGCCTCAACAGCCTTCATCCCTTTCTCTGGCCAGGTGCAGCTCTCCTGGCCACAGCCCAGTAGATGGGGTTTCATTCCCTTTTCCCTAGTCACAGTTTTCATCCTGCATGGGGCTGCAACAATTCAGATAGCTCTCACTCCATCTCAGTGCACCTCCAGAAGGTCTTAAGTTCTGCCATCTTTTCTACTGACACAACTGCTCTTTCTAAGGCCAACCTGATCCAAAACCAATGCCAGTAAAGCTGAAATACAGACTGATCTGTAGAGCTGTACTTACAGAAGATGAGTCCCTGACCTGGAGCATCAGCTATGGCTGTAGAAAAGCCATCAGAGCCACCTGGCTACTCCTTCACTCTGTTCTTCAAATGGGATAAAATCAATTACATTAATTCCACAGATATGTTTTATCTGTCTGTTTTCTTTACTAAAATATTATAATCACTTCATGTGTAATTACATCCTGTCAGTATTCATTTCCTGTTGAAACCTCAGTCAAGAATTCATTACACAAAGGCTGTCTCAGCTGGTGGCTTGGTTGAGTGGCTGCTGCTCCTTAGCCTCCAGCATCTTGGGCAGCTCAGGGTAGGTTCCTTCCCTCAAAGTGCAGCAAAAGGCTCCAAATCAATCTTTATCTCCAAGAACCCTGTCACTGCAGGTGGGATGCCAGAACTTGTCACTTTAGATGGGAGCAAGGGTGCTGCAGAGATGGGGGTTGCATTTGGCCAGCCGTGATCGCCTCCCCAGCGCATCCTCACTGTGGCAAGTATGGGGTGAAGACCCCACCAAAGTTCATTTGCGCCTTGAAAGGCAGCACTGCTCACAGTTCAGCCACGGAGGTTTTTTTTATTTTAAAGCCCTTTCTTATCATGTCAAAGGCACAAAGGGCTTTTTCTTCCTTACCCTAAAATTGATCTAAATTTAGAAGAGTCTTTAATTATGATGGACCAGCAAGGGAAGTATGTGAAGAATTTTTATGGATTAACTAAAGGTCACCAGCTAAGAAAGAGTGTCTCAAGCTCCCATTTAAGATAACGTTTTGATCCACTAGGCCTGGAAGGGAAGGTCAAGCTATATTTTATAGCTAACCTTAATCTTACAGGGTCTCTCCCCTTCTTACACTCACTAAGCCTTAGTAAAAAGATGCAATTATTGACACACGTGTAATCAGCAGACAATGTGTATCAAATCCCTGTGGAGAAGTAGCCAGGAGATTTTATCCAGCTTGGGAAGCTGGACCCCTCCCCACTTTGATCTCTCTGCAGCAAAACAATGGCGTTTCACCTCACTGGGAAGGCACCAGCTACTGCCTAATGAGTCATGCTGAGATTCATTCTCAAAGCAGGATCAGTATCTCTACACAGTTGTGGCAATGAATCTATGATATAAGGTCACTGATATTTTGTGATTATTTTTAGATGAAGCATTCATGACCCTCAATCCTTTAAGAATCAGTTTCCTTCTAGCTGAAAACAAGAAGCCTGTCATAATGTTTTCTTAAGTGCCATGTCTCTGGATGGTGACATGAATCTTTCTGACCCCTAGTTCCTCGGGGGGAGTTCACTTGACAGGTTTTACCCTCTCCTTCCCTCTCCACTGGTCACTGGCATGACTCACGAATCTGCTGTTCCTCCCCTGACACTCCCAGGCTGAACCAGCTTCAATACTTCTAGCTGACAAAAGTGATACTATTGCACAAAGGGCTTAGCTAAGGAGCAGCATAATTTGCACAAGTGCATTCCTACAATTAAAATTTCAAAACAGAGAAGAAGAATTGAGGTGCCACACCGACCTCACCCTGCTCCTCAGCCCACGCACTCTGGCTTCCCCAGCCATGTGAATAATTCCCCCGTGGACTCAAATAGCAGTAGCCTGGGGGTTTCCTCCCAGCTGCCTTTGAATGTACAGCCTGAAATTTAGTGACATGACACCTATATTCTGGCGGTGGCACAGCCAAGACAGGACTTGCACAGCTTGAGGAGTAGGAGATGGAAATGGCTACAGGGAAGAGGAGCTGGAGGCAACATGGGCGCAGAACACACTTACCAGGATGGTGTGCATCCCCGTGTAGAGCCTGCTGAGACACACCAGTGTGGAAAACACAAATGCTGCTACCAGGCCCAGCTCGAATGGATACTGGGAAAAGGGAGGAAAAAAAATAAAACACATGCGGTACACAGATATTCACTTGATGATCAGCATACATGTGAAATAAAGCATCCAAGCAGACAGACTGATGTAGGGACCTTATGTCAGGTAAAGGCTCCTGAGCTGTTCTTTCCCAAAGAGATTAACGTGACCCAGGACAAGACCTCACTTTGACCACATGCTATACTGTTGGAAGGTCATCTCATCATCGATGGTGCCTGCTTTTGCAAAAGTCTAGTGCTAGTGTGGGGAAACCTAAGAAACAGATGATATTTGCAATGTTTTTCCCCATAACATCCACCTGAAAAACCCACATTAGTGCTAAAGACCTTCAGGAAGAAAGGCACAGCACACTTTGCAAGTGATGCCCGAGGTTGAACTGAAGCCTCAGAACAGCTGAGGAAGACAGCCATAGAACCCAATCAGGAGTGTGATAGATCGTTCTCCAGCAGTGGGTGGGAATAGAGGTGGGAGAAATCATTGTCTGTACTGGAACCACAGTCCAGCCATTAGAGCAGGCAGGACCACTCTTCCTTGTGACACTTCAGGTTTAATCATCTTCTCATGAAGCTGGTTTTGCTTAATTCCCTCTCTGAGTTGCCTATGAACATGCAAGGAAATGTTGAAGTAAATCAACATTTAAAAAGGAAAAAATAAAAATAAAACCCTACACATTTGGTAGAGAATAAGCTTAACACATTAGCCCTTAATCCAGTCATTCAAATCCTGAAGCCAAGTGGGCTAGTCAGCTCCTTTCACTGGTAAAGACTGTTTTTCTGAAAAAATAAACTGACTCAAAATATAAGTAAATTAAATGAATTCCCCCAATTTGACACAAAAACTCCATCTGAGGCCAAGAGGCAGATGACTGACCAGCACAAAAATGCATCTGTGGAAATGTTAAGCTTAAAAAACTTGCTCTGACACTTTTTCCCTGGCACATACTCCGTCCCCCAAAATAGAGAGCTCAGATCCAGCTGCAGATGTCACTCCCACTTCATAAAACACTATTTTTTCCTCACTTCTCTAAGACTTTGGAGGATTTACATCCAAGGTATTCCCCCCTCGGTAGGCAGCCCAAGAGCTCCTCCAGGTCAGTAATTGATGACTAAGGCAGCTTCAGAAGATATAATGTACTGGTAGATTTTTTTCTTTCTTACCAGAGGCAATTAAATCATTTAATTATCTTACAGCAACTTTATTATTTCATGGCTGTTTCCAAGAAGTGCGAGACAGCCCATGAAGAGCTGCGTTTCCCAATGGTAGCTTATCAATTGAGGAGGACAAAATGCTGCTTACTAGGACTTTTTGGCAGATCTGACAAATGGGATGGAAACACGGTCAAGGAGGCTGAGACACTTACATATGATGCAGCTAGGAAGCTAATACTGTTAGAGTACAGCAAATATATGCTTGGATTCATAACATGAAACAAAAATCATGGAGAGATGAGCTTCCAGGAAATAAACGTTCTAGAAAGATAAAAGGCCGAAGGCCTAGGGAAAATAATTATGAGATCGCCTCAAGTACAGCTCCAGCACACTCAAACTGTGTTACCCTTCTGACAAACAGGCTTCCAGTCTAGCACAGGCTAGGGCCAGGGGATTTCCAAGGGTGCTTTTCCTGCATCGTACAAAAGCCAGGCAACACAGACCTCCTTTTGTTTCCCTGGGACCTGGTGATTGCAGCGCTGGCTTGGGTGAGCACGGGGCAAGAACAAAAGACCCACACCAGGCATCTCCTGCAGCAGCACCACAGCTCCCCCCAGGATCACCCACCCTACACACAAAAACACAGCAAACATCCAAAAGAACTTGTCAAGGCAGCTTGAATGCTGCTCTGGCAGGACTTGTACTAAAGAACAGAAATTTCCCGTAAGTTTCATCTTGTGTTTATTATCAGCCTGCTACAGGCAGCAACAGGGGAAAATACACATCTGTGAAAGGAAACGAAGATCCTATGGAAAGGGCAACAGCTCTGGATTTGCGAGTTTTCTGTAGCTCATTTTCCCCCCTTTTTGTACTCCCTACCTTGTACTGGTTTGTGGTAGCAATGAAAAAGGAGAATGAGATGGCAGTGGCTGCCATGGCGTGCGTAGAAGGCATCCCGTACTCTGCATCTGCCCTCAATTCCAGCTTGACCACAGGTGGTGAGAGGGGTCGAGGCCACTTCAGAATGTCTTTGGAGACCTGGCCTATGTACATCACAATCTGGAGAGAGGAAAGGCCACAAGGCTGTCAGTCGGTGTGTGCAACCCCCACCCAGCCCACCTAAGAATCATCACTTTTTCCTGTGAAAGCCCAAGTACAGAATTTATCCTCTGAATTATTTAAAGGGGTTTCCATTATCCCAGAGGCATTTTTTACAGCACCATGTTGTAACCTGATCAGAAATGGGATCAAAACAGAGGGTTTGCTGATGAGATGCATCAATACAGAACAGTGAGAGAAGGACAGCTGGTTCTTACCCCATGCTAGAGAAGCTTAAGTTTCCTTTCTGTTCCTTACAACTCCTCTCCTGCAGAGCAAAGAGCTACGAGAGAAATTTTTCTGCCATGAGCTTCAAATCACTGCATCTCTCCCAACTTTGTGCCACAGCTCTCCCAGGGCAACACCAGCTCCATTCCCTACAGCCCCCACACATTGCAGAGGGTGCTGCAGGGACCCTTCAGGGACCTGCCGCCAGCTGTTATTAAATAACCCCGGAATCCTCGGGGAGGCAGCAGAGAGAAGAGAGGGCAAGCAACGTGAAATTCTTCTGCCTAACTCTCCAACATCAAAAAAGGCTCTTGAGCCTGCATGACACACCAGAAGTTTAAGCAAGGACTCCATTAGTTAGCTACTGAACACTACAGTGTAGTGATTTTGAAGGGAAATACTACATTCTTGGGTCACTGTGAGCAGCAGCAGTGGGAAGTAGAGGTGAGAGGCAAAGCAGGGAAGCATCCCCAAGAGGTGCAGCCCAGTCAGCCACCACAGCTTCTCAGCACCTCCCTTCCCAAGGCCAATGGACTCTCAGCATCCACAGAGAGAAAGGTGCAAATAGTCATAGTCATCTAGGTTGGAAGGGACCTTTCAGATCATCAAGTCCAACCATCAGCCCAACTCTTGCAAGCTTCATACCTGGACAGGGACTTGAACCCTTGACCCTCAGATTAGGAGTCTGGTGCTCTCCCAACTGAGCTAGGACTCACCCCAGCTGTCTCTGAAGGATGTATTTGTTTTCTGCTGCCTCCCTCTGGATAGTGCAGCCAGAAATATGCAAAGCAAGTTCTACAGAACAAAGCAAAGCCTTTTTTCTCTCTAAATACAGAAATCGAGTTAACTGATGTCTGCCACAAAACCTCAGTTGCTGTGTGAGACGGCTCACTGTTCTGATTCTCACGCTTCCACTAGCAGAGAAGGGGGCTTAAAATAACATCCCTCCCATGCTGGTGTTAGCCATATGCCAGAAGAGGAACACATTCATCCACTGTCATTACCAGCCACATTATATCTATCCCTCTCCCACCAACTATTTAAATAAAGATGGTTTCACATTAAAAGAAAAACGTCAAGATTCACAAATCAGAACCAGGGAAAAGTCCAAATGGCACATTCCTTCATCCCCCCTATCCTACAGCAAAGGGCATACTGTGGGGAGCGCTAGGCTGGCAGCCAGCATGTGAGCTGGAAAAACATGGGCTGGTGCCTTTGCATCCTCTATCCCTCCTCATATAAATCACATCACTGCCTCATTATCAGCACCACCTGTGGCACGCCTCACTGCTCCCACTTCACCCGAGAAACAGGGCACAGGGCAGGCAGCAAACAGCCTGCTCCACTGCTGGGGCAAAGGGAGGCTCAAGGAACAAACATCTTAAAGAAGCCACTGTGTGGGTTTATTTGGTTAATGCCACCAGTTTCCAAATGGATCCAGGCATATCTTTGGAAGTTAATTAAATTCCGGGGCTGAAAGCAAAATTACTCTCTCTGATGGAACATTGAGGCTACCACTGGTGATAGCATCTGAGAGGCAGGGTAGGATGAGCCAGTTTATCAGCAGTCCTCTATAATAATGACTTCCACTTGCAGAACTATTATTAGCGCTAATACGTAAGAGAATTACAGAAGGGGAAATGAGTCATCTTTGAAATGAAGGCTGTGCTAGGACTCCACTGACAGTGAAAAACAGGCTGAGTGCTGGAGGTGGCATGGGTAAGCAATAATACCAGGTATTCTCACAACACCTTCCATCCTAGCATTCCTGATTAAATTCTGACCCTTCTGTTTTTCAGAAAACATATGTTGTATAGACACATACAGTAATGAGAGGTTAGAGAACCAGAACATGCCAGTTTAAGCACTGCCTTTTGAAGCACCAGCCTCTGCCTTTAGCTTCTCTGGGTGCTGTCCACCTGGTTGCACATGCATGGATTATTTGGTAAAAGCAGCAGTTGTGAGTGCAGTAAAACACCCCCGTCAGCTGAACTGGCAGGATTCCCTGAGAAGGTTAAAAACAATGGGCACATCACTGATAAAAGCCGCCCAGCAAAGGTGCTGCTCACAAATGGCAGGTGGAGCACAGGACTACCCAGGCTCTACGTGGGCTCACAGGACAGCAAAGCAAGGGGCTCAGAGCTGTGGTAGACAGAGGGGGGGTGCCCTCTCCAGGGGATGCTCAGAGCATCAGCCAGCCCTGCTAAGGACCACCACAGGGCTGGCCACTGAGGGCAATATCCCTTGGAGCATACCAGGTTCAAACTCCAGAGCTCAGACACAAATAGATAACAAAAAATATCAAACCCAAGCAGGAGGCCACGGTAGACGTAGTCACTGCGTGACAAGTGTTGGACAGAAACACACTAAACAGCAATATATTTAATTACAAGGCATATCTGAATAGCACTCTGCTCCAGCTCTCATCTTCTGAGCAAGGTAGGTCTCTGCCTTGGTAAAGTAGCATATTCGCTCACAAGCCACAATTCATTATTTCCTGACCCTATTTCTCTATCACTTTGAATTTACTTTCTAACAGCCTTGGGAAAGAAAGCAAGCAGCCTGTGAAAGCCTGTTATCAGCTTTGTTCAATTCTGCAGATGAAAAAGCTCACATTATAAGCATTACAAACCATAAGCACCAAAGCACTGGAAAGAAGAAGATGCAGAGATCATCACAGGAGACAAGCTATAGATCAACACTGAGCTAAGCCTAACCTACACTTGACTTGAACTACCTCTTTGTGCAATACCAAAAATTTTTGACAGCCATAGAAACAAACTGAACACAGGCAGAAATTACCTCAAGTCTGAACCAGCAGATAACTTGGGATGGCTTAGGTTGCTAAGTTGCACAGCCAAGATCACAGGACCAGGTGTTTTTGCCATGATTTCCAGACAAACAATTCATTTACAATGGCTTTGGACAAAGAGTGGAGGGTAGATTAAGGACTGTCCCAGGTGAGTCAGCAAAGTTCTGTGTCTCTGAGGCTTCACCCAGCTGGCCTTTCTACACAACGGCTGGAAAGACTTTAGGGGAGGAGGGCAATGACATGACAACTAAGCGGATATCACACTCATCTAAGATTTAAATAAAGCCTGTTTTAAAAGTCTTTATGAATTCATGGGTTTTTCCACATGATAGGTGAGCATTGGAGAGAAAAGGTATCAAGAGACCCTTGAAGACCGAGTGAACAAGCACAGCTTGCAGCTACATAGGTACAGCAAAGAAAAGAATCCTCAAATAATTTCTTCACGCTTTGTTGCTCCATTTGCTTCTTCCCTCTGTTACTGACATACTCTACCTACGCAGAGTGCTACATTCTGGCTCTTGATGCTGTTCCTCTCTGTTTATTTCTAGCACAGTCTTTCTTCCACTCAGTCTGAGTAATGCTGATCTACCAAAATTTTCTGGTGGAAAATGCTTTGCAAACATCTTCAGCATGCAGAATTTTAATTTGCACGATAATAAGTACCTCTCTCTGCATGGGGAATTTGCCTGAACCTGGAGACTTTTCCATTAGCAAAGCAACAAAGTCAAAGCCGTAATGGATTGTATAGGACACAATTAGCTGGAGAAGATAACTACATGCAACTGCACAGGAATTTAGAGAGATTTCACACAAGTTGGTGCAATGGACATGGCTAATTCCCTTTATTCTGAGAGCCTAAGGCAGCAGCTCTAACTGCAATATACCTCAGACTTCTCAAACTTTCCAAACATGAAACTTAACTGTGTCATACCTGAGTTACAAAGATACACTGGCAAAGAAGTGGCTTCCTGGGCTGGTAGGGAGGGTGGGAAGCCAGGGAAGGGAAAAGCACCACTGATCAGCACTGCAGCCTGCCAGGTCACCAGACACCCACATACAGTGGCAAAACCCGGGGCAGAAGGTGAAACCATGCTCTTTGACATCAGACCAGTCTGTACTGGGAGCTCTCACCAGAGTTACCTTGGAAGGTTAAGGGACTCTGTTCTACTTCTGCATGTGCAAGTCCTACAACCTGCAGCTGTGACAAATACCACAATGTGAGTCCTTACTAAAGGAATGATGGGAAAAACAAAGTAGACCATGGCAAGGGCCCAAAAACACGGTGAAGGGATGACTAGCAGCAAACACACACATAGATAGCACAAGGAAATGCTTGCTTTTCTGTATTAAGGCAAAACACAATCCAGGTACTTCATTTTTGCAGCTGAACCCATGAGCTGCCTTTGCAGGAAGAGGAGAGCCCAGGACCAGGAGAGACAGACTTTTTACCCCAGGGCCTCCTGCTCTGCACTGCAAGAAAGTGGATTATCCATAGCTAGTTCTGCTCCATGATGAAGTAGACTGACTCACCGATCCATCCTCAAAATTCAGGGTATTATGTCCTGATCTGCTCATAGCCGAAGCAGCCTCACTGTTTCTGCATATCAAGGTGACACCACATCACTCTGCAGCCATGTAGACCATGCCAAAGCTACTGTTTTTCTTACTTCCACTCCACAACTCCATGACACAGCTTCAGATCTTCTGAATTTCCAGTACTAAGCAGATGATGTTGAGGCCTTCAGAACTAAATCCTTACCAAATGCAAGAAGTATCTAAAAATTACTTGGGTAAAGGCTTCTTATTTCTTGTACACACTGCTTTCCCTCTTTTCTGTACGGCTGTAAACAACCTACAAACAGAACTTTCCTTAAACCTCAGTGCCTATCAGTAGTACTGGGGAAGCCTGAACTGTGCGAGAGGAATAGCAATCCTTTCAGTCAAGTTACCATGTGAAAGAAAAGCAAAACTTTATTGCCACTATGAGCCAACAGCATCACATTTTATTACACAATTGCAATTAGTGGTTGCTATAGCAGCACAATAACCTTTTTATGAGGGTTTTCTCTGAGTCATATATATGTTCCACCTCCAAAATTAACATTCTCACCCAGGGCTTTGCACTGGGATAAACAAGTCAAAACCTTAAGCTTTAGTAGCTTTCTCTTTAGTGAATGGCGATGAAATAAACTCAAAGCATGGACATCCACTAAGTCCAGGTATCAATGCATTTGGCCCAACAGCTACAGGGGTTCACTCTGGTGTGAGGGGCTCTCCAGAATCCCATAAAGGGACCCAGATGCTTCACATTCACATAATTCTGGTTTCACTTCATTAATTCAAGAAGTGATTTTGCCTAACACTCTCAGGGACTTTCTTTCACTTATCTCCAGTCACTGTGGGCAAAAAGTAGGAGAGCTGCCCACAGACAGATCATGCAGCTTCAGATCTTCTGAATTTCAAGTACTAAGCAGGTGATGTTGAGGCGTTCAGAATTAAATCCTTACACCAAATGCAAGAATTATCTAAGAATTACTTGGGTAAAGGCATCTGCTTTCTTGTACACACTTGTTTCCCTCTTTTCTGTACAAACATAGAGGCACAGACAGTTTGGGTTAGACAAGACCTTCAACATGTATGGAAACACAGAAACAACATGGCCAAGCTCTACACACAGAAGAAAGGGGCTGGTGTCTCAAGTCATCATTTCTCCTTTGGAACATTTACACAGCAGCTTCTTGGACCCTGAACAGGACTGGAATGAAGCTGAGTGCATCAGGTGTGCTGAGTGGGGCATGCCCTCTTCGTGCATTACCCATCTCTCCCTCACCACAAACTCCCCCCAGGGTCAGACACTCACAGCCATCCCACTGGCACACAAAGGTCAGAAGAAGCAATTATTTTTGTGCTTTGTAATATTTTAGCTAACAAAGGTTAACCAGAACATATTTATTTTCAACTTCTGATTTTGCAGCTCTCCCATCTGCACTATTGATCTATTCAAAGGACAAGATGAAATTCTAGAGAAGATGCAGGGTCAAATAGCACTGGCAATTTCTTCCCTGAGGTTCACACTGTGGCAGCCTGACTTTGAAGCTGCTGGTTTGGCTTCAAAACAGAAATTCTATAACCCGGCTCTAGAAACCTTGCCCTGCAATAGTATTTGTCATCTTCCCAGAAAGGAAATTTATTGTTTGAAAATGTTGCTGCTTTATTTTTATCATCTCTGTGTGCCGATAAGAGTGACAGAGCACATCAGGAACACTGGAGAGAGGGGGGGAGAAAAATAAGGGTGCACTATTAATAAACTGGCATTTGCAGATCAGTCAACCAGAAGCAAAGACTGTATCCTGAAAGTGCCAGCTACTTTTTGTGATTGTTAAGGCAGGCATGACTTCAATTCACCAAACAGAAATTAAACCAAGCATCCAGTCTGCACTGTTCGCAGCTTCTTTTCTCAGCATCCCCCAGTGGAGGCTTAAGTGAATGGATAATGCTGTGACAGACTTAAGTTGTGGCCATAGCCCTTGCTTCACAGTGAAAGTGTGAAGATGACAATGTTCTTCTGGAGGTGCTCCTCTTACCTCCAAGTCAATGCCAAGAACTAAGGTTTGGCTTCTGGGAAATAACCTTGAAAGCCATTGAACTGCACTGCTGGCTTTTCTCCTGGTGGACAAAACATTCCAGAACCCCAGGAAACCTCATCCACCTTCTGATCTATTCCTGCTCCTCATTGCCTTCCCAAGCCACTTGGGGAGCAACTGGAACCTACACCTTATGATCTGAGGATCTGCCATCTTCATCATGGTTTTCTGGAAAACACAGCAATCTTGTGCAAGCTGAGCAGGAACCTTACTTAATGTGTGCCAAGAATTTGGTCAGGTGCAATGAAACACTCAAGGTCACGCTGAGCTGGTGGGATGTTGAGACACCTGCTTTCTCTCAGCCACAAGGTGAGGAGCACCTCAAGGAGGAAAGTAGGTAAAATTTACATAAATAAAGGAAGGATATATTGGGCTCTCCGAAGTCAGACTTCAGAAACACAAAAGCCAAACAATACCAAGAGAACTCTGTGCCTCCAGGAGTATAACTGACTAAAATCCTGAGACATTCACTCAGTTTTTAAAATCCTTCAGACAAAATCGGTAAGGTAGTTGACTAGCTTACAATGGGTTTAATAAGAGAAATTTAGACCCCATCTCCCTGTAGCAGGAAAAACTACTGTCCCATTGACCTGGTTTATCCTCTAACACCCGGAGCTGAGAAACTGTTACCCCTAGGAGTTCCAGTGAAACACAAAAGGTTCCCAATTTAAACTTCACCTTAAATTATTCTCAGCTGATCTGAGTAATGAAAGCCTTACTAGTCCCTTGTATTTGAGGGCAGAACACAGCTATCCGTATAGAAAAAATATTCTCTTTCAATCATCCTGCACATAGCATTTTCTTTTATGGACCATTTATTTTTGTATTCTAACATTTTAGAATGCTTGAATACACTCTTACTTGTTCTTATGCATGTATGATGCTTGAAAGAGTTTGACTTTGGAGTGACTGTGTTTATCGACTGTTCCAGGCTTATGGTGAAATGTTGCAAAAGCCTAACTAACACACACATAATTACTAAACCCAAAGTCTGTTGCGAAGTGAGTTTCCAAAGCAGCATCCAGGGGTTCAACCATGGTACAGTAATGTCAGTGAAATCTTGACTGCAGGTAAATCCCTGATGGAGATTTAAACTGGTTACATTCAGAGCCTGAGTTCAAGGATTATCCTTCCCACACAACTAACCTTTTTACCTAAAAAGTTGAATCAGAAGCTACGAACTTTTCAGCTTGCTGAAGCTGTCTGTGCCCAGCACTGCTAGAGGAGCCCATCAGGTGCACCACCAGCCACCCAAACTTGCTTTCCTTCCAAGATACCACCTTCAACAGAGCCAGCAGCTACTGCTGTCAAACACAGACAACTTCCACACTTGCCTCAATAACCAGAGCCTTATCTGTGCAAATTCAGGAGCACTTAATTAAAATTGCTGGAGAAGGGAAGCAAAGACACTTCAGCACTCCCCCAGCATTTTTCTGAGTGGTTTCAGGCAGTCATTTCACCAGTCCATCCATAAAAAGAAAGGTAAAGCCTAAACATACATTGTGAGCCCTCACAAGAAAAGCACCTTGAAAGTGCTATGTGCTGCTTTATTCTTCTGAAGCACATGGATGTGACCACTGCCAGTGTCTTCCAGAGCCACCCAGATAAACAGAATAGCATGAGCAGTCAGTTTTGGGGACCCAGGACTGGAGAAGACATCTCAGGGCACCAAATCCACTCTCTTCTTAGTTTTTCTTACTGGCCTTTGCCCTTCCAAAGCTATTTCATTACTTCATTTATTTGCAACAGCATTACGCACGTTTCTTCTTGTGACTGTACTTCAATATTAAGCAGCTCCTTCCTTATCTGGGTGCTTATAGCCAGCCCTATCCTCTCTCCAACTTCATTTTGTTATGGACTTACCTCCGCTTTCTCTGCTCAGAAAATATCCTGTTTCCTAATAATTCCTGGCCCTGCTCCAGTCCAAATTTATTTCAAATGTGTGTGACTGGCTCTGCATAAACCATGACAAATAAGATGGCAGGAAGACATTGTAAACAACATTAATACTGCTTTAATTTTTAAGGAAAGAAACTCTCCTGATTCACCCTGGGATCCCGACTCTGTTGCTTCCATCTTGCAGCAGAAACTCACTGGTTTAAGCCCCTGACAGCACAAGATGAAGTACCACACTCAGCACAGCATCCATCTCTCTACTGAGGTGTTCAAGACATACTGGCACCACTTACAATACTGTCAGTGTGGACTGCTGTTCCCAGTCTGCTAGTCCACAAACAAGCTACCCTGCTGAGCTTGCTTCTCCTGCACAGGCATTTGTAGCCATTTCACAATTACATATTATCATGTTTTTAAAACTACAGGTTCATGTATTTGAAACAGCTTCTTTTCAGTACAAAATGCAAGCTCAGAACTCCCTAAGCCAAAGAACAATGCTAACAACCATATCATCCCATGCTTGAATACTCCAATTAAACAGGCTAGATCTGGCTGGTACTCAGGTAGAGTCATATCAAGGCAAGTCCATTCTCTACTTAGGCAGAGGTCTGGACCGGATAATCTCCAGAGGTCTCTTCCAAGCCCTACCATCCTGTAAAGGCGAGGCAAGTCTGCAGAAAGTACGCAAGGAGCTCTGAGGAGTCATTTTTTGAGCAATATGCAAACCCAGAAGGCAGTGACTACCAATTACCAGTGACTTCTTCTGTGGCACATCTCCAGAAGCAGTAGGTGTACTCCTGGCCTAATTCCAACTCTAATTATACAGTGTCCACCTACTTCTAAATTTCATCTGCAAATTATTTTGCATGTTCCCTTTATAAAAATGTATTGACTAGGGTTACTGGCACAGAACAACTGATGCCTTCTGTCCAAGGCCAAATGCATTTTAAGTGTATGACCAAATTCAAATTGTTTTTATTATTTCTCATCTTGGTTTTCAGGAAAAAGGCAGAATATTATTAACCAGAGTTGACTTCAGCTAAGGAGAAGCTTCACTGTAAAGAAACAAAGCTAGATATCACATCCAAATTTTTAACAAGCTTCAATTTCTTAAATCAGTGTAGATTGACAGCTAAATCTCCTGAGTCTGCCATCTGCCTGAGATGCTTCCAACCTACTTTTTTCTGAAATGATCTTATTTGAGCAGGAGAGATTTGATCAATAGCAAGACGAGCAACAGCAGTGACAAAATAACAACCATTCTTGGTTATTGTCTAGGTTTTGGTGCCAGAATGGAAATACATCATTTTGGATACCCCAGACCACAGTGGTAAAGCATGAAGCAATGCTGAAGGCAGTTTATTTGAGAACACTCTGGTGTTAGCAAAAAATCAATACTTTTAAGTTGTAGCCTTCTACAGAAAATCTGATTATTTACCCTCCTCAAGTGACTGCAGAACCCTCTTTATTTTACTGCAGCCTGAAATCTCCTTCCTATTATATACTGATTTCTTGTACCAATTTCAATCAAGGCAAGAACTGAAGAAACAGCTTATACAGAAGAAACTGGCATAAGAGAAAGATCCTTAAAATACCATGATACATTGTAAAATGTTTTTCCAATGGTTCTGTGCATACTCTACCAAAAGTATACCAAAGAAAAGTCAGTGCAAGATATAAGGGAGATGAAATAGTCATCCCGCATCAGCCAACCTCTCTTGCCTCCTCCCTCAGCAGCACAGTGGCTCTGCTTCCCTAACACCCCAGTTACACACATAAATGTTAGCTTTTTTTTTATTTGATCTTGTTTGTTTGAAAGTTATTCTTACTCTTAAATATTTATTGCTACAGAACTAACAATTACAGGTTTAATTAAGTTGTAGGAATACTTACAGACCAAATAATTATCATTCTTCTAGACACAGAGTGATCTATGTTCCAGTAGGTAAATGGAAGGAAAGTGATATAAAAAGTCTCTTCACCCAAAGCAGCAGAAAACTTGAACAAGTAGTAGTAGAAGTAGTTCTTCACAAAATACTTCTGCGTGCAACCCTGGAAATAAGAGGATTTTAGAAAGTTTTAGTGAATTAGCAAATTGTATGAAATATTTAAGATACTTTGTTACTGGTCCCTGCCCTTGAACCAAACAATCTGTCAGAACAAGGGTCAAGAAATGAAGTTCAATTGTTATAAAAAAATAAGATTGTAACAATAGCTTGATTACATTCCCTGCAGACTAAAAAGGTCTATTCAAACTGTGATAGCAGTCACATTGACAAAGATTTGAGACTGGACCAGTCTTTCTTCTACAGAAAATAAATACACTTAAGAAAGGGTACCCATGTTTTAATTTTGAACTTTCTACATAGAAATAAAAAGAGAGACACTGTTCCTCTTGCTGGAAACATTATTTTGGGATGAAAAGAGTAAACTGCAGTTACTGAACCATTTTGTTTCAAACTAAGTAAAGTTTGCCTTGTCAGGCCCTGAAATTTGCAGCATTCCCTGTTCTGCCCTCAGCATTGGTCTCTTCCACGTACTTCTCAGCCCATGGTGGGATGCTCAGGGATCACTAAAGGGCTGAGATGCCACAGCTGTAACCTACAGCCCTTTTGTATGAGTTGGCTCACAATGATTAAAGCTCTGTAAGATGATCCAGGGAAAACCAAGGCTGTGAGTAGGCAGAGAGAAGAGCTACCCCTGTCACCACCAAATTTTCACAGCAGTATCTTCAAGTGACTACCACTACAGGTTGCCTCTTTACACAGTACCAGCAGATATATTTCAAACAGTATAAGGTAACATTGTTTAGGACTTTATTAATTTTACTGAAGATTTCACTGCTGTCTGGCTATAGATGATTTTATCACATGTACCCCACCTAACCGACTAATTTTCTCTCTTCCAAAAGACAGCACCCAGCCCATCAAAGCTCAGAAATCACATGACAGTGAATATTAAGGATATTACTTTAGTCACTTGTGGCAAGGTTTGCTGTTGCTGTCATTTGGGACCAGAACACCACTAAGAAGCCTTCCACCCCATTACCAGGGGAAAGACACAAGTGAAACATACTTTATATGAACACTGGTATATTTCAGGAAAGAGGAGATAAATATGAAGAGGATTTTTGATTTGGGGACGGAGCAAGGGAGCCAATGTAGTCTCTAGCCATCTTCCCCAAAAGAAAAGAGAAAAATACAGAAGTTGACTGCATAAACACGAGATGAAAGAACTTCCTGAAGTTGAGAGCTGAGATCATACAAGTTTGAGCAGAGACAGGCTAAGTTAAGATATAGCTTAGACATAAGCTCCTAAAACTCCAGGGGGACTGGAACTAGATGATCTTTAAATGTCTTTCCAACTCAAAGCATTCTATGATTCTGAGGCAAACTGCATGAAGACAACAAAAGCACCATCTATCACAGAAAAAAAACCCACAAAATTTAACATCTTGTTTGCATTTATTTTTGTATCAATAAACAGAAAAGATGAGTTAATGTTTTCAAAACACTGGAGTTGCAGAAGCATCCACCCGTGTATCAGTGACAGAGGACACAAATATCACTGGCAACCCTCTAAGGAAATCCAGCAGCCCACTGTGGCTGGCTGAACAACCGTGCCAGCAGCCTGAATGTTTCCTCACATGCCACTTAGAGAACACTGTCAGAGCAATTAGCAGCTCTAGTACTTCAGCCTGAAACCCTGGTGGGCCGCACTCACATGGCCATGAGAAAGCTCTCTTCTGGCATAACAAATTCCTCAATTAAATATCAATCTCCAATGTATTAGGAATTATGTGCCCTTGTGCTTTAGAATAAAAGTTATCAGACATATCCCTAAGGAAACTCATACTTAGAACCCTGTGGAATGAGGGATAAAACTCTCCTATTCCAGTAATCTGTTTTGTTGGATAAAAAATTAAATTTCAGGTTCTAAAAGAAATCTGGAGTTAAAATAATTCCCAAGCAGAAGAAGGTGCCAAGTACTTCCAAGTGATGTTATTTTTTTTTTCTTTTTCTATAAGAAATCACTCAAAACTTACTTTGGGACTTGTTTTGGTTAATTTTTTTAACTGCACCAGCAGTTGTGGACAGCCCAGCATGTGAGGCAGGAGACAAATAACAAACAGGGACCAAACACTGTGTGACACACTGCGGTAACATCCACACATCAGCCAAGAAAGGTATCTGAGTCACTCCAGTTAACTCTGGGTAATGGACAGTAATAAATAAGCAATGTTTTAGTTCTATGTGATCCTAAAGCATTGTACATACAGAAACTTCACTCCATGCACCTTTACACCCTGGGCCATAAGGGGTCAGTGCTCAATTGCATCACTTAACTCACATTTATTACTTACAGTCATTTCTGGAGAAAGCAAAAACTACTCTGCTTTGTCACACGCCTTCCCTTTTCACTCTCATTCTAACCCCAGTGCAGGGAAGAGTCATTACAATTAGCTGTGTGAACATCTATAATCTTCCAGCTCCCTCAGAAGTTTATCCAATCTCTGTTTTTAAATATCCTCAATCTTTTAGACTTGTTTGTTTTTAATATACTGAAGTGATCCAATGTCCTCCACAAATGCCAAAGCACTCCCAGTGAATCAGCCCCTCCATCACCATTACTATTTGATACTGATCAGAGAAGTTTTAATGGGCAGTAATTAAAGCTACAGAGAAAGTCAGAATTTTAAAGAACTGAACATTCCAGAAGCCAGCTGCGAGAAGCCATGAAGCCAGGCAACTTCACACAAATGACCCTTTTCATCAGCATTAAAATATCTACCACAAAGAAAAAATAGATCTAACTGCTTAAATTGCGAGAGACTCACACACTCACTTGTGTCTGTAAATTCAATACCCACCTGAAGTCCTGGCACAGGAAATGGTTATTGTAGGACATCCTAATTTTTCAGTCTCTGCACACCAGTTACAGATAGGTGACCCACGCCAGAATTCTCAGTGCAGCCCCCATGGACATACCCAGCTTCCTCAGGAGCATAGGAGCATCCCCACAGCTTCCCTATTGAGTCATAAGGACAGAGCCTGGAGAGCAGATCACACCAAATCCATGGTGATTACTGGGAGACACTGACACAGTGATATAGTAGAACAGAAATCCATGATTTTAGGCAGCACATACATGAAGAATATTTAGTACTTTTAGCTGAAGGGGCAGCAGCTGGACTGCTAACAAAATGGATTTCATGTATATTTTTAGGCAGAGGTATATCCCTCTAGAATAATAATTTTTTTAAATGCAGCTGGGTAGATAACATTCCTTCTAACTCCTGTAGGCTCTCTCTGATCAGAGAGGTCAACAGGCTCCAGCTTTCCCTGCCCTCTCTCTGGAGACAACAAAGGCTGAGAGCCGGACCCAGAGACACCCATTAACCAGCATTTTGTTCTCAGCTCTCAATTGCTTAGGATCTTTCAGGAGACATGCATGTTTAATTAATGTTCTTGAAGTCCCTTGCTCCCCTTCCAACAGAACTGCCTTGCAGGAGATCAGGAACTTCCCTCACAAAGCCCTTAGTTAATATACAGCAGTATTTATATACTTAATAATTAATATGCAGCAGTGGAGGGTGGGGTTTGGTCACACTGCAAAGTTACAACATTTTAAGAAGAGAAGGCAGAGGGAGCAAAAGAGACATACTGACACAAGGAAGAAATTGCAGAGAAGGCAGAAAGAGAGCAGGGGAAAAGGCAGTAGCACATAGAGCTTGCAAAAGGCACATAAGAACCCCGAGGCTTACCTAATGAAGCTCGTATTGTGCAGATTCCCACATTGTTCAAGCGCTTTTAATAAGGTAATTACATTCTCTTTCTTACCCCTCCCCCCAGCCCTCATCAGAATGTGAGGCATCCAGTTAACAAGAGTTGTCCAGTCTTACATAGCATCCTTGCTGTTAGAGAGACTCCCGGAGCTAACAAACCTAAGAAAGCTGAGGATGGAGACAAACAGAAGTCATCAGAAAACTCTCCTTCAGTGCTATCAAGTCCTGACCAGCTTTGCTGTAAGCAGAAAGGGCTTGTTGACTACCATATAAACAGGCAAGATCCAGTTGGCAGTGGTTGCACATGCATTTACAGGGACATTCACTAATGGCATAATGATTAGGGGCATTTGATGCAGAAGCAAGGCAATCTCTGCAAGAGAAGTAACAATGTGGGAGACTGAAGCCAGACAATCACAACACTTCCAGAAGGCTTGGGAAAAGAACAAACAAGGAGCCTAAAAACCAGGCTAGACTCCTGAAAGCATTTCACTAGTTTCTTAATTAATTCAAAGGACTGAAAAAGACCATTATTTAAAGCTCTCAGGAAGATACTTCAGCAGAGCCACACTGCACAGCACCAGGATAAAAGTGGAGCAGGATGATCAGCTGGGACACATACTAACACCCACAACTAACACCCACCTGGCACATCCCAGCTAAGATGGGTGCAGGGCATGGTTAAAACACCTTTCTTTATCCCCGAACACTTCATTTTTTAATCTTCAGATAATTTTCCTTTCACTCCGATTAGTACTCAGGAGGTGGAATTACAGGCTATATTTCTGCACATTGTTCTTGAAGTAACAAAATAAGCCCTCCTTCCTACTGTTGAAGTGCCATGGGCAGAAGTAGCAGAATCTGACAAGTTATTTAAACATAAACGGGAATAAAGTAAGACCATAGTTTACAGAGCACTTGCTCAGGCAATTAATAGGAAGAGTCACTGAAGAGAAAAAATGGGTTATATCTTCTTTAAAAGTAAACCTTCTTAATAAAAATATATAAAAAGCCTTTGAGTGTTTTTCAGAGACATAGGAATGGCTGCTAATGAGACAGAGATTGCTTGGAAAGGGCTATGCCTGCAGTCAGCTGGAAGGACAGCCCTGTGTTTCCTGAGGGACAGCCAAATTAAAGTCTAGTCTAGCTTATCTATCAAGAGTAGACAGGTTACACTCCCACCACTCTGACAGAAGTTTGTCTAACCTGTCCTTACTGACCCCAATGGTGGAGGCTCTACTGCTAACTCCAGGAAATCTCCATGTGCTTTGCTTTCCCTGACACCTACCCTGAAACTTCCTGCACTGCAATTTACACCTGACAATTTTCTTACCTACTGCACACAAGGAACAAATTGTTTCCTTCTTCTGAAGGCTAGCATAGGAGAAGTTTGCTATAAGCATTCAAATAGGACATAACCATCCTCTCTTCCACCACTTAATTGCCTGGCATCTCTTATGGACAATATTTATCATTTTCCAGACACAGCAGTTAACATAGTCACCTTGAATCCCCATGCCCAGAGATGAGACATGGCACAGCAATGTTCAAGGAGGTCTTGCACAATTTCATTCATTTTGCAGGCTGTTTACACAACAGTATTCCACCACGGAAGTGTGGTCAACCTGTGATTTGGGCTAATTTCTTTCCTTCATTAAAGAACTACCAAGCCTATAATTTTCCATTCTGTATATGGGTATTTATTATACCTGCTTCTTCAGTAGGTATCTGCACCTACTGCAAAGTCAGTTTTTTATTATACCTTCAACTTGACAAGATGCGATTTCTGTTCTTGTTCTGCAGCCTACCTGAGGTTCCTGCTAGATTCCTCTCACAAGGCAGTGTGCTGCTCACACCAACATTTCCTGATATAAAACTTACTCTGAAGGACCTCTGTACTCATCACTTTCTATCAAAAGATGTTCTTTGTGGCACTCAGACTCACAGGACATTCAATTCCATATATGCTTTTCTTAGCAAAGGCCAGAAAAGTTGCCATGCACAACTCCTACTAGCTCATATGTCTTGGAGCTTGTGCTACTTGCTGACAAAAGGGTAAAAACCATCTGAACTTCTCCACACAGCGATATCATGGCATCAGAACAATATTTCAATATTTTCCTTCCAATATTGTTCAGAGAAACCCAAAGTCTATCTTCCACCAAAGTCTTCAGATGTGTGAACAAACACCTACACATGCTTCACTGAAAGAGAATAACACTTCCATCTTTATATCTTTGAGCTCTCTTCATGGAAAATTGTCCCTCTCATAGCCATTTCAGTTGCCTGAGTAACTCCTCAGATATCCAGTTCTTACACCTTTTTTTTTTAATCACTAATGAGTTTCAGTAGCAGTTTCCTGTTTAGAAATCAAACAAACATCAGCACAAGTAGGACTGCACACATCTGCATCTTGGAGAGTTCTGTGAAGACAGCTCAGCTCCTTCATCCTCTCAGCAAGCTACCAGCCCTTTGTCAGCCAAAGGACAGGAAGGTTGAACTCAGTCATTTCAGATGCCTCTGACAAAAGCAGTGACTGAGCTTCCCATGAGCTACAGCATCCTCCCACATTCCAGGAGGGACTGGTTGATTCTTGCAATAAGGAAGTAACAGGTTAATAGAAAGGCAGGAGAGGAAAGGGCAGAAGGAAAAAGTTTACTTCCTTCCCATTTTACAGTGGGAGAACACTTTAATTTGTGAGAATTAGATTATAATTTTGAAAGGTACTCCACAGAGTCTATGTCTGAAAGTGTCTGAGGAAGTAATCTGATGAGTTAAGTGGCTGTAATGTCTGTGAAGAGAGAGAAAAAAATTGAATTAAGAACCAGAGAAAATAAATTACAGAGAGCTCAGAATAAAGGAGACTTCCACTTTGAAACAGAGGTCAAAAAAATTTCTCTGAAACTCAATCATATCTCCAAAATCTGACTAGTTTTGGACAGCAGAAGTATGTGACCCACAACAACCATTTTCAAACTGCAGAGCATTAGATGGCCACTCTGCCCAAACCTCAGCTCCCCACAAGCACCACTACCACTTTAGTTTGACTTCTTGCCAGAGCATTACCAGGAGACCAGAACATGAGTCAGAGCATTACCAGGAACTCGTGGCAGCAATATACCCAGGCTGAATTCCAGAAATCTGGAGAAAGAAGAGTGGAAAGCCCCTCAGTTTGCTTTCCCCTCCCCAGCACACCTGGCTTGGGGACCTCCAAGCAGACAGCAGCCTAACCCAACAGAAGCAGGGAGGAACAGCCAAATGACCAAGGACTTAAAGATTAAGTTTCTTTTCAGAGCCAAAAGCCTGTTCTCATCTTAAGTCTTAGCTTTATAAATTAACTGTAGAGTAACGCTACACCATTTTCAGTCAATTTTTTTTTTTTTTTTTTTTAGTGTGTTGATACCACACAGCGCAGGAGGAATTGACAGTTCTCCCAGAAGACAGTCCCAGGATTCAAGTCAAAGACCTTCAGAAGGTAGCACTGATTGAGGCTTTAGGTTAACTGCCACTCCTAAGCCTCAGACAGATGTGCTCCTGAAAGGCAGAGGCCACTGTCATCAGGAAGGGACAGGGTGTTCAAATTGCAGCTGAGGCTATCTTGAGGACATCTCAGCATTCAGCTAGTCCCTGGGGATGGGAACCATAGATAAGACATTCTCAATTCATTTGCTGCCTCATTATTAGTTACAATTAGTGCAGGCCATGCTGATGTCAGGTCTGTGTCTGAGGGAGACAAGGACATCAATAGGTGACCCAGTGTCACCAACAAGCCCTACTTAAGCAGATTGAGCGGGATGGTCCGCAGACCTTATATTTGTCTAGGAATAGGTTCCTCTCTGATAATGCCTCTTAGTTCTTTTCCATGCAAAGATTCGGTCTTTGTGGCATAACTGAGGTGTCTGACACTCATCTGGAAAATGAAACATCTCAGAGCTCTCTCCTTGCACACAGAAACATCTATCAGGAGCACTAAATTAAACTGGTTAGTACAACCAAGCAATTAAACTGGATAGCTTAATTATGTCATTATGTCAGCCTGAGCTGGAGATAACAACCTGGTCTGCTGTTACAGAGTGACCACACATCTTCATGTGAGCCAGAACCTGTAGGTTCAGGGCACTTCAGCACCAGGAGTTTGTAACAGCTGGTTGTCTCCAAAAGGAATAAATATGCTGGGTTTTTTACATCTACTAGTAAATATTCACAAACATAGTAATAAAACAGTAATAAATTCACAATGTTACCCTATATCAAAGTGTTAATGTACATCTAAATCTAGGACAATAGTCTTGGAACTTTGGACCAACCTTGGAAAGATAAGTTACAGCTGCTTAACTGCACTGAACTGCTATGAAGCTCTGTAAAGCAGGAACTTGAATGGCCATTTTAAATAAAAATCTCATGGCTTAGACAGCACTATCTGTAAATTTTGGACCTCAGATTTACTCACAATAGCTATCAGTTGTCACCTTCTATAGCCCAGATGACCCTTAGATATTCCCTGCAGAGTGTTTACAGAAGGTGAAGTACAACTACCTGCCCAAAGGAATTTTCCAGAGAGAGCAGATTTCTTTTGGCTTCTCACCCATCTAACCTACCCCTGCTCTTCCAGGACCCAAAAGAGGGCAGATGAGCTTTTGTTCTTCTGGCTGATATCTGAGCTAATGGCCTGAGACTTTCAGCAGAATTACACAACAGCAAGTGGCTCACCTCCAGCTACTGGAACTAATCCCAGGATCCTGACAGCTCCTTGCTCTGAGGTCCAGCAGCCTTTGAAAAGACAACTCGGGTGTGAGCAGGGAAGCACCGAGACACCTAATGACAGTACAACATCACCCACCTCTCCAGCAGCAGGCACCATAGAACCACACCACATCCCTATCACCAATCAGTGAGTGAAGTTTCATAAACTTTTATTAGTATCGGGTGTTTCTGCAGGAAGATCTACCCATCAGTAACAAACAGCATGAGCCTAGCTCTCTTGCCTGTTCTCCAGTAGGGGACATCAGTGTTGCCACTGTGGAGTAACAAGCAAACCTAGCACTAAACAAATCTACATAGGGTAGCTGCAGGTGACTTGAATACTGGATGTCACTGTACTGTCATCTTTCAAAGGACAATTACTCATACACAACCACACAACAAAGCTATCTCATCCATACAGACTGACAGTGTCCTTCATCAGCTGCTTTCTATGGGAACCTTAGACCAAAAATCAGACATATGCAAGACAGTCAAGCTCCCATGGCCACCACACTTCAGTGGAGTTGAACATGAAGTATCAGAGCTACAGGAGCAATGCTGAGGAACATGAAACTCTTGCTCAGCCCATGGAAATAAGAAACTGGATCTCATGTTTCTCCAACTGCAGCTCCACACTGAGGAACTTCCAGAAATTCAACTAAATTCTCTCTATATAGGACAAAGCTCCAGCACTAGAGGGTGAAACACTTTGCTGTCAAGCTCTCATAATAGTGCTAGTGGATTTTTCTCACAAGGGTTTGTCTCACCTAGAGGCTACCTCAGCTACTCCCAACTTACTGCTGCATGGAAAAGGAAACTACGTGAATCCAAGTAAGTCAGTAATATAACTTTAGAAGGAAAAGCAAGATTGTGGCTGTTGCGAAAATGTATTGCAAGGGAACACCACAGAAGACAGACCCAAGCTCCAGAGCAAGTATACTTTAACTTTCCAACCATCCATTCCATCATAGCAAAAGCAGTGCTGTCATTTCTGCCCTGCCAGTAATTAATTACATTTTTGGGGCTTGTAATACACGTGAGATGGATGTGCAGCTTTTTATTTACCTTTTCTATTTCTGCTCCCACTACCTTGCTGTTATCCTGGTTACTAGGTTCCTCACCAAAGGCACAAGCCAGACCTATACACTTAAATGCTATCAGGAAGTTTGTAAACATTGCACCAGTGCAGAGCAGTTTTGACAGTTAAGGTATAACTACGGAGTAAATAAAAACTGTGCTCTTTAAAAGGGAGAAAGGCAGATCTCAAGAGATAAAGCACCCGGGAAAAGGAAGAGTGAGGAAAAACAAAACGCTATGAAAGACTTTGAATAGGAGGTTATTAGGTTATTTTCTTCTTTTCTCCCTTTAACTCAGACTATCAATTTAAGGAGTAAAAGTCCATCAGGAGGTTACAGACAAAGAGCTCAAGTTTTTAAATGCATGCAACATTTATTTGTCTACTCACTAAAACCCAAGACAAGTCTCTAGAAAGTTAAGTATTTTAAGCATGCAACTCAAGAAAAAATATGGAGCATCAGGAAAAGACATCTTCCAAGCAGTTTCAGAGAAATTCCCCCTGAAACAAATTAATATTAGAAAGGAGCAAAGAAAACAAAGTTTTTGCCAGAAACAAAATAACTACAACAAACTATGTCTTGTCTTCCATAGTAATAAAGCCCAGCAGTTCCTTCACTAAAAACCCACTGAGATTTCAATATTGAAGTTCAAGACAGGGAATAAATCCAGCTGATGGGCTGGACTATCACCAGTGCCTACGGGAGCTTGATTGTTCAGCTCATTCAGGTACCTGAATTTTCACTTAAGTATTAAAAACTGTTTCTAACTGATCTGGTCGCCAAGAGAACATCAAGAACAAGGGCCAGGCAACTATTTCAATATTTAAGAAACACATCCAGCCCTCATTGTCATATCTAAGAATTTAATTCCTTGTATTGGCATCTCGATGCAGCTCCTGTGAGACAGATGGGACTGAATTACAGAGACTCAGTAAAAGCCTTGCTGAGACTTTAAAAACAGAAAAAAAGAAACAAAAATCAACAAGGAATAAGCACATACAGTCTTCGGGTAGTATATAAAAGACAGTGATAGATCACAAGAAAGACCCGTGGCAACAAACACACACAGGTAATTAAAGGCCTCCTCCTCCCAGATTATGAACTGTCCTGTCCCATGAAGTAAGATCCATCTCTACCAGGGCTGTCCACCCCCTTTCCAAAGCTTCACCAGCTGCTAGCCCTCAGCTCCCTTTCCCCAGAGTCCCTCCAGCTGGGCTACCTCTGCACAAGAACCAGTCCACAGAAGGGGAGAGGGCCTGAGAGCTGGCACAGAATAAAGAAGAACAACCTGGGGAGCTGTCACAGTCTCAGCATATGGCCAATTGCTGAAGTACTCTGTCACATAGACAGCTTTTACAGGTATAATCTACTGACCATTAAAGACTTACACAGAAGAACCCAAAAGTTCCAAAGACCACAGTACTTGGAGAAAAAAAATAAAGTAATGCAACCTTCTGCCCTGATAATATAGACTTAGAAAGCCCCAAGCTTAAGAAAGGGATGCTCAGGCTACACATAAGGATACTCAAGATCATCAGGAGATGCAAAGGCAGTGTTTACACACCTTTCTGCAAACACCTGCAGCCAGGAACAAGAAGACACCACTGTCCATAGAGATTTCATGAGCAAAGACTTTGCTACTTGGATTAGACAACTCCACTTCTCTGCAGACACACAGCAATCCCAGTACATATAGAAACAGAGCACCGAGTATGTTTTTTGACTCAAGGCAGGTCCAAACTCACTTTCCGCTTCTCCTAGCAGGTTACAGAAGAACCTCTTTGAATAAATTGAGCAAAATAAAAGGAGCCAAGGGAGCCCATCATTATAACTCTAGCACTGCATTGAAACATTGGTTGAGCCAGTACTTCCATCTCCCTTCTTCCTGGATTTGGACTCAATTTTCACACGTTTCAGGAGTGTTCTATGTGGAAATAAATTCTGCTTTTATCTCCAGGGCACAAACAGGACATGTTCATCCTTGAGTAATGGTAGCTGCTTCTTGTTTTATGAAACCCAAAATAATTGTTCAAGTAAAGTGAATAGGTCTGTTCATGAAGCATTAGCTTGGATACGATTTTAATATTAATTCTGTTACACTAATCACGTGTCTGTTCAAAAGCAAGTATAGAAAACAAATCTTCTAGTGAATTGTCTGTATAATTTATCAAAACCAGCTCACTGTAGTTCAAAGTTGAACAGACAAAAGGACTACCATGATTTTCTTTATCTTCTAAAAAGGACAGCAGCCAATGAAGAATTTTAGTATCTTGACAAAGGAAACCATGGATTAGATGTTGAACAGGGCAGGGGAAAATAGCAGGAGAGGAGTGGCAGGGTTGTGGCATTCACAGCTGGCCCATGTTTGTTTTGCAGGTAGAGTTTGGGAGACCACTATCACACCTCCCTTCCAAAAGGCACCACAAAGTGATCTGCTAATGAATTCAAGTCATTACAGTAATAGAAAAAGCAGGTCATCCAACCTGTACGCGTGGCTTGCGTCATAGCCTTCCCTGTTTCCTTCTGATACACAAGTGAATTACAACCCGTGCCACCGAGCACCATGACCGGCCCAGCCCGAACCCCGGTCAAGCCCGCCAGAACCCGCACAGCCCCGAGTCCAGGACTAACATCAGCCCAGGAGAGGCCAGCCGGGAGCCGTGGGTCGGCCCAGCAGAGAACCCCAAAAAACCCTCCCCGGCGGGGCTGGGATATTGCCGAAATACTGCTGAGCTGCGGCATCGTACAGCACTCAGCAACACCAACTCCCCGGAGAAACGCGGTCCTTCCACCCCTCCTCCCGGTCCCCCGCTGGTGCAAGCGGCGGGACGGCGGGGACTGCCCCCAGGGATCCCCGTTAGCGCACGACCGCGGGGGGCGGCTCTGCTGAGTCACGGCCAGGCCCGGGCGCCCCCCGCGGCACTCACTTGCGGGCCGCGGCCGCTCCGCACTCCATTAGGGGGACGGCGTCCGGTGGTTGCCGGACGGCGTTTGGCGACTATGCCGTTGCAGGCGCTGCTTTCACCGGTCCCTTCTGCCAGGTCGCCGCCTCCGCTGCTCTCCTCGCTGGCAGGAAAGAGTCCGCAGCAGCGCTGAAAGCTCGCCACGGGCTGGGAGCTGCGCAGGGTGCCCAGCAAGCGGAACATGCCACCGGCAAGCTATCCTCGACTCGGTTAAGCTCCACACCACGCAGCCCCGACCCATGCACACCCCGCCGACTGCAGGGCCACGGGCAGGTGAGAGCTGTCCCGCCCCGTCCCGCCAGGTGCGCCCGGCCCAGCCCCTCCCCGTCCCACACGCACAGGTGGGGCCCCGGGAGCGCCTCCTTCCGGCCGGGCTGGGACACACCCTGGTGGCAGAAGGAAACCGAGATAGTTTCTCTTTTCACAGAATCACAGAATAGTTTGGGTTGGAAGGGATCTTAAAGATCATCGAGTTCCAACCCCCTGCCATAGGCAGGGACACCTCCCACTACATCAGGCTTCTCAGTGCCTTGTCCAGCCTGGCCTTAAACATCTCCAGGGATTTTCGGTCTTTTTTTCTCCCGTGGAAACTCTGCTAAAAACGTGAATGTAATGTAGGGTGAGACAAGCACCCTGAAGCTCACCAGGAGCTTGGGGATTTCCATGGAAAACACTCAAACGTGGAATCATAGAGTTGGAAAGGACCTTCAAGATCACGTAGTTCCACTTCCCCTGCCATGGGCGAAGACACCTCTCACCAAACCAGGTTGCTCACAGCCTCATCCAGCCTGGCCTTGAGCACATGCAGGGATGGGACATCCACAGCTTCTCTGGGCAACATCCCTCTGCTGCTCTAGGCAGACGGTTCCCTGAGGTCCTCTCCTATCGACCTCCCTCTTAGGTCTAAAACACACCCTGGGTTGGCCCTTATTTCATCTTATCCCATCTTGGAGCCAGCACTGATTTTCCTCCTGATTATTTCCATTTCTGTATTTTATCCACTCACCTGTAAACACACACACACCCCCCTCTAGGTGCTTTCTCCCTTAAATACTGCAAAGGAGCATCCCATTAAAAGAGAGGAGTTATCACTCAGGAGATATCCCTCTGGCTCTGGGGCTGCAAACATCCCATGGATGACACTTGCTGATTTCTGCTCCTGAAACATGAAGGACCTTGGGTTTTGCTGGTGCATTTGATTTCCTAGAACATCCTGTTTCTGTGTCAAGAAATATGTTTTGTACAAAGACTGCAAAATCATCTCTTACTCACTGTAGACACATCACAAATTTGTTAAATTTTTCCCCTTTCAAATACTCCAAATTATCCAGGAATTGCAGGTTTGTTTTTTTTTCAAGAGCCATTGAAAAACAAAGGCAGGCTCCTTTCCTTTTAAAAAAGCCCATTTGTCCTTGTGCTAATGCTTTGAGCTGACTGTGGGAGATGCTTGCCAAGCTCCAGCCAGCCCTGCTGCTCTTAGGGTGACACAGTCATCTCCTCACTTAGCACTAGCAAGTGCTGGCCTCTCAAGGTGGCTGGATCATCTCTTTGCCCAGCCCTAGTGGGTGCCAGCCTCTCGGGGTGACAGGGTCATAACCCCACCCAGCCTCTGCAAGCTCTGCTCCTCTAAAGGTGACAGGGTCATCTACTTGCCTAGCCCTAGTGAGTGACAGTCTCTTGAGGAGACAGTGTCATCTCCTTATGCAGCACCAGCAAATGCTGGCCTCTTGAGGTGTCCAGGTCATCTCCTGGCCAAGCCTCTGCAAATCACCTTCTTTCAAGGTGTCAAGGTCATCTTCTCACGCAACCCCATGGAGTGCCAGCCTCCCAAGGTGGCCAAGCCATTTCCTCGCTCAGCCCTAGCCAAGCCAGGCCAGCTCTACAGCAGTGTGCAGGATGGCCTTCACAAGGAACAACCTGGCTCTAGATCCCATCTAATTGTTTCATATGATTAATTTCCTTTTATCTTCTCAAAAGGTGATCTTTTAACATACTAAGTTTGCCCATCTGAAGCTCAAAGTGACATCACATTCCCAGTGCTTCCCTCACTGCTCATGGGTGCAGGAACTCAAAGGCAGTGTGGTGACAGGTCTGCTGGCAGAACCAGTTGCTACAGGCTGAAGAGGGAGGCTGCCTGCTCTGCCTGGGTTGGATGTTTGCACTGTTCCCTTGCAGGAATTATTCACTGTTTGCTTCTGGTTTTGTTTTTTTAACGGTAATATCATTTTAGACGCATTCTCAAGCATCCAGAAAGCTTTTTTGTTCTTTTTCCTATTTCTTGGATGTGTGAAACACGCAAATGTGGAATTTCATTTTATTCCTTCTACATAGATTGACTTCAGCAGAGCTGGATGAGTTCAGACTATAGCTTCTTCACATCCATTTTCATGATATTACAGAAAGAGCCTTCAAATTCTTTTTCATTCTTGTTTTATCCACCTATACGCCAATGCATACATAGAGATTTTAGCACATTTATTTGAAGAGTAAAATTCCAACCTGGCAGTAGAGATGTGAGTTCTGGTGCCAAGATAGGTGAGATAGGATCTGATCACAAGATACAGCACAAAGCAGGAAAGCAGGGATGAAAGTGCATGGCCGGACCAGCACACCATAGGGGTTTTAAAACATCTCTTTGCCAACTACAGGTCAATATTTATCTGATCTGCTTGAGTCTCCCCACTGTCTTTATAACATTTCCCAAGGATTAAAGTGTAGCTAACAACTTTTGGACAGTTTCTGTCTTACAGTTCCTCAGGCAGGTGCTTGTGTCAATGAGAATGTGCCTTCATGAGGACATCAGCATCCCACTGGTAAGAATTCAGGATGCTGGCACAACTGCAGGACACAGCAGTATGGTTTTGTGGGACCAGGAAGAGGGAAACAGATTTTTCCAGGACAGAATAGAGAATTGTAGGAAGGACCACAGCACACCAGTGGAAGATGCAGGAGCCACAAAGAGGATTGAGGATTCAAGGAGAGAGCGGCGGGCATTATCACAGTGATAAATCATACAATCATAGAATGGTTTGGGTTGGAAGGGACCTTAAATATCATCTACTTCCAACACCCCTGTCATGGGCAGGGACACCTCTCACTAGACCAGGTTGCTCAATGCCTCGTCCATCTTAAATACCTACAGGGAGGGGGCATCCACAGCCTCTCTGGGCAGCCTGTTCCAGTGTCTCACCACCTTCACAGTAAAGAACTTCTTTCTCCTCTCCAGCTTAAATCTCACCTTTTCCAGTTTGCATCCATTACTCTTAGTCCTGCCATCCTGTACCCTATTAAAAAGTCCTACCCCAGCCTTTCTGTAGGCCCCCTTCAGGTATTGAGAAGCTACTCTGAGGTCCTCCCCTGAGCCTTCTCTTCTCCAGACTGAACAATCCCAACTCCTTCAGCCTGTCTTCATAAGGGAGGTGCTTCAGCTCCCTTATGGCCCTCCTCTGGACCCACTCCAACAGCTCAATGTCCTTCTTACACTGAGGGCTCCAGAACTGGACACAGTACTTCAGTTGGGGTCTCACCAAGGTATAGGCCAAGTAATGTGAAATAAAAATCTATACAAAGCTTGTTTTATCATTTGCACTGTCCGTAGAACAATATGTTTACTCTTGCTGAAAGTTGACGTATGAATCATTCTTCTCCTACTTCCCCTGTAGAACAATGCTCTAATTGTCTTTCCTGAAGACCTACTTCACACTATCTCCAGTGGCCCAGAAAAATACTCAGGATTCAGCTCCTTGAAAGATTTTCTCTAGATAAAAACAACCACAAAATTAATCAAAATAATTCAGGAACCATCTCACTCTTTACATGCTCCATATGGATCTTCTGCCATTTGGAAAGGAAGTTTTCTGTTAAGTCAGTGCAAGTAACATCCCTGTAAAGGACTAGATGTGTAGCATTCTGAGAGTGTTTAAAAACTATTTATAAACTGTTCAGCTGCGAAGAACCTTTTACAGCTTTTTCTCATGAAAACGTCTCATCTAGGGCCAAAATATCTCACTAACAACTGGTCAGCATTCAGCTACATTTTCACAAGAGAAGAACATTATCCCTGAGCTGAGGATAAGTGTGAAAGCTGAGAATAGAAAGGATAACTTTTGAGAAAGCTGAAAATAGTGCCCCACACTGAAAGCATATTCCTAACAAGGGGTGTCACTATCATGACAGTGGATAATTTTGCCTTTAGTATCAACACAGCTAAGAATGAAGTAGAGATTCCTTGCTTGGGGGTGGATGATGATGCTGAGAGAAAACAGCTCAGTTTACAGGTGCCAGCGTGACTTTGCAATCCTGACAACCAAACAAGTCTTATTTTGACTTGTAAGCTGAGGGAATGGGTCTGGAGGAGCAAACACAAGCATAACTTCTACAGGCCCTCTGCAGATCCTCTACATTTCCCTGCAGAGGATCACACTTTGACTGTGGCTAACAGCCTTCTCTGGTGGCAGCAAGTTATTAGTTATGCACACAAATGTCAGAACTGCTTTTTTTCTGAACAAAAAGCCACAGACATAATGTAAACTTGGACAGACTGAAGCCTCCACTGAAAATGCCACAAAGTAGGCACAGAACCACTGCCTTATGAGGTGTCTCTGGGACCAGGGGAAAAGGACTTGCAGTCACAGAATCTTCTCAGTTGGAAGGGACATTTAAGATCATAGAGACCAGTCATTAACCCCTTACTGACAAAACCACCACACCCTTCCACACCATTTACCCACACTTTAAATACCTCCAGGGACAGTCTACTCCTTCCCTGGGCAGCCTGTTCCAATGTTTGACAACCTTTTTGGTAAAGAATTTTTTCCTAATATCCTAATAACCCACCCTTAGCACAACTTGAGGCCATTTCCTCTAGATCTTTGCTTGGGAGAGTTGTGACCATCTCCCAGCTCTCTACACCCTCCAGAGAGAGAGCCAGAAGGTCAACCCTTAGCCTCCTTTTCTCTAGGCTGAACAGATGAGAGAGGTGATGAAGATTTAACAAGGCAGAGCAATAAACACCAACACTCAGTGAACTTGGATCCACAGAGCATGACGGTAGGATGGGGACTGTGCTAGAGGGAGGGCTGGGTCTCAAACTGGGGTTTGTTGTCATCCCTTTTCTTCATCATTTGAGGATGCCTACAGCTGTCCACAGAAACACAAACATTACAGTCATGTAGCGAAGATGTAAATCCCATCAGTTCCTCAATATCAAGACACATTGCATTTAAACAAGTTTTAAACATATTTTCTTTCCAAGCTTCATTCCATATGATTTCATTATTCTGTTATATTCTCAATCTACTTAAAGCTCAACTCTTACTTTCATATTCCTTCACCATTCTTTGACAATCTGTATTTTTCACTGTTTATATTGCAAAATAAACTATTCCATTTTTTAATTGTTTTAATACCAAAAGTTCAGAATGCTCATTTTATAAGACACTTGCATTTTAATTTTACTTGTTTGACATGTCACTGACATGTTTCATTCTTTTGGATCTGAGACTTTAGTACTGATTGTCAGACCCAGCCACTTGCTAACCTCACAGGGAACAAAATGGAGCTTTCTCAGCTTGGTTGGAAAAACTGGAGATTTTGAAGGAAGGCAAAGAGATGACAAACCTCCGTAGAAGATCCCCTTAGAAAACCAATGCATGAGACATGGTTTTCACAGCACCTAAATCTTTTGCTTTTGATTTAATGCATTTCAGAATCAGATTCAAATAAACTTCATTCTAAAGAAATAGAAAGAACAGCGAAAGAATCTCAAAGTTTCACCAGGTTTTGCTCTGCAGCAGTAAGAATGGTCTCGTGTCTGCAATGTAGAGCCATGGATTGGGACAGTTCTCACTGAACCTCTCCCAGATTTCATCTCCATTTGAGACATACCAACATAAACCAGTTTGATTTTGCACAGCAGGACTCTGAACAGCTGTGACAGGTCTCAAGCCTATATTTTTTCATGTAATTTCTGACTGAGAAGATGTTTTCCATTCAAATGTCTGTTAAACTGAGTAGTATAGCAAGACTGAAACACTCTTCTGTAATAGCCCTGGAGCCTTCAGTGCAGTGAACACATTGCTGAGTGTCTTGACACAGATGGTCTTGAAAATGTAAAGCTCTAGCACACATCATGTGCTAAATGTGTCAGTCCTCTGGAGTCCAGTCTCCTCATCAGCTCACGTAACTTTATACATGGGAAGATATGGAACCGCAGAACCCCATTTTTATAATTCTCACATAATTTTGTTATAAACTCATTATAAATAAGGACATATTTTGAGTTTTAGAGAATGTAAGAACAAAAGCAAAGTGAATTTCAGAACTTGGAAAGATGAAAAGCATCTCCAAAAACTGCAAGAAAGAACGTGCTGAAGCTGTGGCTGCTGTCTTGGGTAGCAATAATTAACTTTCCTGATTGCAGTGTAAGTAACCAAATAATGCTATGTAATTGCTTACGATTTGCATTGCTTGAAATGGTATTGCTAATTTCCAGCAATGATTAGCATGTCATTTAAATAATTATTCTGCACCATATCATTTGGACACTTCAATTGCACACACATCTGCTGCGAAATTCCTAGAGGTGTTTCAAGTTATTTGTAGTCTGTTCCATACCTTGGCTGTTTCAGTGTTTTGAAAAATAGCAGCAGAAGGGAAGTCAATAATACTGTATTTAAACAACAAACTTAACCCCTAAGAATGTTTAAAATGTCATGAGAGTTGACCTTTCTGATTTTATTTACAATTCCACATCTCATCTCTGTAAAAAAATCTGATTATTTCAACAGCAGACTAGGCCTAAAATGGTGACAATCTGCCTGGTTGAGTTTTGCCTAGATGCACTTGGAAGAACAGAAATACTTTGTAGCATTTTTAAGGTGGCACTTATGCTTCCTGGCATGTCTGCTTACAGCAGTTGGGTCTTGGTCCAAAGGGGTGACACAGAGATGAGAGAATTTGTCACCTTGGCTGATAGCACACCTTTGTTACAGAGAGGTGGTGACTGCTGAAAGGGCTCAGCTGAACAAATATCCTTTCTCTTTGCTTGCTTTACTCTGAGGAATCTCCTGATAGGCTACCTTGAATAAGCCCTCATTCCGCACATGGAACAAGAATGACAACACAACAGCTCCTGAGTTATTATTATCAAATAGATAGTAAGATCCTGCTTTTTAGAACCCTCTCATCTTTCAAGCAAGCTATTATTCTAAAAGGGTGGGTTTTGCTTAGAGTCCACAGTCACAGAAGGAAGCTCAAATCGTTTAAGCAGTCAGCTGCTGACTGGCACCTCTGGCTCAGCAAGGACAAAACTGAACAAAGACTGTGGGAGAGGTGCTGATGAATAATATCACCCACCTTCCCAGAAGGAAAAGCCACTGATACTCACTAGTGGCAGGGAGCTGCATTTATCTTGCCATGGCAGAGATCACTTCCAAAACCCTTTGTGCACTGCATGTTTTTACATGGTTCTTCATATTTTTCAGAGCCAATTATAGGTTTGAAAGCCAGGTATCTCTTCATAATAGCTTCTCCTTCATGGAACCTTACATATAAGAAGCTTCCATAATTTTCAAAGCAGCAGCATTGTGTTTTCTGACTGTTTGCCACTGTGGCATGAGTCACTGTTGTCAAAAACTTGTCAAGAATGCCACAGACTGAAAGTATTTCTTTCCTCTAAACTGTTTATTTGTGGTATGGGGCAGGTCATCAGAAACAGTTCAGTCTCTGCAGAGGTTCACCTAGCACAAGGCATCCTGAGAAGGCAAAAAGCTGGCAACTAGTTCATTTATGAATTTTTTTCAGGTCATCTGCAATTTTCAACAAGAAGTTTGTTTGGGTGTTAACAGTCCAGAGAAGAGTGGGAGTGGAAAATTAGCAATGAAATGGATTTAGGGTAGGGCAGCCAGTTCATAGATGCATTTTATCTTCAATTCATAGATTTACTTTGTACGCATGAACTTTGGGTGAATAATGCCATTTAAACCACTAAAAAATTTGTGCTCAGTCAATTCATTCAATTGTGAAGAGCTTTGAAATTCTCCACTTTTCATTCCACTGCCACCCACATTACAGATGTCATCCTAAAACAAACAATAGTTCTCAGGTCTTTTGCTTTATTTCTACTATTTACATGGCAAATCTTAATGTCATTGATCCTATTTTAAAGATGGCAAAAAAATCCCACATACATATGTCAACGTTTTCACATTGATTGACTGGCAGTAAACCCAGGATGATACATATGTGCATTTTTTATGGTGTAGTAGATAGAAGCAATCGTTAGGAGGTCTGACGAGGTTTGGCCTGATTCGTTAGAAATAATACAAGTCATCCACTTAAAACTCTGGAAACAATGAAGTAGAGCAGTAAAAATAAACCTTTTATATCCTGTGAATTTACCACACATCTAGAAATTAATACACTGATGAAGCATGGCTACTGTTATTTTTACATGTGAATAAATGAAACTGAGATTACTCTGAGGTGTGTCTAGTGTATCTCCAGAGCTGCCCTGGCTTTCTGAAGTAGTTTACAAGCCCTTAAAAATGTGATCATCTTCAGACCAGGATAAGGCAGGAAGAAAGGAAAAGGGATCTGTAAGTAAGACAGAAATAAAGGGTTACCCTGCACTTACAGACGCCTGTGGAGACGTCACTGGATTCAAACACAGACAGATTGTGGAGATGGTTTGCCTGGGCAGCTCCCTCATCCTTCTTCAGACTGCAGTCATCATTGATTCTTCACCTCTAATAACTCACTGGAGGAGTGATCTTCCCCTATGCCTCACTCCTAGAGCAAATGTTTTGGTGTTGAAATGTATTTAAAGATCTCCGGATGGCAGGTATTTTCAGCATTTTTTTGCCGGAAACATGACCATATTCAATGCTGTCTGTACAGCTCTTTTAATAATCCTTATTTTTAACTATTTTAGTAAAAATATTTCCTTTGTGCCAAATTGTTGAGTATGAGATTTTATCTGAGAGGTGAGGATCGCACCTAACCAGTGCTGCTGCACCATCTGACTGGGAAGGTGGACAATACAGCAGCATCTATAGTGCTACAGCCCAAGCTGTGGCCCTTCCACAGACACTGTGCAAGTCAACAAGGCTGGAGGCACCCATTGATGACAACCATGTCCACCTTTATTTATTTGTGCTCATTTGGGAAATATGCATTCCTTTTAAAGACAATGGCAGCACCTACAGATCTGTTAACTATCACTGTTGACCACCCACTGTAGATCATGCATCTGGTTGGTAGCTTTCTTGTCAATGGCTGAAGATAAAATCAAGTTTTAACTCCTTTAGCAATTATGAGGTCCTTAGCAGTGCAAGAGCTGAGAGGAGCCACATTCCTTGGGTGTTTTTTTGCACTAGAGTCTACAAATCTGACCCACAACTATAACTCAGTGTCCTTGCTTCTAAGATAGTATAGAAACTCTTGATGAGCTTCTGAAATTCTGCTTGAAGCCTCAGTCAAAAAGACAAATCTATAGGAATAAATACAAAAATACTAATCTAAATACCTTGAGAAAATTATTTGTCTGAGATTATAGAATAAGGTTTTTGAGAGCAGAAGTGTTTCCAGAGCCCTGAAATGGCCCCAAGAAAATTTCTCCCAAATATGGTAATTTTCTCTCTACGCAAAAATCCAGTCAGCATAGATCACATCTCCCAGATGAGATACATGATAATTTCTAGCACGAAGAATGAATTGCCTCTTCTGCTGTTGATAGAATCATCCAAAGGTCTCTTTTAAAGTAACTGCCAAACTAAGTTTGTTTTTCCATGTTTTTATAATCTGCATATGAAAGATGTATCTCGAATGGGACCTCAGCCTGGGTCCCAGTTATATTCCCTCGGGTCTAAAAGTGGAAAAATTATGCACACAGGACCCAATTCTGTACTGGCTAAGGAAGGTACAAGTAGGGCATCTGCAATGAATCCAGTGGAATTCTTCCAAACTGTCATTCACTCATGGCAGTACAAATTTAGTCCATATTTTTTGATGGGAAAATAATTGTGAACAAAAAACAATTGTCAACTGAGTCTATTTACAATTATTCTTACTCATAAAACTCAGGAACTACATACTTATCAATTAAAATAATTTAGATTTCAAATTAGGACAAAGGAATCTCTGGACTCAGCTAGAAGCACATTTTTAGTTAATTGGAAAGTTTTCTCTTCAAATGTAACATCTAAGTTCTCACATCCACCAGAAAGACATTCCAGTTAGTTGTTTTCACTCCAAAATATTTAATATCTAATCAATCCACTAGAAATAAGCTTCTCATTTTCCTTTCCAATATTATGAAAATGAGTGGGCCAGCAAAACAGACTATACACAGGGGAATGCCAAGCAACAAATCCAATATTCCTCTCCTTCTACAGTTACAGTCACCCTTGGCAGGGTGAGTTCAGAAGTTGGCAGCATCCCTTTCAGCTGGCTCCATCCCCTCATAACACTGGAGATCCATCCACCATGTCTGAGTCTCTTGGCTTTTTCAGCAGAGACAATTGGATCCCTATTGCATCCCCTCTAAGCTGCCTCTTCTGGAGGCTGTGGAGTTCTGCTCTGTTGGGTTTCCTTCCCAAGGAAGCTCTACCATATCCCTGGTCACTTTTGCTCTTTCCTGCATGCTTTCCTCTCTTTTACCTTCTTACAGAAGAAGCACCAGAAGCTGACACAGCACTTGGTATATGGCACACACCATGGCAAAATAATGTTTTAGCTGTTCCTAATTTACCCCTTAGACTTGGTTTGCTTTTCTGCACAATAACCTCTCTTGAAAGATGCCACACTAGGCACCATAGTCTTTCATCCCCAAATGTCCGCCTCAGCAGTGAAGTGTTTCTTTGTCAAGCTGCTGAGGCAGCATCCTGTTCCAAGCATGTCCTGACAGGCTCTGCCAGCCCTATGCTGTCACTTGCATCAGATCTAGCCTCAAATTCCATTTTCACTAGTAGCATGACATGCAGAAAGCATGATGCTGACCAAAACAAGGGACTTCTCTAAGGGTCCTCTTTTATTAGCTCAGTTCATTTGAAAAAAAAAAAAAAAAAACAACCCAAAAAATCTAAATCAGTGCAATTCAGTTGTACTATAAGCAAAGCATTTGAAGAAGTGCAGCTTACTTAGTAGAAGATAAAATTTTATAAAAATACACTTGTTCCTAAAGGTACAACCAAACAGGAAGACTGCACCAATTTAAATACTGCTTTCTATGAGATTAGTTAAGTCCCTACAGATCTGCTCTAACACAGAAATACAGTTCTTGCTTCAGGGAGCTGTGAATAAAATGTTGTAAAATGTTGTATATGAGAGGGCCCAAGGGGGGCTAGGCTCTGGAGCCCAAATGGTTGACTTTGATACTCCCATTAGCTTGATTAAACATAGCTCTGAATCAGTAATACTGGAGTCAGTATTAACCATAAACAGTAGAGTTAGCTCACATCTCCATTAGCTTAAATAACAACTCTGAAATGGGTTTTTGGATAGAGAGTGATGCCTCTCATTGCTGTTGTTCCTTGGATATTTGAGAAGGACATTGCACTAAGGGACATAACTTCACAGTTTTTAATGGTTCCTCATCTTTTCTTAACCAATGCAATTACCCATTTGAGATGCATGGAGAACACAGCACTGTGGAATATAATTGGGTGGGAATAATCCAAAATTGTTACCATCAGAAATGACATGATCATCTCCAGCTTTAAGCCCACCTCCTTCATCTTTTTATTGCAAATAAACGTGCAGCACAATTTGGCATCAGACCAGCGCCAACAAGGCTATGTCCATGCTTGCAGCTTCAGGTCAACACCAGGTGAGGAAATGAAGCTTAAAGCTTAATTGAGAAGAAAAGAGAAAGCAGAGAGCTCACCAGCAGCAGTATTCACCTCGGCTCAGTGCAGGCACTGTCCTTCACACTGCATCACCTGAGGCAAGTCAAGTAGGACAGTTATTCAGCAGCTACAACACAACAAAGTGTATTTTGGGAGAAAGGGGTGTCAAACACAGTACCTCTACATCTCTATTTACCTCTGTATCTTTCCCATTCCAAGAGAACATCACATTCTGTACATGGATGTGACTGACCTGAAACTGCAGATAATTATGATTCTTCTCTCCTTTTCCAGCTCCCCAAAATGGCCTTCAAATATTAGTCCTTTCTAGACAGTGTGTGCAATAGCTTTTACAGTAGTTCCAAGACAGAAAAGGTAAAAAAAGCACTTTAATTATAAATTATTCAGAAATTCATTACATGAAATAAAATGTTAACATGAAGAAAGCAGAAGATGATGCTGTGGCGTTCTACAACAAAATGACAGGCTACATAAAAACAGTGCACAGTTTTTGCCACCACTCAAAAGTCAGTGCAAATGGAGATGAAAAAATTCTTCCAAATGAATTTTAGTGAAATGATGCAAAGAAAGAGACTTCTCTTCACCAAATGAGCTCTGGGCTTGGTTACTTCATGCACCTTAGAAAGTTGTACAGTATGTAGGCTTTTAGGAAAGAAAAAAAACTGTTGAAACATTTCCAAAAACTTTCACATATCCTCCATAATAGTGTATTAAAGCACAAGGACTTGTCCGAGGAGGTATCTGACCTCTGCATCAGTCCTAAACAAGTTGCTTAATTGTTGAAATGTATAGAAAATGTAAGGACAAAAACTTAGGTTTTAACTTTCTTATTGTACATAGGCCAGCATCCATCCATTCCTGTCCTGCACATCCATCAGGGGGAACTTTCTTCCAATCTTTAAATAAAAAGCAAGATGCTTCACTAAATCTAACTATCATATTAATGAAGTATGACGGTTGGTGTAAGAAGGGGCTGACCTCCACGATCAATATGATCTGCCAGAATCCGTTTATTGAGAGCATGAGACAAGCTTATATACAGTGATGGCTAATTATCAATGCTACTAACATACTGATTGGTTACAAGTTACATTCTTGCATTAATGTCAGACCCTCCTCTTAGAGTTCTTCTGCCAACACACACAGCTGTACACAAATCCTTGTTATCTGTTTCTTCTTGACTCCCTCAATACTTTCCCAGACCATCGAGAACTCCTTCCCAAAACAGTGGAAGACACAAGCGAGCTCCAAGGCGTCAGGTGGCTTGATAAGATTTGCCTCAGGCTCTGAGCTGAGCAGTTGTTAACCATTTATAGCCCATGCCCATACTGCAACATCATATCACAACACAGAAATTCTCCAGAATTCAACCAGCCAAAGGCATTATTTCTACAGGGATACATGCTCTTGTGAAAGCACGTCCCTTGTGAGAAATGGGAGGTTGCTTCTACAAAATTTTGGTCTTGGTTCACCGGTGAGTTTACACCATTGCAGTTCTTCTTAGATCAATTCTTACACCAGCATAAAGCTGGCATGCAGCGCTGGTAAAACCAAGCACAACATTTAAAATGAGAAAAATCAATTCTTACCAGCTGCTGGGCAATTATTTTAAGTGGTAAAATGTGTGTTTCATAAGAGGTGTTTGCCACTTTTGCTCAGAATTCATAAAACAACTTCTGATTGACATACAAAGTCTCTGACAGTGGTTCAGATGAAATTCATTACTCAGAATCATCTCAGCTGCATTTCAAAGGGGTTTTTTTACAATAACAAATAAATATTTTCCACTAAAGAAGACTCCTTATCAGCTGACAACCCGAAGAATAAATGCTCATTGTAATTAAAGTGACAAAAGATACATTAATAAATACAGAAACTCTTCCAAAAATCTGAATTTTCTCTTGTCTTCTCCCCCAGCCTAGGAAATCTGCAAATACAGCAAGAAGTAATTCAGTATCTTCAGCACGAAGATGTCTTCTAGAACTCATGCTCCAACTCCTCCACTTGGGAAGAATCAGTTGCTGGACAAATGTGGCCAAGAAACCAGGTTCAGCTCCAGGCCAGGTGCTCTACTGGTCTGAGTGACTGAGGAGCCAGGGTACTGCCACACTGCAGGGAGAAGTGTGTGTTGTAGGGATCTCACACCCTGCCTGGTGAACCTGTGGGCATCTCAAGAGAGCTATCTCTGAACACTCTCCCACACAGGAAGCAAGGAAGCAGCTTGCTCTTCATGTTGTCACACAGAGCCTTGTGCTGGACTGTAATATCCCATTATATACACAGCACAATGCTGGGGCTGAAACCATTAATGGCTTTGTTCCACAGTAAAGCAAGTAAATCACTATTGCTGTGGTCCCAGCCTCATTTCCTCTCCTGACCACAGCCACCAGCACTCTTCCTCACACTGGCTGCAGATCTCATGCATCCAGGCAGCGACTCACTTCTCTGAGTGCTTCCAGCAGAAAAACTAGTGAAACAGTAAATAGTGTTCTGCTGGACCGTCTCCATCTACTGGCTGTATCATCACCTGAGTACCTGTGCTAGAAAAAGGCTAAGGATGGAATCCTCAAGTGCCACTAAGAGGTAAATTGGAGTCGCACCCCCCCCCAGAGAGAAAAGCAGCATCTCCCCAGGTGTGGGCACCACACAGCTTCTATGTCCTACTAAATGATGTTTTCTAGGGACCTCCTGGCACAACACAGCCTTGCTCTTGCAAGGTCTAGTTATACAGACAGCATCATGTTCACAGGGTAATTATGGACAAGAAATTCCTGTGATGACACACCAGCTTTTCTTATTCTCAGTTTTATCCCCTCAAAACAGGTAAATTTTATCCTAATTTTGCATTCAGCATTTTTGGGTTTTGTTTTTATTATTTTTCAGTTTGCTCAACTTTGACATCTATTCTGTGTAGTTTTCATGACAGAATTATAGGAAGGTTTCCCAATGCTGAATTTCATATAATGATTAGGTCAAGTTTCAGTTGACCTCAAGGCTGATACACTTCAGATAAGAAAACTCTGAAGACAAAAGACAGAGGCAAAGCAGTTTGAACCAGAAACACAGCTGATGTATCTGGACCTTATTAGAGCATTTGATGCAGTGTCTAAAAAAAAATCTACTTGAAAAATTAATTCAGATCCACTTGGATCTAAGGAATTTCATGTGTTTTGAAAATTAATTGAAAGCTATAGGGTTATGAAAATGGCAATAATATTCAGTGGAAGGGTGGTGCCTGGGATAATTTGACATATGTATTTTAACAACCAACTAATCAAATGGGAAGATGATGCTAAATGGGGAAATTGTAGGAAGCAAATTGAAGGAAGAAAAAAAAAAGTTAAACAAGCACACATTTAAGAATAAACAACATGAGAGTTTTTGTAAAGAAAGGAAGATACCAGAGGTAGATGAAAACAGGAGAAATTCATCAGGGATGATGTGCAGCACTGTGAAAACAGTACCACTGGAAAAGTCCTCTGGGGACAGAAGTAGATTAGGTCTGAGGTTGCAAACTAGCACAGCCTTTAGAAAAAGGATGATTTCTGACTCCACGTGCAAAAGTAGCTGTGCTTTATGGACAGTGACCACAAAATTCATTTTCCTTCTTCTTTTCAAAAGGTGAGCTTAGATTTTTAACAGATTTCAAACCATCTTCCAGGATAAATTACAAAAAGAATCAAGCTCCCTGTGCGGAGGGTGTTCTTAATTTTCTCCATTTGCATTTATCGCACTGTTTCGGTTTATGCTAAGCTGGCAAACTTTAAGAAAGTTCCCTCTTTTGCTTGTTCTATTGTTCTAGAACTCGTGGACAATCTTTAGACCTGCCACCACACCAAATAGTAATATGTGCCTTTTCATGCTTAAAAAAAGTCCCTTGTTTCTAAACGTTCTCTCTGGTCTCAGAAACACAGGTCTCAGAAACAATGCAAGTTGAAATGCAGATAAAAGAAGGGACAAGATGCTGAGGAGGAGAGACAGCTTCCCCTTGCAGTGAAGCGTGGCTGATACAGCTCGTCACACACCAGAAGGGAAGATGCTTGAGCTGAGACAGAGTTCTTTCCTCAAGATGCAACTCTGACACCCCAGCAGGGTGATGTGGTGTGCCTGAAACCCAGGAATTGCCTGCTTAGAGCCATCCCCACCCAAAACTCCACTTGAAGAACCAGAGATAAATAATAGTTTTCATGGCCTGTGCTACATCTGCAGATAATGGAATTACTCCAAACTTCCCTGCTGCAGCAGAGCAGATTTTTATTTAGAGGAATCTATTTGATTGTTTAAGATATGACATTGGTAACTAAAAACGCTTTAGTGTTTGGATTGTCCTTCACTGAACTGAGTAAAACCTCCCCATCTTGCAGTAATGCCAGGGTGTAAATAACAGCATCAGTAGCTCTTTCTGCTTCAGCTTCCCAGATAAAATACCTTTAATTTTCACTGCATGCTGAAAGAAAACCACACAGTGATAAAGATTCTTCTCGAAGAGAAAATGTGTCTGTGAGCTGCAGTGTATAGCCCAGATGTTAACCTGTCCATATTAACCCTTAACTAGCAGCGTTCGCTGCCTAACGAAGGTTTTGCAATGAGAACTGCTGCATAGTCACAGCGAGGAACCCTCATAAACTGTTCAAAGCAATAGAACGACTGAACAAAGGCAATTCAGGACTGGAAAGCAACCGGCGTTTTCCACCTGCGGGCGTATTCCAGCGCCGGGGCGATTCCCGGGGCAGCCGGTCGATGGGTCGCCGAGGCAGATCAGCACGATCTGTACACCGATCGGCCGCTGCGGCGGTGCGCACGGCCCCTCGGTAGCTTCTCCCCCGCCCCGTCGCTCGCCTACCCAGCGACGCTGGGCGCGGGGGCCGGGCCGAAAGGAGGCGAGACGGCCCGGCAG